>ONZH01007460.1:0-481628 GCA_900303285.1 Rhinella marina
GCCTCACCATCCCGCTGCTTTGCCTGTTGAAAAAATCACTGCTCAGCATCAAGTCGGATGCTTTGCGCTTGTCACAAGAGACGGTGGAGGAAGATACGTCATCTTGATAGCCAGAGCACCCTCCGGTCTATTTCTCAGCGCGTATCGGAGGAGGGGGATGAGGAGGAAGAGGAGGAGAATGTTGGCGAGACCAGTAGAGGGTACCAGTGCTCAGTCCTTACTCTTGAGCGTGTATGGGCTGAAGAGGAGGACTTGGAGGAGGAGGAGGAGGAGGAAATGGAGAGTCAGGCCAGTGAGGAGAGGGAATTCTGCGTGTTGGGACTCTGGCGCACATGGCAGACTTCATGTTAGGCTGCCTATCCCGTGACCCTCGCGTTAGAAGAATTTTTTCAACACCGATTACTGGTGTTCACTCTCCTGGACCACGGTACAAGCAGAACCTTTCCACTCTCATCCCTGCAGAGGAAAAGAGTATGAGAGTGAATAGGTATCAACAGGCCCTGGTGCACAAGCTGAAACAATTCTTCCCATCTGACGCCGCTAGCGGCAGAGGGCATGGTTTTGGTGGGCCAAGTAGCGGGGGAGAGGAGGCGAGCAGGCAGCTTGTCCAGCACTGGCAGGGGAACGCTCTCCAAGGCCTTGCCAGTTTTATGTCACCCCAGCAAGACACTGTCACCTGTCCCAGTCTAGGCAGAGTAGGGGGGAGCTGTACAGAAGATGGTGAGGGAGTACCTAGCTGACCATACCAACGTCCGGACCGATCACTCTGCTCCATACAACTACTGGGTTTCAAAGCTGGACACGTGGCCTGAACTGGCGCTGTACGCCTTGGAGGTGCTGGCCTGCCCTGTCGCTAGCGTTCTGTCAAAGCGGGTATTCAGTGCAGCTGGTGGCATCATCACCGATAAGCGTACACGCCTGTCAACTGACAGCGCTGACAGGCTGACGCTTATTAAAATGAACAAAGCCTGGATTTCACCGGAATTCAAATCTCCTCCGGGGGAAAGCAGCTAAAGATTTAAATAACTTATGTATCCGATTCCTCCTCTCTACTCCTCCTCCTACTCCTCCTCCTCCTCCATATCGTCTTTGCCTAATGCTGACCCAAAAAACGCCATTTTTTAGAGGTCCAACTGGCACTCTTTTAGCACAATTTTTCAGGAGGGCCCCCTACAGGCCCTCTCTTCAAACAATTTTTTCAGGAGGGCCCCCTACAGGCCCTCTATTCAAACAATTTTTCCAGAGGTCCACCTACAGGCCCTCTCTTCAAACAATTTTTCAGGAGGCCCCCTACAGCCCTCTATTCCAACAATTTTTCCAGAGGTCCACCTACAGACCCTCTATTCAAACAATTTTTCCAGAGGTCCACCTACAGGCCCTCTATTCCAACAATTTTTCCAGAGGTCCACCTACAGGCCCTCTATTCCAACAATTTTCCAGAGGTCCACCTACAGCCTCTATTCAAACAATTTTTCAGAGGTCCACCTACAGGCCCTCTATTCCAACAATTTTTCCAGAGGTCCACCTACAGGCCCTCTCTTCAAACAATTTTTCGGGAGGGCCCCCTACAGGCCCTCTATTCAAACAATTTTTCCGGAGGTCCACCTACAGGCCCTCTCTCCAATTCCAGTTCAAAGTTTTATTTGCGCATACTGCATGCATTTTTATTTTTGGGATAGGTGTGAAAAATAATATTACTTGCGAATCTATATGCAAACATTGGATACGGTAGCAAAGTAGAAGACCAAACACATGCTGCTCACAGGGTTCCGCAAATTCCTGTCCACACCGCAAATTCCTTGTCCACAATGTCATGGAGGACGAGGTTCTGTGGATGAGCAACAAGTCCTTCTGTATTGAAATCGCTGACAAAGTCTCCCATCTAAGAAGCTACAGACCATTGTGGAGAGGAGTGGCACAGCTCGCCATCAAAGTGAGGAACCCCAACGCCAGACTGCGCAGAGAAGATAACGAATAAATATCTCTGTGGTATTTTTGCTAAATAAAAGTTAAATAAACCCCCCCAAAAATTCATCTGTTCCTGTGCCTGATCCACCCAAGTTGAATCTGTCCCATCATGATAAAGTCCCCCCCAAGGAGTCCCCACTGTAACTTGCTTCCCATACAACTACCTCACCCCCGACACCTGTGGTCTCGCCATTGTCCACCACCTCCTCAGACAACACTGGTAAATCCACACTGTCAGCACACGGAAACAGCAAAAGGTCTTGCGAATTGGGGCAGAGAATGTTCTGGGCTAGCACATCAGAGAAGGGGTGACTATGGGGTTCCAGGGAGTACGTGACCACATGCAATCTCCATCTAAAAAGTCATGCCACACTTGATCAATCTCCTAATTTACGACTGTACCGGTTGATGCTAAATTTTTAAGTTGGGGTCCTGCATCGTCATTCTAAATACATCCGGCTGTTGTCACCAACACACACGCTAGCCCAGGGGGCACTCCTCTGGCTCTTCCACCGAAACCTCCTTGCCCCACCCTGCCCCCCCACCCTACAGGCCCACTCTCCAAACAATTGACGTCTTTTTTCCTATCTTTCTCTCTCTCCAAACTATTTTTCCGGATAGCTGCCATATAAGGTATTAAACTGAGAAGAATACAGAGAACACATGCTACACTTGATCTAGTTCATAATTTACGACTGTACCGCTTGATGCAACAGTTTTCAAAAATCCATTCTGGCTGTTGTCACCACCAGGGGCGTAGCAATAGGGGAAGCAGGGGAAGCAGCTGCTTTGGGGCCCAGACCCACAAGGGGCCCCCTCAAGAGGGAGACTAAAAGATTTTATTGTCAGGCCCCCCTCAACAGTATTATACAATGGCATTATATACAGTGACACTATAGAAAGCGGATGGAGCGGCTGTCAGGCCTTGTCTGGGAGAGCTCAGTCTTGACTAGACTCAAGAGTGAGGGTTGCATGTGAGTTCGGGGTTGCGAGGACGTTTCTGGGGGGGCCTCATTCAAAAATTTGCTGTGGGGCCCAGTTAGTTGAGTTACGCCACTGGTCACCACCACACACGCTAGCCCAGGGGGCACTCCTCTGGCTCTTCCACCGAAACCTCCTTGCCCCCCACCTACAGGCCCTCTCTCCAAACAATTTACCCCTGGTAGGGGGACGTATTAGATATTGTACTGATTCTGAATTGCCTCCTGCGATAGACGGGAATGGAACCCAGATCAACTGCTTGGGAAGTAGCTATGCTCACCACTATACCACCAGCAGGCACAGCAACTGATAAGAACAGATACTAAACTTGATGTCAGCTGCAGTGCCAGCATGAGCAGTGGTGTCACCTGCAGGCGGTGATGGACCTTTGTTGCACCTAGTTGGGTGCTTCCCTAACATGTGATGGGTATTTGCCTCGCCTTTCTTGGTCTGGGTGAGCACAATTGCCATGAGGGTAACAACCAGGCTGTTGCCTGAGGATTTGGGGTAATGGTGGGATTAAGCAGCCTCAGAGGCATCCATGCATGCTGCCCCTGCTGTTTCCTGTCCATTTCCGTGGTGTTTCCATCATTTTCTGAGGTTTCCAGGTTTTCAGGCAAACTTCCCTGTGAAGAGCTTTGGTCCCCCGCAAAAATGCTCGAGTCTCCCATTGACTTCAATGGGGTTCGTTACTCGAAACGAGCACCCGAGTATCGGGAAAAATTCGTCTCGAATAACGAGCACCCGAGCATTTTAGTGCTCGCTCATCTCTAATTATAGTGCTTGTTATTCCTCTGCAATTAATACAGCCCGAACCGCTTGGCGTACAGACTCCGTTCAAAGTGCGTTTCGAAGCCCTCGATGGTGACAGGTGTGCTATGTATTTTTGGAGTCGATCGGATTTGTCGTTTTTAAGATATCATAGGTTAAAACCTAAAAAATTCTCCATAGGAATGAATAGAGAGCCTTATAGTGCGGACCAATCAGCCAATCACAGTGAATATGCAAATAGGCAGCACCATATATGGCACAGCATACACACAGTGGAGAAGGCTTACAGATATATAGAGATAATATAGAGGAGGTCCCCCAGACCTGAGGCTAAGGGTTGCATAGGAATGAATGGAGAAGCTAAACTTGAGACCAATCAACCAATCACAGCTCAATATGCAAATAGGCAGCACCATATATGGCACAGCATACACACAGTGGAGAAGGCTTAGAGATATATAGAGATAATATAGAGGGGATATTCCCCAGACCTGAGGCTAAGGGGGCATTCACATGTCTGTTGTAAGCAGGGCTGTGGAGTCGGAGTCGTGGAGTCGGAGTCTGAGTCGGTCACCATTTTGGTGGAGTCGGAGTCGGTATAAAATGGACCGACTCTGACTCCTAAAATATATAATGAATTAGTACATTTAGTTCAGTGCTGAATATATTTTTATAAGAATTTGTGAAAATGATGAAATGTCCTATAAATGTCTGTTCTATTCCTGATCTACAGATTTAGGCTTTTAGTTGAGATGACTGTGTACTGCCCTTTATGTCCAGTGCATGTTCTCTCTGTATGCTTTATGTTTCCTCTGAGCTCATGTTTGGAGAGGTTAGCTGCTCTCATGGCTTCTATCTGCTGATGTAAAACACCTAGAGCCTTATGTATGAAAACTGTCTAGGTGTAGAAGTTTCTTTGTTGCCCATAGCAACCAATCAGAGCTCCCCTTTCATTTCATATAGTGCTCTGGAGAAATGAAAGGGGAGCTCTGATTGGTTGCTATGGGCAACAAAAAAAGTCTTAGACCTAGACAGTTTTCATACATCAGGCCCAGAGGCGTAGCTACTGGGGGGGGGGGAGGTGATGCTCCGGGCCCAATACCTCTGGGGGGGCCCAGCAGGGATGGCCTTAGTACAATCAGGCGAATACAAGCGAGCGCTTCCATTATGGAGTCTGATGGGGGCACATTAAGCCGATCTGAGGTCTGATGGGGGCACATTCTGATGATCTGAGGTCTGATGGGGGTACATTCTGCTGATCTGAGGTCTGATGGGGGCACATTAAGCTGATCTGAGGTCTGATGGGGCCACATTAAGCCGATCTGAGGTCTGATGGGGGCACATTAAGCCGATCTGAGGTCTGATGGGGGCACAATACGCTGATCAGAGGTCTGATGGGGGCACATTAAGCCTATCTGAGGTCTGATGGGGGAACATTCTGCTGATCTGAGGTCTGATGGGGGCACATTCTGCTGATCTGAGGTCTGATGGGGGCACATTCTGCTGATCTGAGGTCTGATGGGGGCACATTCAGCTGATCTGAGGTCTGATGGGGGCACATTCTGCTGATCTGAGGTCTGATGGGGGCACAATGCGCTGATCTGAGGTCTGATGGGGGCACAATACGCTGATCTGAGGTCTGATGGGGGCACATTAAGCCGATCTGAGGTCTGATGGGGGCAAGGGACTGTTAATTTAGTGATGTAAAAGCTGGGGACAGATTTCCTTTAACATAGGAGTCCCCTTTTTTACTCCTATTAATCCTATATTTTACTGCATTATGTGGTAGAATATTTAGAGTAGGGTTTGTAGAAAGTCCATTGTACTGTACTTAACAGCATAGATGATCTAGCAGTTTATACAGTCATCTTTCTAATACAGTATTATAACCACAACTAGTAGTATGTGCCTTTGAAGTTGGAAACGTGCGTTTGGGAAGCCAATAAGTGGGGGGCCCACTCAAGTATGTTTCGCCCCCCCATGTGCTGAACCTCTAGCTACGCCTCTGATTAGGCCCTAAGTGAGCTGTGCCCAGAGAAGCCTGATAGATTACAAACTGTTTTTGTCATGACTTATCTGTACTATTGATTTTATGCAAATTTGTTTAAAGTTATCACTTAAACATGCTCCATGTATGAGGGAGTAGGAGTCGGAGTTGGGATGAGGGGAAATTGAGGAGTCGGAGTCGGGGCTTTGGCTTACCGACTCCACAGCCCTGGTTGTAAGGAGCCGTGATCACGGGCCTCGGGGACGCGCACTGGCAGAAGAGGGGTTAATCTGCCATTATTATCTGCCATGGATTCTGTTAAACTTCAAGGGGCTTTCCAGAGTGACTCTTAAAGGGGCAGCCGCTCTTAAAAGGGGCAGCTGCTCTTAAAAGGGGCATCCGCTCTTAAAGGGACAGACGCTTTTAAAGGGGCAGTCGCTCTTAAAGGGGCAGCCACTTTTAAATGGGTAGTCACTCTTAAAGGGCAGTCACTCTTAAAGGGATAGCTACTCTTAAAGGGGCAGCACTCTTAAAGGGACAGTTACTCATAAAGGAGCAGACACTCTTAAAGGAGCAGACACTCTTAAAAGGACAGCCACTTTTAAAGGGGCAGTTACCCTTAAAGGGACAGTCACTTTTAAAGGGACAGACACTCTTAAAGGGATAGTCACTCTTAAAGGGACAGACACTCTTAAAGGGACAGTCACTCTTAAAAAGGCAGCACTCTTAAAGGGGCAGCACTCTTAAAGGGACAGTTACTCATAAAGTTAACGAACCTATCCCAGATACTATAGGTCTTCCTGGTGGGTTAGTTGGATCTTTGTGTACTTTCTGGACACAATAAAATGCTGGTAGTCTTTTTTGGGTACCCAATATAAAATCATATTCTGATTTATATAGAATACCTTTCTCTTTAGCCTTTTCACACATATTTTTTTTTATTCTGCATCATATGTTTTAATCTGATCTTTTTCCAGTACTTGATATGTTTTTGAATCGGACAGTTGTCTATTACACTCTTCCTCATACTTTTTTGTATCCAAAATCACTATTGCTCCGCCTTTGTCTGCGGGGCGGATTGTGATTTGGTGGCTTTGTTGTAAACTCTTTATTGCTTGAATTTCACCGTTAGGCTAGGGCTACATGGCCAGTTGTCGCGCAACACCCATCGCAGCCAGGATCCCTGAGTAGCGGGGATCCCATAGAAATGAATGGGATCGCTGTGGCAGTTGCAAGAAATCCAAACATATTGGATTTCTTGCGACTGCCGCGGTGATCCCATTCATTTCTATGGGATCCCAGCTACTCAGGGACCCTGGCTACGACATGTGTGGCGCGACAACTGTCGCCGTGTAGCCCTAGCCTAAGATATATTTTGCTTGCCATTCTTTTTGGTTGTACACTTCCTGATATCTGCCTTAACTGCCCCTTTAAATGCCAGTATCTCCTTCCCCATTTCCTGTCTAGGGAACATCCTAGATTTCAGCTTTAAATCTACATGTTTATATGTAGATGTTGAGGAGTTTTGGTGTATCATAGGGTCAGGGGCGGACACAGACAGCAGAGGGCCCCTGTGCAAAGAATGCGCCTGCCCCCCCCCCCAAACCACACATACAAACATAAACATTGGCCATAGGTAAAGATTAATACAATAATGTGTGGCAGCAGAAGGGACCCCAATTTGTCATCTCCTCCCCAATCCTACAAGGGGAGGAAGGGGTATCAGAGGAATCAAAGATAGTGGAGACCCTTTAGATACTGTGATACATATTAAAGGGGTTATCTGAATGTATAAAATGGCCCCCACACTGAATATACTTACCCAGCTCCCCGCGCCACTGCTGCTTCTTCCCGTGCGTGGATGAAAACATCCGTTGTCGGGGGGAGCAGACAATGGCAGGCTGTGACGGGAACGAGCCTCCCTCACGTCCCCCGCGATGCTAGGGGGGCTGGTCCCCGTCCCTGTCTGCCATTGGCAGACACCAGATGTTTTCATTCGCACACGGGGAGAAGCAGCAGCGGCGCAGGGAGTGGGGTAAGTATATTCACTATGAGAGGCCTGGCATATAATTTTATACTCTTGGATAACCCCTTTAATGCCCCCTTAATGCCTCCATGTTGTCATTTTTGACACTTTGTGCCAGCACACAGTAGTAATATCCAAATTGTGCCTCCTACACAGTAGCTATGGACAGATTATGTGCCCCCTCACAGTAATTATGCTATATATGCCCCCCTTACAGCAGTGAGGGCCCATTCACACGACCGTGTGAATGGGGCCGCATCTATTCCGGAATAGATGCGGCCCCATTCATTTCAATTGCCAGCATTAGATTGCGCTGCGCCGCAGCTCAGCGAAATAATATAGAACATGTCCTATTCTTGTCTGCATTTGCGGACAAGAATAGGCATTTTGCATGGGTAGCCGGCCATGTGTGTTCCGCAAATTGCAGAACACACACTGGTCTGCATCTGTGGTTTTGAGGATCCGCAACACCACGGCCATCTGAACGGCCCCTTATGGACAGATATGTGCCCCTCACACAGACCCATTGAAATGAATGGGTCAGGATTCAGCCTGGACGATATGCATTTAGACTGGCGCTGGATACATCGAAGTTGTGAAGAGGTCTGTGCCTCTTCGTAACTACAGCAGAACCATTGCCAGTTTAGGGGTTATTAAAACCGGTGTCTAAAACCCCGGTCTTAATAAATGAACCCCTGAGTGTCTGGACAACACTTTTAACCCATTTACACAACACGGACCATATGTATTTTATGATCTGCATTTTTAGAATAGGACATGCTCTATAATAGGTGCCGGTCATTGAAGTGAACAGGCCCACACCTATTCCGAAATTTTGCGTAATAGGTGTGGACCCGTTCACTTAGTCGTGTGAACGGGCCCTAAGGGACAATCACAGGATGGCCAGAGGGGGACAGGGGGGGTGGGTGGGGTACAAAAAATAACAAACCAAGTCCAGTTCAGTGCCTGGCTGGGACAGTGGGCACACAGGAAGCCTACACTCCTCACTCACCTCCTCCTAAATTGCTGCAGGCCTCACACATTCAGCACCAGGAGCCTTAGGAGACGATTGGATGTGGAGCTACAACCAAGGGGCGGGGCTACGGTAACACTAGATGGGAGGCGGAACTAGGACAAAGTGGCTCAGCATAGGCCTGGCTGAGCTCGTGTCTAAACCTTCATGACGCCGCTCACCACAGCAGCAGGACTGATCTGTAAGGAGGCGGAGCCATCACAGATGCAGCTCCCGGCTTGCTGCCCAGGCCTTGCTCCTCGTTGCTGTGGATGCGGTACGTTCTGGGACTAAAGTCCCCTTCTACATAAAGCAGAAGGTGGTGAAACAGCCTCCATTTTGTGAATGCACCTGTTCCTGTAATTATAGTTCTTTTTAAACTGACATTTCATTGTTTGGCCACAAGATCTCACTGTTTACCACAGGAAAGATTATAGCTCCTTGGAGCAATGATAAAGAGACCCTGTTCGGCGGAGGTGAAGCTTCAGACAGGAGGAGTGTGTGGCAGCCATCTTGGCAGTGTGCTGCAGAGAGCTACAGGAGAAGGAGTTACTGACTGTGCTTTCTAGTGTGATCTACAATTGAGACTATTCCTTAAGGGAGCAAGACTCTGCAAGGAGACCTGGAACAGAGACTGTTGCAGCAGTGTTACAGACCAGAAGGGGAGAACTACCATCAGGAGCCCTGCTGAGAGGACAAGTGGAAGCGTCAGTGAGACTGTGTGGTTGCCGGATTAGATCCTCTACCAGTCACTTCTGAATGTTAAGGTACCCAACGGACCCGGGTCAGTGAACAAACTGAGGCCCACTGTGCAGACACAGTGGGTAACCGTGCATGCCCCGCATTATGCTATTGGTGCCAATTCAGTAGCTACTGAGTAAAAGCCTGAAGATTAAACAGGTGGTTTGTAGGCTGCAAGCTACATTGCTACAGAAGTGGGGTTTACTGTGGCAAACAACTGGTTATACTCTTTCTGAGGTTTAGTGTTAATTGCTTAAGTTCGTAAGCGTTTGTGTTATACCGCCGGCGCTCCTGTACCACACTCACAGAATTGTTCGCGGTGATTATTGTATTAAAAGGTACAGCTGCTGGGTTACTCTAACCTGCAGAAAGGCAAAACTGCAGAGAAGCCTGGGCGCACACTGATAGAGCACCGTGCTGTGTAACACAAGTGCCTCAGCCTCCAGCTGAGTGTATGTATATATGCTTGGGGTATTTCTTTCCAACAAACGTTAAGTACTTAGTAAAATCTTGTTTTTGCCAATCTGAGTTGGAGTTTCCTTCCTTGTCTGTGACTTCGCTGTACCCTGGGGAGCCCACCCCGGTACATGGCTTACACATGATGGATGGAGTGATGAAGAATGGTGAAGTGGGGAGCGTGCATCTCTCTGCTTCACCATTACAGCTGGAGGGCCCCCTCACATGCTGGGCCCCTGTGCAGCTGAGCAGGCTGCACAGGCAGTATGTCTGCCCCTGTATAGGGTTTTTCATAAAGTACTTTTTACAGCACAGTTTTTTTTTTATATACTTCTCTATCCCAATATATACATCAAACTTTTTCAATGGTGCACTAGGTGCAAATTTTAACCCTTTGCCTAATAGTTTTAGCTGACTGGCATTTAAACTGGTAGAACTAATATTTATGACATGATTTCCCCCATTTTCCATATTTTTACTTCTGGACCCTCGTTTAGATCTCCCCCTTTGTGTCATCTTTTTTTGCCTGGTGTTTGTCCCTTCTGTGAATGAACTTGTGCTATTGTCGTGATATTGTTCTTCCCTGTTTGTTGTAGCGATTGTGTTGTTAGTGTCATGGGGATCTGATTTGTGAAGGTGAATGTGCTCGGTATTGTCAAAAGTGGCTGGTGTTTGGGAGGTGAATGATTTGCTTTGTTCCTCGTTTGTTGTGTTTGCGTGTGGTTTCCAGGTTGTCTTTTTTGGTATTTGGTATTTGTCTTGTTGGTATTGTGCGGACTGTGTTGGTTGTTCCGGTGGTGTTTCCCTAAAAAGGACTAGCTAAAGCTCTAAACCTATTTTGCGTGGGTATATTTGCCTGATATTCCTGTGTTTCACTAATCTGTATCTTCTTTATAGTGTTCGGAAATATTGTTTACTAGAAGTGATGGAAATTTTTTAAAATCTTTTTTTTTGTATAATTTCTTGTTCTACACTATCTAATTTTTTAAACAGATTATTTTGTAAACTTATAAATTCTTCCCCCTTTTTAAAAGTATCTATCCTTGTACATATTTGGTTTATCTGTTTCTCCTTCTTTGTATGTTTAATCCCACTCACATGATTACACAGATCACATGAATACACAGATTATGCCCTCAGATTCTGGATCCGTATTTTGTATTTGTTATGATTTTTTATTTATATTAATAACTCTTACTATTTGCTATTATGATATGACCGCCATGTGATAATTAAATATTATCATAACCATATAAGATGTTCAGTATGACAGAGACCATGGCAGTAATATACCGCAACATGTGTATAGGAATTAAGGCAATTGGTAGTTCGGTCCTGGTTTTAGTTGTGACATCAACCCTATTTAAGGAGCGATGTGTCCCTCATATTATATACTTGCCACTGAGGAAGAAAGTATCTAAGTTTTGAAACGCGTCTGGATGTAAAAGAAGGTTGCGGTATTTGAAAGAGTAATTTGTATCATTTACTGGAAGAGCGATACACTTACCAGTGGAACTTGGCGTCCCGAGGTCCGAAACACGCATGCGCGAATAGTGCCGACACAAACGCGGAGACGGACTGCAGATCACAGCAAACCCAGAGTTACAAGGGAGATCAAGCCACAATCCCACTTGTATTGATTGAGACACAGAGTGACTGCGGAACAAAGTGGACATACCGTGGTACTGGTAAGCGCAACACCTTACTATAAGCAATATTAAAGTGCACGCCAATACCGGGAAACCGCAATATAAAGGAGACAAGAAACTGTGTCTATACAGCTTCTACCTATGACCTAATCTGTGGTGCGCTCTGTTACTTCGGATGCGTCTCATTGTGAGACGCATCGGAGTGTTCGTCACATGATTGTGACGGCAGATCCTGTAAAGAATGCAGCGGCCGTAGGCGTGACTGGTGGTTCTGCATGCGTTCCAACTTGGGACGCAGATGAACTTCCGGTGTGCGTCCTTTGACACGCAGGTCAAGATAATCCAGGATTAGATTATATAAGACGAACGAATGGTGTTGATGTATTATCAATTGTTTCCTTTGGATGTAGTTCGCGCCAATCTATAATATAATAACACAAAGGTAAATATAGAGAATACGCGCCGTGGTTATGACATCACTTCCGGACTACTTCTTCCGGTTTTAATTGTTTGGTACGACATGCAATAACACACAGGTGCTAAGAATTAGGGGTATTAGGTGGCTATTTATGAAATGTTTGGTGGCCTAGAATCATTCCTCCTGATGAAGCGATAGGGCGAAACGCACGTCGGGGATCTGTGTGTCACGGCATATGGTAACCTGTACTCTATATTTACTTTACTGGCGTAAGATTGTTTGTCAATTGCAGCATTTGAATTGTATTATTGCCATATGTTTATTTGAGGTACTACTCCCGTGACAATGGTGTTTGGTCATTGATCATGTATTAGACCCTTCCACCACCTGTAATGTTTTATGTGTATTTTAATGTATTGATATATGATATAATAAAGCTTATGTAATTTGTTCGTACTCTTTGTGTATTCTTAGCTTATTGTAGGCTTGGTTTGTGTTGAGTTAAATGCGGAACAAAGCGGACATACCGGGGTACTGGTAAGCGTAACACCTTACTATAAGCGATATTAAAGTGCACGCCAATACCGGGAAACCGCAATATAAAGGAGACAAGAAACTGTGTCCATAGTGTGCCCAGAGTAGGGTACAGTACGAAATTAACAATAATATTCCCTGAATGAAAATACATCAAACACCGCACCATATGAATTATACTTTAGTTCCAAAACTGCGTGAGCACCGCAATTGGAACAATAAGAGGGACCGTAACTACGTCTAAGAAGTACTATATACATTTTTAACCCCTTGGTGACAATGGACGTACCGGTACGTCCAGGGCGCGAGGTAGTTCACGCTACAGGACGTACCGGTACGTCCTGCATGTAAACACCCGCTGCGCAGTGCAGCGGGGTTTACATGCTGTGATGGCGGCTGTTAGCCACAGCCAGCCATCCATAGTGAAGGCCTCGGGGGGAGCCGTGCCCCCCCCCATAATGGCGATCGCTGTGAATGGCTGGTCTATTCAGCTGGTCTATACCAGTCCTTAAAAAAATGGTTTTGGAAAATTTCTTAAAAATTTTAAGAATTGCTTCTAAAATTCTAAGCCTTTTAACGTCCCCTAAAAATAAAATTACATCAACAAAATGATGGCAACATACAGTAGACATATGGGAAATGTAAAGTAATAACTATTTTGTGAGGAATCACTATCTACCTTAAAAGCAGAGAAATTCAAAGTTTGAAAATTACAAATTTTTCCAAATTTTCTGTAAATTTAGGATTTTTTAAAAAATAAAGGTGATTTATATTGACTCAAATTTACCGCTGTCATGAAGTACAATGTGTCACAAGAAAACAATCTCAGAACGGCTTGGATAAGTAAAAGTGTTTCAAAGCTATTACCACATAAAGTGACACATGACAGAATTAAAAAATTTGGCCCAGACATTAAGGCCAAAATGGGCTCTGTCCTTAAGGGGTTAATATATTTTATATGAATTATGTTTTTATAATTTTCTTATTATATGTATTGAATTGTGATTAAATACCTGATTAAATATATTGCAGACTCAGGAGCTGAGCTGCCGTCATAGTTTTACACAGCAGACATCCACTGGCAGTGTTTGATTGGGCTACACGACGACATGATCCGGTGACATTGTTGTTGCACAGCATTTTTTATAATGCTAGTCTATTGTTTTGCACTGCGACATGACACTTGCTGCGACTGAAATGACATGATGGATTTTTATGCGACTGTCGCGTCGCAGTCACAGTATGTTGCATGTCGCAGTGCAACACCATAGACTAGCATTACAAAATATGTCCTGCGACATTGGTGCGACATCAATGACCCCCAACACAAGTTGCAGTGCAGTTGCACCCTATATGTCATGCGACAAATATTCTCATGTAGCCCTTGGCCTAACCTATCAGATCTCATGGTCAGTTTCCAATGACTGTATTCCCCCGGAATTGAGATTGTGGGAGACAAGGACAAACGAATGACTAACAAATAATCTTGGAGGAGGAGGTGGACACTGGTGTAGGTGGAAAAGGTGGAGGAGGTAGTCAATACAGGGTATTCCCCCTGTAACTAGGGCTACTATGTCAGCTCCAGTTACAGGAGACATCAGTAAAAAAAGTAATGTTAAATGTCCCCCAAAGAACTTGTATGACCTTATGGGTAGGGATGAGGGAACCTGTGGATATTCAGGTTCGACGGGTTTGGCCAAACTTTTGTTCAACGTTCAGTTTAAATACACGAATTTGACTCTGAAATGGCTGTAGGAGGTTGAGGAGGCGGTGATCGTGGCAGTGTAGGTGGAAGAGGAGGCGGAGAAGGTAGCCAACCCAGTTTTTGTGATTTTTAAAAATTTATTTATTTTTATCTGATTTGAGGAGGTCCGAAAACATTGGGGAATGGCAAAAAGGACAAAGGAATGACTAACAAATAATCTTGGAGGAGGAGGTGGACACTGGTGTAGGTGGAAAAGGTGGAGGAGGTAGTCAATACTGTTTTTGTATTTTATTTTATTTTTTAATTTATTTTTTATTTGGGGAGGCCCAAAAAATTGGAAAATGGCAAACAGAGCGCACAAACAATGTTCGTGATCAATTACACCACACAACCCCCCCCCCCGCCACCGGACATTCAGACAATACACTTGCGGCAGGGCAGGCCAGCACCTCCAAGGCGTAAAGGGAAAGCTGAGGCCATATGTCCAATTTGGAGACCCATCAGTCAGTACGCGCCGACGTGTGCACACATACTCTTCCACCATGTTGCTGAAACGCTGCCTCCTGCTAAGACGGTCCGTATTAGATGGTGGAGCTGGATGTTGTGGCGTGCTGACAAAGGTTTTCCATGTTTTGGCCATGCTAATCCTCCCTTCTGAGGTGGTGCCGGTGCCCCAGTTATATTGGCGACTTCCTCCTCCTCCGCCTTGTGCATAGAACAGATATAATATTTAATTGAAGAGAAAAAAAATTCACAGAAAAAAAATTATTAAATTATAGCCCAGTAATGAAAGCAGCTCCACTGCACATTTGGATTCCACAGGCTGATGCCAAGTAATGTGGATGGAGGGTATATTGACATACGGTAGGTTTATTGCAGAAATTTATCAGACTGTAAATCTGCCTCATGGGGTTGTTTCCGCCAGAGTCAGATGAATTTCTGCCGCGTGTGAATTCCCGCTTGACGTATTTTCACACATGGAGTAAATGCTGAAAATTCTCGAACTAAGGAATCTTTTTGCAGAAAATTGTTAGTATTTACAGGGCAGGCAATGTGGGTGAGATGCCATTGCGGGTAGCACCACTACTACTGGAATGGCTTCTACTAGGTTATTTTATGACACACAAGGGTTAAAAGTCAGTCATCACACGCAGGCTTTAGTGCTTCCAAATGAAGCACTGACACAGCAGCCGCGCAACCATGGCACACTGCAGGATGCAAACCAACATGCCAAGCACTATAGGTTGGCCTTTTATCTAGCACTCTTACTCCCCTTCAATCTTTCCTCAACTCTGCTGCCCGACTAATCCACCTCTCGCCCTATTACTCCTCTACCAATCCCTTCACTGGCTCCCCATTGCCCAGCGAATTCAGTTTAAAATAATTACAACTACATATAAGGCTGCTGACTACCTTTACACACTCCCTACATCTCTGACCTGCTTTCTCAATACATCCTCACCCATAATCTCTGATCCTCACAGGACCTCTTCCTCTGTTCTTCTCTCATCTGTTCTTCCTGTGCAGCCCCCATACTCTGAAACTCGCTACTCCAACATATCAGACTCTCACCTGTAGTGGAAACCTTCAAAAGAAACCTGAAAACCCACCTCTTCAGACAAGCCTACAACCAGCGACCCTGCTGCTATTATACCGTCATGACCAGCTCTACCCTCACCCACTGTCCTTCTCCCATACCTTGTAGATTGTAAGCCCTCGCGGGAGGGTCCTCTCTCCTTCTGTACCAGTTTGTAACTTGTTCATGCTTAGTGCAATTACATAGTAACATAGTTTGTAAGGCCGAAAAAAGACATCTGTCCATCCAGTTCAGCCTGTTTTCCTACAAGTTATACAATTGTCTGTATTATGTATGTATACCACTTATCATATGTATAGTGCCATGGAATGAATGGTGTGTTAATAAATAATAATAATCCATTATCCACAGGGTAGGGGATAACTATTAGATAAGTGGGCGTCTCAATCATGAGATCGAGGGCCTCATACCACTGAAATGAATGGAGCGGCTGGGCAATAGAGATTGAATGGAGTGGCATGGTACTTGCACAACCAGCCACTCCATTCACTTTTGGGGGGCCCTGTGGGATATGTGGTACTGTGATCATTGGGGGTCCCACCAGAAGGCTGGAGTATATGGCCTTCTCTGCACAAGGTTGTATTCAGACAGTTCGGGTTAGGTGCGCATAAAAAATTGCATATGAAATATGTGTGCTGTAATTGGCGATGCCATATTTATTAGTGAATCGTAAAATGAATGGGGGAGATTTATCAAGCTGATGCAAAGCAAAACTGGCTTAGTTGCCCATAGGGACCAATCAGATTCTACCTCTCATTTTTCAGAGCTCCTTTGGAAAATGAAAGGAGGATTATGATTGGTTGCTATGGGCAACTCAGCCAGTTCTACTTTACACCAGTTTCATAAATCTCCCCCGATGTGTCTCACGTGTTCTGGAGGACTTCAGATATCTTTGTATTACATGGACGGCCATTTACCTGAATTTCTGTGGTTTCCCCAACAGCTATTTGCTGGGAACCGGACCAGTGGCGATCAGTTGATTGTCCAGACAGATGCATTTTCTCACAGTTGTGTCCTCCTTTAAGCAGGGCTAGGTCAGTGCGGGTTTGCAGCCTGTATGTGTACATTCATTTTGGCATTTTTCTTTTTTAGACATTTTTTTATTTTTCAGTCTACAAAAACAACCTCATCATAATTCTTAATTAGTTTTTTGATGGTCCTATACTGGTTTATTTACCAGTTATATCTAACTATACAACCAGATAACAGTTACCAGTTATATCTAACTATACAAACTACATTTGAGAGATCGGAATACCCCTTTAAGCAGTGTATGAAGTAATAATAGTCAAAGTAACTGTGATATCATCAAGTGGCATTGATTTCCACCAATTAGAAAGAAGTCCTGCCATGAAAAACCAATTAGGACCATCTATGAGGTAGTCCCACCAATCAGAAAGCAGCCTGGCCGAGGGTATGGCGGATAAACTGATTGTCAGGAGATTCAAGAGAAACAAATTGCCATACTGATGTCATGTAGTGAAGCTGATTTGCCGACTGTGACCAGAGTGCAGCAGTGGGGGCGGCATGGATAAAATACACTGAATCGCTGCTAATATCATTTTCTACTGGTTTGTCAGAGAGCAGCAACTTTCAGGAGAACAAAACTGACTATTACAGAAAGTATGCCGTAAAGCTGTCACTGATTTTCACCTACTAAATAGAACCACCCACAAGGTAATAATAGTTATGCTGACTTAAATGTCATGATGATGACTGGAATTTCCACCAGAGGCCAGCACTTGGTACTTGCTCTGCTAAGGGCTCATGCACACGAACGGGCCTACGCATTGCTCCATATCTTGTGGATTGGGGACCCATTCAAGTGAATGGGTCCACATACATGATACAGAGCGCACATGGCTGGTTAGTATATTGCGGACACACTGTTTGCGGGCCGCAATACTGGTACATGCCAAACACGTTCGTGTGCATGAGCCCTAGGTCTGGGTTATTGTCTTGACCAGTAATAACCTTTCTGCTCCTTTTGAACATGTCAGGAAGAAGAAATTGCAGAATGAAGAGCAGAGCTCCAGCCAGGAGAAGTAGATCATCCAGAGTCTATCTGAAGTTTCCAGTTCTGAGTTAAAGGGTTATTCTCATCTTGGATGATATGCCGCCATTGTCTTATAGGTGCGGGTCCCACCGCTGGTAAGTAAAGGAGGGTGCACTGCGCATGCGCAGCCGCCCTTCATTAATTTCTATCGGGCCGGCGACTACATAGAAATTAATGGGAGCGGTGGCCGCGCATGAACGGTGCGCTCCCATTCATTTCTATGGGAGCAGTGTGGGAGCTGCGCCTAGTGGTGGCCGGACCACGGGGAAACCTGGGGTCCTCCAGGCGCAGTGCTCCCCCCTCCGATCTCGATATAGGATAGCACCTATAACCCCCATTGTCTAAGATGAGAATACCCCTTTAAAGGGAATTATAGCAAACATTTCTGTGCTAATCCTGCCGTGTTCCTGGCCGCTGTCATGGAGTTTATGAATGCAGATATCCTGTTCTTGGCTGAATAAGGGGCTGTGCAAAGTTTAAAAGTTATCCCCTATCCAGAGTACACTGGTTTCACCGTTACCAAATTTTTCGCTTTATATGACACACCACAGATTTTAGAGTAGGAGAATAAGAAGAAAATATTTTTCATCAGCCCTCCATGTCAGACCCCCAAAAGACCTCAGATCAGCCCTTTAAGATCCCCAAAAGACCTCAGATCAGCCCTTTAAGACCCCATCAGATCTCAGATCAGTCCACTCAGTCCCCATCAGACCTCAGATCAGCCCACTCAGCCCCCATCAGACCTCAAATCAGCCCCCATCAGACCTCAGTCCCATAAAACTAAAATACAAAACCTCCCTTACTTCTCCTGTGCCGCGGCTCCGCTCCGGGTCTGGCGCTTCCTTGTCCTACCAGTGCTGCACTGTCACCTGACTGTGTGCAGCGTCAGGTCATAGTGCGTGACTACGTCCTGAAGCTGCACGGGGTCAGGAGAGTGCAGTGCCGGCAGTAGAAGACAAGGGAGCGCTGGACCCGGAGCGGAGCCGTGGCGCAGGAGGGTGAGTATCTTTCCCCGCCCCCGGCACCTAATACATACTAGTGAACGCTTCCATAATGAAAGCGCTAACTAGCATTCGCTTTAACCCCTTCACGCCCAGCGCCGTACATGTACGGCGCTGGGGCGATGCGGGCACATGGCGCCCGCTCGCGGGTGCGGCGGGCGTCATGGCCGGCAAGTCTCTGCTGTTTCTAACAGCAGAGACTTGCCGCTACCTACTGTGTCGGCGGCGTCTTCCGGGGTGACTAGATGCCGTGATCACACGTGATCACGGCATCTAGTTGCGTCTAAACCGGAAGCGTTCCCTTCCGGGTGGTGTACAGACACCCCGTGTGGCCAATCGGGGTGTCTGTACACCATATGAAAACTGTAATCCTCGCTGGTGAGGATTACAGTTTTCAAAGTGCAATTCTTATTCTGGCCACTAGATGGCAGGCCAGGATAAGAAATGAGCAACTCATGGATTTCTGAGTCTATAAAATCCATAATTGCTCATAAAGAGAAAAAAAAAAAGCCACAATATATAAGCCCATATTTGAGCTTTCTAATAGTAAAAAAAAAATAAAAAAAAAATGTTAAAAAATATATAAAAAATAAAAAAGATGTAAAAGTTCAAATCACCCCCCTTTCCGTATAAGTAAAAAATAAATACCTAAATAACAATAAATATAGACATCATGGGTATCACCATGACCGAAAACGCCCGTACTTTTAAAATATAAAAAAAAAATTCCAATACGGCGAATTGTGTGGCGGAAAAAAGCGTCCAAATGGCGATTTGCCGTTTTTTGTCGCTTTTTTTTTCTTAAAAAAATTAAATAAAAAGTGATAAAAAAAATAATAATAAAAACTTCAGATCGTCCTGCAAAAAATGAGCCCCCATACAGCTCTGTACACATAAATACCAAAAAGTTATAGGGGTCAAGATATGACAAGGAAAAAAAAAAAAAAAAAAAGGGCAACTTTATAATTATTTTATCACTATGAAAACGCAGGAAAAACTATACATATTAGGTATTGCCGGATTCGTACTGACCAGTAGAATGAAAGTAATGGATCAGTTTTAATGCACATCGAACGCTGTAAATAAGAAACCCGTAGAACTGTAGCGGAATAGCGTTTTCTTTGCAATTTCACCCGGTTTGGAATTTTTTTCCCGCTTCCCACTACACCGTATGCAATATTAAATGGTGGCGTTGGAAAGTACAACTTGTCCCGCAAAAAACAAGCCCTCATACAGCTATGTGAACAGAAAAATAAAAGAGTTATGGCTGTTTGAAGGCAGGGAGCGCAAAACGAAAATGCAGAACCGAAAAAAGCTCCGGGGGTGAAGGGGTTAAAAGACGCACGGCCATTTTCCACCTACTTTTGGGGGGAAAAAGGTGCATCTTATAAAGCGAAAATACGGTAATCCCTGTACAGGGATCTGGGCATTGCTGCAATAAATCCACAGGTTGCATTTCCAAAAGTAGTCTTGGATTGGTGGTGGAAAAACAGCAGTAATGGAAATGTAGTCAGAGGTCAGGCAGGAGATGGCAAGAGTCAGAGGGATGTAGATAGAGAGAGCATAGTCAATAACAAAGCGAAAGGTCAATACCGCGTGGAACTACAGGTACCAAGTAGGGTTGTCACGATACCAAAATTTTGATTCGGTTTCGATACCATAAAAAAGTATTGCGGTACTCGATACCATTGGATACCACATGAAAAATAAAACACCAAAAAAGCTGTGTGCATTCCCCATTTTTATGGAACATCCGGCTCATAATAGAACAGTTTTGATTTTTTTTTCTGTTACGGTGTTCACTGCATTGGTGATATTTTCTAATAGTTTGCACTTTTTCGGGCATGGCAATATGTATTATGTTTATTTTTTATTGTTTGTAAATTTTATATGTAAAATTGGGAAAGGGGGATTTGAACTTAATATTTTGGTGTTTGTTTTTTTTAACTTTTTTAAAAACTTTTTATTTAATAACTATTAGCACCCTAATAGGGCTCTATTAGGGTGAATAGGAATTTACACTCTCCCTGCTGCCCTGTGCAGGGAGCTTACCATGGCAGCCAGGGCTTCAGTAGTGTCCTGGCTGCCATGGTAACTGATTGGAGCCCAACAATTTCACTGCTGGGGCTCCGATTGGAATCTACCACTGCCATCAATGAAAAGGGGGGTCACCTGTGGCCACTGCGCCACTAATAAGACTAATACTAAGGGGGGGAGGGCGCACTGCGCCATCAATGAGACTAATACCTGGGGGGGGCTGGGGGAGAGGGCGCACTGTGCCACCAATGAATGAAGCACATTAAATCAAGTACAAGAGGCAGCGGGTGCCGGCATAACATACCCGGCTTCAAAAACAGGGCGTGCGATCCGCGGCAATTACCCCTTAGGCTATAAAATATATATATATATTTTTTTTTTTTTCTGCCTGCTCCTTGCTAGGCCAATCTGGCCTCTTGGCTCCCTTCCTGCACTTCTCTGCCCCCATAGGGCTTGTGCACTCTCTGCAGCTTTTAAAGAAATAGCACAAATGTGTCCAAATCTGTCCCCAGCCAATGGTAGACTCTTTTAGTTTATTTAAGGCACCTTCCCCTGTGGTACCTGAGCAAAAAAGTAACCAAGCTTGCTAGTTCCTGGGAAGGTGTTTGTTGGCATTTGATGTTCTGTGCTTGACCTCTGCCTGTTAACTGCATTGTATGAGGATAAGTCAAAAATTATCCGCACTCTGGCAGTAGAATTTAACCACCATGTCGTAGTGCAAAGAAAATCGTTGTGGATAATGTGTTATTCAGTAAAACCCTTTAAGAGTCAATATAAAGGGAATCTGTAGCCACATTTTGCAGCCCCATGAGGGTGAGTTAAAAATGATCTGCACTCTGGCAGTAGAATTTATTTTAATGGACTTTCAGTAAAGACAAATGTTTCATTTTTTAACATGATCTCTGTAGTCATTGCTGTGCAGGTTTGAATGTGTTACATCAGCTCATTTGTGACTGCAGTGCAAGAAACAATGGCTGCCTCACTAAAGAGAGAGTGCCTTTGATGCCGATATTTATTGAAGACTTTGTGCAGTTTGGAGAAGGATTGTTTGTTCTGAAGAAACATTTATGAATGAATAGAGGTGTTCAAGGAAGGTTGCACAAGTGTCAGCCACAAAGAAGGAGCCGGACACCCATCCACGTCCATGACAACATTGAGTGTGCATGTGAAATGATTCTGTTGGATAGAAGAGTGTGGGAAATTATTTGCAAATCAGTAGAAGATTCACAACTGATGAAGAGGGAGTACAAAAGCTTAAAGAAGAACTCCCGCAAAAATTTGTATTCCATGTCCTGCTAGAAATGTACATGATGTAATATGTAGTGAATGTCTTAAAAAGTTTCTTGAACATGGCTGTATTTGGGAGTAATATCTCCCTTATGTTTCTCATCTGTGTCATGTGACTAGGAATCAGACCCACCAACTCACACAGAGACTTATGTGTGGACAGGAAGTCTAATTTTCTATGCATTCCTATGGGAGCCTCACTTTCAGTCTCAAAGGAATGAATAGAGAAGTGACTGGCTTCCTGTCCCGGGTCAGTTGGAGGTCAGGGAGTTGGTCACATGACACAGCTACAATAAGAAGAGAGGGCATAACTCAGAAATGCAGTCTGTGATAAGAAGATTACATTCACTACAGATTATATCATGCACCTTTCTAACAGGTGAGAGAATAAAAACTTTTGCGGGAGTTCTTCTTTAAATAAATTCAACAGCCAAAGTGCGGATAATTTTTGACTCCCCTAATACCTGTTCTGCTGGTCCTGACCTCAGGCTGTTTATTGTACTGACCGTGTGCTTCCTGACCCAACTATTGGTTGGCACCTGCAAAGGGAGCTGCCAGTAGCGGATCTTGATGACTTGTGCATTCAGTGTGGCAGAACATTTTTCAGGCAACCATTGATGGCATGTAAGTGTGTGTATTTCTGGGAATAGCGCTCATACTGAATAAACTGAGATTTTTGAATATTTTCTTTCCTTTTTTATTATTTGCATATCATTAACATGTCTGTCAATCCTGTGATTTCCATAACTCCACGACCTTTACTTCTTGGTAATCCAATTTCAATATTGAAGAGAATTGTTGCCTCGTTCCCATATCTCTGTTATGTCAAGGTCGATACATACAGTAAAACCACCTACTGTTTACAGTGAAACCTCCTACGCTTTGCAAGCTACAATCTTTATTACTGTGGCTGAGTCATCCGTGATTTTCCCGCACTTTTTTAAAATCGGCCATTTGTTAAAGAAGCAATGACATTTTCTTAACTGCTTCAACAAAAAACTAAGTCATAGGGCAAAGAAAATCATTGTGGATAATGTGTTGTTATTCGGTAATAAGTGTCAATTTAAAGGGAATCTGTCGCCACATCTTGGCAGCCCCATTGGGGCTCAAATGCACATGGTGCTTTTTTTGACTCCTGAGACCTATTGTATGTCCAGCCAAACGATTAGGGCTACAAGTGGGGTGTTTAAAAAAACTAGGAAGCATGGCATAATAAGAGGGCTTGCTTTTCACATGGGCACAACATATTGGGCACTGAAATGTCACATCTGTTGAAAAATTGCAATTTTCACTTTGTACCATCTGTTGTGCATTCATTTTTGCAAAAAACTGTGGAGTCAAAATGCTCAGTACACCCCTTGGTAAATTCTGGGAGGGGTGTGGTTTTTAAAATGGAGTCACTTCTTGGATTTTGTTCTTTTATTTCACCTCTGATTTGTTGGGCAATGCTGTAGAAATCACCAAAGTACTCTTTCTTTTCCGAACCCTGTGATGTGCCCAAACAGCAGTTTATAACCACACAAGAAAAATTATGTAACAAAGTTTGGGGTGCTTTTATTACCTCCTGTTACCACTGAATAATTTGAGAGGTGTCGTTTCTAAAATAGAGTTATTTATGGATGATTTATATTATGTAAGACCTTCAAAATTACCCTAGAACCAAACTGGTCCTTAAAAAAAACTGTTTTGTGCTTTTTCTTGAAAATGTGAAAAATAGCTTTTAATGTTCTAAAAAAATAAAATGACATTTACAATATGATGCCAACCTAACATTAGACCTATGGAGAATGTTAATAAGTAATGATTTTGTGACGTGTACCAATCTGTATTAACGGGGATTAAAATTTTGAAAATTGCTAATTTTTCAACATTTTCTGTAAATTTAGGATTGTTTTTATAAATAAAGGTAAAAAATATTGCCCTAAATGTACCACTATGATGAGTCACAAAAAAAACAATCTCAAAATTGTTTGAATAAGCAAAAGCATTCGAAAGTTATTACCAAATAAAGTAACAAAGTATCAGATTTGCAAAAATAGGCTGTGTCAGGAAAGTGAAAACTGGTTGTGTCAGGAAGGGGTTAATAATTATCTCTGTAGATGTGTTTGCACCATCTCTGATGTTCACCCGCGCTTTTTCAAAATGACCATAAAAAGTAACTTCCGCATTGAGTGAAAAACATTTTTTTGGAGCTGTGAAATGTATTTCCTATAGTTTATTTGAAAAAAAAAACAACAACACAAAAAGCACATGTTAAATAAATAGATATCCAAAGTTCCAAATGTAATTTTATTTTCATAGATTAAAATCAATTCTTCAGTTCTAAAATAACAGATTTTACATAGTTTTATTTTACATGGTACTTCACCTAATTCTTACATATCAGATCAGAGGGTCATACAATTCTTAGACACAAATTTTATAAAAATCATAGACCTATATATCTATATACCTATATAATATATCTAATATATAAAGCTGAGTGTATGTGTGTGTGTGTGTGTGTGTGTATGTCCGCTAAAGGAATCCGCACCGCTGCAGCTACAATCACAAAATTTGGCACACATGTACATCAGGTGTCCGGGAAGGTTTTAGAACAGTTTTCAACTCTCCAGGACGTACCGTTCCTGAGATATTCCCATAAAAAGCATTAGCCAATAGTAGCCTGGTCGCATGACACTTATAAGCCAATAGAAGCTCACAGGCACACATCAGGTTTCTATGACAACCTAGCCAGTTCATTGCTTGCAGAGCACTGTGGATGACAATGGTAAATGGGTATTCCCAGTTACCATAACTATAACTTATGTTTTAGACTAACTCATCATCAATCATTACCTCATATAATGTAAATTGTACATATTTACTGTTCAGTAGTAATAAAAGATGTTTTCTTCCACTATTACCCACCTTCCTCCTAAATCAGGCATCGACCTGTAATTCTGGCCACCGTCAAAAGAAGGACTTAAAAGCACCCCCCCAGAACCCACTAAGTCACGCCCCTGACTCAGTCAGGCCACGCCCCTTCCATGCTGCATTTGACCGGGATTGGGGATTAAAAATATTGGTAAAAATCACCTTCTGTCAGCTGCAGGGATGGGGGAAGGGTGACTTTCTCCCTGCAGCTCATTGCTCAGACTGCACAGTGCTGCTGCTGAGAGTGCTGCTGCTTTGTCCATCCAGGCCCTGTGCATGACAGAGGACAGGGAGCCTGAAAGCCAGACCGTCCAGCCTAAAACAAGACCTCTGGCCACCCTAGGGGCAGGCTGATGTTAGGGTGGCCAGATGTCCGGCTTTAGGCTGGACAGTCCAGTTTTCTGGCTACCTGTTCTCCGTCCGACACAGTGCCTGGACAGACACAGGGATGTCCACCCTTTCAGTAGCTCACACTCAGACAGCTTCTCCTCCATGTCTTCATGGAGCCAGGGGGGGGCTTGGCCTCATGTTTAGTGATGTGTCTTCATGGGAACTGGGGGTGCTGTTTCATGTTTGGGGGAATGGCCGGTGAGGTCTGGCTTTCTGGGGTAAAGACAGTGGCTACTCTAGCTGCTGTGGAGGTCACAGTTAAAGGGGCGGGCTTCTGTAGAGGTCACTGTTAAAGGGGTGGGCTGCTGTAGAGGTCAATGTTGAAGGGGCAGGCTGCTGTAGAGGTCACTGTTGAAGGGGCAGGCTGCTGTAGAGATCACTGTTAAAGGGGCGGGCTGCTGTAGAGGTCACTGTTAAAGGGGTGGGCTGCTGTAGAGGTCAATGTTGAAGGGGCAGGCTGCTGTAGAGGTCACTGTTGAAGGGGCAGGCTGCTGTAGAGATCACTGTTAAAAGGGCCGGCTGCTGTAGAGTCCACTGTTAAAGGGGCGGGCCGCTGTAGAGGTCACTGTTAAAGGAGCAGGCACTGTAGAGGGCACTCTCGATATCTTTTAACGACACATACACACAAACAGTAAAAGAAATAAATTAAATATACCCGGGCGAAGCTGGGTCCTTCAGCTAGTATTATTATATAATATGTAAATATATCCACATATGATTTTTTTTTTACAAATCTATTGCATGATCACCAGTATTTGAGATAATTAGAAGTAAATTTACCATCATTCCCATGAGCTGGTCATAAATAAGTCTATATGTTGAGTAGGATGTTCTGATATGAAGATTTGAGTTGATCTGTATGTGTTTTATTCATCAGCTTTACATTGTAGCTGTCATCCTTCTCCAACGTCTTTTTTCATTCTCTATGATTTCTTCAGCTTCTTCTTTTGTGCATCTTGTGTCTCCCAGATATGGTCTGTCTGTTGCATTGCAGGCAGACAGGTTCTCCAGCAGTGTTTCCCTTGGAATTTGAAGGGTCTTTCCTTCAGGTAAGTGAAAGGCAAATATTAGGTTGTTCCAGACATAATATCTTTTCTGTTGTGCAGGATCATATGAAAAAAATTATTTATCAGAGGTAGATTGAGGCTTCCAATAAAATTTGTCATTGGTCCAGTAGACATGCCCAAACGGTTCAGTGTCCACTTCATCAAAGCCATCAAATGTATGAGAGTCTGGGCTGTGGATAACAATGTAATGAGCTATTTCTTGTTTGAATAAGTCGGTGCCAAAATACTTGAACAATGGCATTTTACCATCACAATGCTGGGTCTTGTATAAGGCGAGAAGATCAGACAGTGAAAAGGAAAACATAAAATTTCTGTACCGTGACTCATCATAATTAAAGGCCGCAGAATTGGCAAACTGGTCTCTATTGTACCGTCCGTACAGTCCGTAGGGATTCTCTATAGACTGGCAAGCTTCCTTGAAAGCTGTGTTGACATCATCCTCAGGAATATGCACACTCCAGAAGGAAAGGTCTTTAAAATCTGATCTTCTAGCAATACTAATTGCTCTGAAACATTGTGATTCCAGAATAGCAGACATCTTTTCTTTGGTGGTGACATGTTGCACTTTTGTGATGGGAAATGGTACTATCCTAAAATAGAACTCGTTATCGGTATCAAGATATTTAAGCATACCCTTTCCTGCATCATGTAAATTCTGATGTTCACGCAGTTTGGATTCAACTTCATGAATATACAACAATTTCTTTTTGATGAAATACCCTTTTGATCCCTTACAGCCAGATACTTCTTGAAAATTGCCGTTCATATTGCCTGCCATAGCTTTCCTTGTGTTTTCTTGCATATGAAACTCTGATACCTGTCAGAGGAATATAAGGGCTAGCCCGCCACACCTGTTTAAAGATTAATCTAAGAGAACGAAAGTGAAAATGAAGGAGTAAGCTTAGATATGCTTTCTATGTACAGAACGAAGGTGACAATGCATATCATTTGACAGGTGCCCTTTGAAATTTTCAGGCTGAAAATCTGGAATATCCAGTCTTTTGCTTGTTCATTTATCGTCATTTTGCCAGACGTTGTTATTGGTAAAAAGTAGAAGATTGGAGGTAATAAATATTGCTTGTATGTTAATGGAGTTCTTTAATTAACCTCTTAGTGACTGATGATGTACGTGCTCATAATCATGGGGATGTAGTTCACACAACTATACCATACATGTACATTATTGTTGATCACAGGCATGTCAACTGTGCCCATACTATTAACAACAGAAGCTTGGCTGTGATTGACAACCACACTCCCAAAATAACCTCCAGTATTAGAAAAAACACCAGTCCCCATGTTGATTAACCTGTAATGCACCTTGATTAGTATTTATTCTGTTCCTGGCAGCTGCCACAATAAGACCATCGGACTAGGGTTGGGCGATATAAAAAATATTCCCACAAGAAATCTATCGCGATAACGATATATATCGCCATAAATGCCTATTTAGAAAAAAACGCTCAAAACATGCACTGCTGTTTCCTTGATGCCCCCATATAATAATATCTCTTAGTTGCTGGCGTGCCCCCTGCTGTTCCATTCACTCTCTATGGGAGTGCTGGAGATAGCAGCGATCAGCCATCTTCGGAGTTCCCATAGAAAATGGGACATGCTGGTGGAAATCCCTGATAAGTGGGTGTCCATCATAGGTGCACATTGTCAGAAAGGGCACCTTGACATCATAAAGATGCCTTTCAGCCAAATAAAGCATTGGGGGTCATTTACTAAAGACCAGTGCTTCCTATATGGGTCTTAGTCCCTACACACTACAGCCATATTACCGCAACCCCAGAGCGCAGTGACTGTTACCTCAGCCCCGGCCTCTCTTTGCAGCAGGTGGGGTTACAGCCGGTAGATGCCATTTCTTTGTGACCTAATGGACCTGAGTTGACGTTATGCCCCCTGGAATAAGGTTGTCACAATATCAAAATTTTGATTCAATTACGGTCCCATTAAAAAGTTTTGCAATACTTGATACCACGTGAAAGAAAAATAAAACCCCAAAAAAGCCACATGCATTCCGCATTTTATGTAAGGTTCGTCTTATTATAGAACAGTCCTACCCTATTTTTGGGAGGACAAGGTGACTACAAAAATGGCGAACTGCGTGTTTTAACATTTTTTTCTGTTACGGCGTTCCCCGCATAGGAGATATTTTTCAATACTTTAATAGCTTGTACTTTTTCGGACGTGGCGATACATAATATGTTTTTTTTAATTGTTTATATATTTTAATATGTAAAATTCGGAAAGAAGGTGATTTAAACTTTTAGTATTTTGGTGTTTTTTAGCTTTTTTTTTACTTTTAATTTAATAACTATTAGCCTCCTTAGGGGCTAGAAATTGGGATCTTTTAAACCCTTAACCTTGATCTATTAGGGCTCATGCACACGAACGTATTTTCTTTCCGTGTCCGTTCCTTTTATTTGTGGACCGTATGCGGAACCATTCATTTCAATGGGTCCGCCAAAAAAACAGAAGGTACTCCGTGTGCATTCCATTTCCGTATGTCCGTATTTCCGTTCCGCATTACGGACAAGGATATACTGTTCTATTAGGGGCCAGCTGTTCCGTTCCGCAAAATACGGAATGCACACGGATGTCATCCGTATTTTCTGCGGATCTGTTTTTGCAGATCCGTTTTTTCATATGGTCGTGTGCATGAGGCCTTAGGGTGAATAGGATTTTGCACTCTCCCTGCTGCCCGGTGCACACAGCTGCAGGGGGCTTACCATGGCAGCCATGGATGGCTTCAGTAGCGTACTGGCTGCCACGGTAACCGATCGGAGCCCCGCAATTACACTGCTGGGGCTCCGATCAGAAGCTACCACTGAACCACCAATGGAGGGGACCCTGTGACCACTGCCACCAATGATTATAATACTGGGGGTGGGGTCTGGGGGGGCACACTGCGCCACCAATGTATTTAATTTACCACTTAATACAAGTATAGGCTGCAGGTGCCGGGCATATCACACAGCCGGCCCCCGGCCTAAGTGACAGGGATTCCGCCAAACAGCGCCAATTAACCCCTCAGGTGCAGCATCTGGTGGTATGCGAGATTGCCGCTTCCTGCTATTGAGACCAGGTGCTGACTATGTGATATGGCCGGCACCTGCAGTCTATACTTGTATTAAGAGGTAAATGAAACAGTCCCGCCCCTCCTCTCCTCACTGCGTTGTCATGAGTGGCGCAGCGGCCACAGCTCCTCCCCTCCTCTATGCAGTTGTCATTGGTGGTGCAGCGGCCACAGCTCCTCCTCTCCTCACTGCAGTTCCCATTGGTGACACAGCTGCAGACGGATCACAGTGGGGAGGGACTCTCTCCTTCTCCACTGTGCTGGCTGTAATGTGTGCCAGACGTCTTAGAGGCAGTCAGCACTGTGACGTGCAACTGCTCCTATGACGTCACTAAAAATACAGCGGTAATTAAGAAACAGCGATATTGCCATATAACAAATAACAATGTAGCACAAAAATAAAACAGGTTATGGCTGATGGAATGTGATAGGGCAAGTTTTTCTTGGTCCTTAAAGGGGTATTCTCATCTTAGACAATGGGGGCATATCGCTAGGATATCATCCATGAAGAAAGAGTAATAGCGGCAACTCACCATAAAACGTCTTCTTTATTGTGGCACAAAAGCACTTACATAGTCGGTGTAGGGGACGGACGGTGCCTCACAACAAGGCGGGCATCAGGCGACGGCCGTTTCGCGCAAGATCGCGCTTCCTCTGGCCTGTAACATAATGACGCATCACGTCCCCACCTTTAACCTCTGTAGGCCGCTAGGCGCATGCGCAGTAGCGGTCACAGAGTCTACAATACACAGTTAAAAACACATGCCAAACAATTACTCTTATATAAGCAATATATACATTAAGCCCACATACTCTTATAGAAAGACACTTAGGTCATTCTTGTCATTAAATCCTAGGGGTCCAAGGGCCTCTGAGCGTATTATCCATCTCGCTTCTTTTCTCAAAAGGGACAGGTGTCTATCGCCACCTTGTGGGTACATTGGAACTGTCTCTAAACCTATAAATCTCATCACCTTAGAATCACCGGCATGGTCCTGTCTGATATGTTCTATGAGGTGGGGACATCCCTTACCACTAGTGATAGAGGAAAAATGTTCTCTGACTCTTTCATAAAGGCACCTTATGGTCTTACCAATATAGAATCTGTTACATGTGCAGTATATCATATAAATGACGTATTTACTCTTACAGGTAATTAGTTGTCTTATTCTATATTCTAGGCCACCTATCTTCATGGTGGTCCTTTGACCATTGTATGCACAAAAGGTGCAGTTGCCGCACTTGTGGTTACCCACTGGGGCAAATTTTTTTAGCCAACTACTAGCATCATCTTCTTTGAGCCTGCTTCTAACTAACTTGTTTCTCAAGGTGCAGGTCTTTCTAAAGGCAATCTGGGGTGAATCATCAATGGCCTCCCTCAATACGGGATCCTCCAATAAGATTCCCCAATTCTCCCTTAGTACCTCCTTTATTCTTCCTGCCATAGGACTGTACTTAAATGAGAAGGGACATTTGATCACTTTTCCGTTATTTTTCTTGTTCTGCTGGAGTAACTCGGCCCTATTAATACTAGATGCCTTTTTCTTGGCGATGTTAAGTGAGTATAAGGAATAGCCCCTATTCAGTAACCTATCGCTAGGATATGCCCCATTGTTCAGGAACTGGAGGCACTGTCAGTCATCCAATCTAATACATTCATTTGGGCACGTAGCTGGCACAGATTGATAACGTCCTCTCCCTGCAGCAGGAGCTCCACCACCAGCAGCACCATGACCATGGCCACGTCCTTTATTTGATGCTCTCCTCATTCTTTGAGGAGACCCACAAAATTGACATTCAGATTAACTATTGTATTTCAGTGTCACGGATGCAGAGGAGGTGTATCTCACCCCAATAAATGGGTTTATGTGACCGACAGAATTAACAAACAGATTAACTATTGTATTTCTGTGTCATGAGTGTAAATGAGGTGTATCTCACCCCAAAAAATGGTTATAGATCACACATAGAATTAACAGCCAGATTAACTATTGTATTTCTGTGTCACAGGTGCAAAGGAGGCGTATTGCACCCACCAAAAATGGCTATAGGCAACCCACAGACTTTATATCTAGATTAAAAACCTAACAGTGTCCCCTCACTGCAGCTGCGTTCTGTTCCTACACTAGTTAGAGCAGAATGGCGTTGTCACATGTGACCCAGCATTTATACAGACCAGGTCACGTGCTGCGCCGGCCAGTCACCGCCATGCCAATACTAGGCAGACTGTGATGGCTTGCAAGTGCCGACAGCTTAAAAGCTTGTTAATTGGCTGCACTGCACCCTTTCCACAAGCTTTATTCAGCATCCAAACAATGAACACGGACTTCCGCAATGTTCGCGTTCAGGTGCCCGGACCCCGCGATGTTCAGTACGAACTCGAACTTTCCAGTTCGGGTTCGCTCATCCCTACTTATGGGGGGACACAAAGTGTAAAATAAAAGAAAAGTGTTTTATAAAAATAAAAAAATAAAAGTTTCAGGTGTAAAAAAGTCCCTCTTTCCCCTAATCAAGTCATTTAAAAATTGCAAAAAATAGAAAAAATAGACATATTTGGTATCACCGTGTCCATCGACTAGCTCTATAAACATGATCTACTCCATCTTGTGAACGTCGTAGTAAAAAAAATAAAAAGTATGCCAACAGCTATCTTTAGTCACCTCACCTCCTAAAAAACACAATATTGAACAATAAAAGTCGTATATATCAAAAAGGAACCAATGAAAACATCACCAAATCTCACAAAAAGCGAGCCCTCAAACAAGAGAGTCACCTGAAAAATGAAAAAAAAAATGATGCCAAAAAAGCTATTTTTTAGTCACCTCGCCCCCCCAAAAAACATATCAAACAATTAAAAAGTCCTATGTATGGTGCTGATCGTGAAAGGGTTAAAAATTCACTTCCTTTCCCCATTTTACATATAAAAATAAACACCATGCAAATAAAAACATAAAAAAACCAAATAATGGTTTTGTCTTGTTTGTATATCCATGAATTATAAAAATATAAAAGTGTCTATCCCTTATGGTGAATGCTATAAAGGAAAAAATCCAAATGCTAAATCGCTGAAAATTGACTAAATTGACTCCCAAAAACTTGAATAAAAAGTGATTCAAAAGTTATACATACTTCAAATGGTATAATTGAAAACTACAGATCAGCCCACAACAAAGAGCCACAGTTCTGTATGCAGAAATATAAAGAAATATGTGTCAAAAACTGTTAGGCTTCATTCACACGACCGTATTTTGTTTCCGTGTTTTTTTTGCGGACCGTATGCGGAACCATTCATTTCAATGGGTCCGCAAAACGGAAGGTACTTCCGTGTGCATTCCATTTCCGTATGTCCGTATTTCCGTTCCGCAAAAAAGATAGAACAAGTCCTATTCTTGTCCGTTTTGCTGACAAGGATAGGCATTGTTACCGCATTGTTACCGCAAAACACATACGGTCATGTGAATGAAGCCTTACAGACAGGACCTGTGCAAACTGTTATAGACAATGATTGTGGAACCACTGTGCCAACTAGAGATGAGCGAATCATCCAAAATTTGCTTCGCCGAATGTTCGTTGAACAAAAGATTCTTACGAATACGAATCTATTCGGCAAAGCTGCGTCATAAATCATACGTTATTATGTGGTGTTTTGCGAACATTCGTGTACTAATAAAGAACGTACACTTGTTAAAGGTACGCAACTTATATGAACACGTACGCATGAGCGTACAAAAGTGCATACGAATCCTTAGAGTACTATTTACTCACGAATGCGTCATACGCACGAGGCTAGGCCCTGGCGTACAGTCTTTAGAGGCAGTCCATGTGAGGTAGAAAAGTAAGATGCTCACTGCTAGCTATCCAGCTAAGTGCATAATTTACTAAAAATACCGTACAATAAGTGCATAATACAACACATACATTGCAGTACCAGAAAAAGAATACACACAATGGGCTAAAGTGCTTGAACCAGTAAAAACAGTGTAGCTAAAATACAGCAAAGACTTAAGTATGCAAACATTTTAGTGCAATCAATTTTACATTTGCAAGCATAAAAGGCTCAGATATACGTTTGAGTCTCTCCTTATGGCTCCTAGTTGGCATGATAAAACACTGTCTGGAACACATAGTCCAAAATTCAATTGTAATCCACGTGAGGTAATATTGTAATCCAAACAGGTAACGTGAAATCCACATGGATAATAGAAAATAGCAGCAAATAGAGAACCCTTTTTGCAAAGAGGGCTCCCAAATAACCTGAGAAGGGGGGAATGAAAATAGGCGCGCTTAGGCGCAACTGGAACTTTTCTGCAGAATGGGGGGAGTCCTGACAGCCATGTCTATCTGGGTGAGAGTCATACGGGGCAATACAAACAAGCAAACATAAAAAGTGCCAACTAGCTCTCACCCGTCAGGTGCAGTCCATGGTGTGGCTCCCATAGGTCCTCTTGAAGTGTCCTTGAGACAGCCAGCCAGTAGTTGGGTCCCTTAGATGAGGGACCTGAAGTCCTCCTCGCTTTAGCTGCTACTGAAGGACATCAAAGGATGCCCCTGCCTCCTGTAGGACAATCTCGCTGCCGTGGTGGAGCTCCACTGCCCTCTTCTACCAGAAGTCGGACTTGACCGGGTCCGGGTGGTGGTCACGCTGGCGAGCGCTGCAGCCACTTGCGCTTTTCTGGATCCTCCTGCCAGGACACCAGAGGTAAGGACTTCCAGCTGCAGCGGTTCCGGCAAGGTTGCATCCAGGGAAGAAGCCCCAGCTTCCCTGGCTGCTGCTGGCTTCATCTTCCACGGTAGCTAGTATTGGTGGATCACCGTGGATTGGAACATAAATGATGTTGTCGTCAACTGACCCAGCTGAAAGGACTGTGGTGGTGGTGGTGGTGCTGGCAGTCCAGGGATCAGAGGCTCCGGCTGTGGCTTTTCCCTGAACCGGAGGACGCCATCTGGGGACTCCTTAAGGCAGCGCAAGCGTCCTGGACCTGGTGGTTCATCCGGCCACACTTATGGTTCCGATGTAGGTACCAGGGGCTTAGAAAGGAGGGTAACCCCGGTCGCAAAGGGGCCTTTCAGGAACGCCTTGGGAGTGTACTCCATCTGATCCCCCACGTACAGGCTGTGACGAGGCCGTGATGTCTGGAGCGGGCGGTGGTTCTGGAGCGGGCGGTGGTCGCGGCCTAGGGTAATCCAGTACCTGGATCACCCAGTCCTCAACGGCATTTTTGTAGTCCCAAAGGGTCTGCGCGTGGGCCGTCACCGATGCTGGCACAATCGGGTTATGGAAGGTGTTGTTGATCTTCTCCTGAGCGGCGAAGTGGACGCTCCAGCCGCCTCCGCCGCACCAGCCACAGCAACCACACCAGCCGCCTCACAACGAACCGCCTCACGATGCGCAGCAAGCTCAGCAGGCCGTAAGGAAAACAAGGGCACTGAAGCTGTGGTTCTCTTTATTTCAGAGTGTGACACCCTGATGTCTGGAGCGGGTGGTGGTTCAGGGAACTCGTCCCCAAAGGCCATCTGGTTCCAGTTAGGACGCAGCTCTTTAGCCATGCTTGCTACTTGCTCAGTGTTCAGCGCTGGTCTAAACTGGTTCAGAGGAGGGTGGAGTGCTGAGGGAGGAGTCTTCACTCCCTATACGTGCAAATAGTTAGATCCCGGTGGGCCGGGCTGCTTTTTCCAGTTCTGAGGGGGGCGTATCTTCACTTTCCAGCTCCTGCGGGAGCGTATCGTCATTTTCTCACCTCACGCAGAATGCGTACGTTTTGTATGCATCGTACGTATTGTTAGCGTACAAAATTTTGCGAAGATTTACGAATAATACGAAGCGAATGCTAAAAAAATCCGGATTTGCTTCGGAGAAGAAAATTTCCAAGATTCAATATGAATCTACGAAGCGGCGAATAGATTTGCTCATCTCTAGTGCCAACCAACCGGTTTGACGTTGGGCTAATCCTGAGAGCGTTGTCCTGGAAGTCCAATGGTTTTATCACTCTAACCCCTAGACATCTGGTCTTCGCTGCAGGGGAGCTATCAAACCGATACCTCTTGTTATAGTCCCAGTGTAGTTTGCAGCTGACCCATGAAGGTCAGAAACACCAGTGCAAAGCACTAGAGAAACACAGAATATAGGCATGAACCAGAACTAGGAGCACTGGCAGACAGACTTCAGGAACCCAGGCTCTAATATCCCGCACACAAACAGACAACTAGAACCTGAAGCTGCCACACAATTTACTACCTCATCACAGTGCGGTATTCACAGCTACAACACAACGCTCAGTAGTATCTATACTGCGTTCCATGTTTCTGGTAGAGTGCTACTGAGACATGGGGAGCAGGATCTCCTCTGTTTGTGCAGTGTATGGAAGACATAATAGTAGCTAGTCTACACCTTCTCTGGAGCTGAGCTTGAGGAAAACTGGAACAGATGGATGCCAAAACCTATACGAAATTAAGAAATTATGGGGCAACCAAAATAAGCAGAATGAATAAATAACAACTTTATTGATGCCAGTGAAAAATATACAGTTTAGTACAGTGCAAGTTCATGCAATGCTCAAAATCAAGAGAGCGTATACAAATAGAAATCCATTAATATAAATGCATAGAAAAAATAATTTACCCTAAGTAAACTACTAGTGTAAAAGCAAATCAATACGTAGATTTTGCCTCAATCCATATCCCCAACAATACAGTATGTCCCAACTAGAGATGAGCGAATCGACTTCGTATGCTTCATCCAAAGTCGATTTGCATAAGACTTTGTACAGTATTAGAATGTATTGGTTCCTATGAGCTGAAGTTATTACTTCGAAGTCTCATGAGACTTAAGGTAATAACTTCGTAAATCAATTTCTACTGATAAAAACCATTGTACTGAACTCGGTTTTGGTTCCAGGTGGTACCTTGGAACTGAACCAAAGTTCGGTACAATGGTTTTTAACAGTATGGTGCCTTCGCAAACAGCTGATCCAAAGGATAGACCATAAGTTGTAAAGTCATGGAAAACCATTTTGAGAGTATATTCTGTGTCGGACTGGGGTACCTAGGGCCCACCAGTAAAAATTATTTTGGGGGCACACTGTACGGATACATTCAAATATAATAAATAATCTAACAAGTTTTTTATATGATCATAGGCTGGTTGAGGGGCTGTACATTGAATATAAGTATGTAGTACAGTAAGTCTACTGTGTTATGTGCCACTTGTGCAAGGGGTGGGAGACTAGGGGACCACCTTGCTCAGGGGCCCACCGGGGGATTCACCTGTACACCTGTGGGCCAGTCCGAGCCTGAGTATATTCACACAGTGCGTATTATGCATGGAGTCTTGCGGAACATCTGCAGTGTAATATAGTACGAGGTAAGTAGATTTTCTGTTGATCTGTAGCGTGGATTTTAAAATCTGCAGCATATCAATTGTGCAGATTTTAGAATTTGCAATGAAAAGGGCCAGATATGGGGCAAATGTGTGTCAAAATCCGTTACAAATACCGCAAGTAATACATGTAGATTTTGGTGGGGAAATGCAACAAAATCTGCATGCAAATCCACATAAACTACACTGTTGTGTGCATGTGTCCTAAAGGTTTGTTTTCTCCTCAAATATCTACCACCTATCCACCAACAGAATTATTGTGCATTGTGCAACTAACAAGGTTTCTTGACCTGTGTTAAAGTAGTGCTCCATGTAGTGGCCACCGCATGGCCAACCCACAGCAACAGTGTGGATAAAATCTCCAGTTTAGAAATTAATTAAAGGGGTTCTTCAGGCTTTTAATAAAAAATGTTCTAACCTGCAAAAGAAAGATCGTTAGGTTAATACTTGTCTTACTCTGGTGATGCCGCCATTCCCACCGCACTCACACGGGCTGCGAGCTTTTCCGCCTAGGTTCCTGACCTGCTGTGTGCACTTCTTTTCCTGTTCAGCTGCATTTACTTCTATGGAGCTAAAAGGGTAAAAAAAAATATGGCCAAGGTCTGGTAAGTATTAACCTAATGATCTTTCTTCTGCAGGTTAGAATAAAGAACAGTTTTTATTAAAAGTTAAGCAAAAACAGTCCAGCTCACCTGCAGCATAGATATGCACCTTGCACGGACAGCCTGGGCAAAGGCCTGAAATCCAAGAGAAGGGAAAAATCCAGAAACGGTGAAGTATTATTGCAGTGCCCGGGAGCCAGGAGCACTTAGAAATTGGACATTTGTATATTTCCCCTATGCAAAGTTAAAAACATCTTACTTTATTTGACCTACAAGGGTTAACGTGCACATTTTATTACTGTATAACTGCATTTTGTATATGTTTTGATATATACTCTGTTCATTATCACTGTACTTAAATGGCTCTGTGGAAAGGGTTAAATGAATATTGAGAGACTGTTAGACCTTGGATTATGGAGCTGGAAATTTTCCACTGCTACCATAAGAGAAAAACAGACTTGTTTACCACCAAAAATCAGACAGCCTGACCTTTTAACTGTCTGGTTTTAGCTGTTGTTATGTCTGAAAACTTGTTTGTGTCAGAAACACCTGCTGAGTCATTACCATTAACTGCAACATTGTATCTGTTTGTGCTGAGCTTCTCCACTCCACCCCTCCCACTAGAAGGTTCTAGTCTAGCAGACACAGTATATAAGGACAGCAGTCAGAGCCCTTAGTGTTGTTGCAGTTAGGGACCAGTGCTTGAAGAGGAGAATCTGACGGACTACTGAGGGACGAGAAGAAGACACGGACGGGGATACGCTGCCACAGACCCTGGATCATCAGCCTTGGACCAGGGTACCAGCCTTCTGAAGAGAAAGAGGGACAGCTAGCGCAGGCCTTTACTCAGCACCAAACCCTTCTTCTGCCAGGGAGGAGATTGGAGAAGCCAGTCCTACGCCTCGCCTGTATTGTTTTGCACCTGAATTCCAGTAAAGAAGCACCCTGGTTTATTGCAGACCCTGACTCTCTGGACTTATTTCCCATTGGGGTGCACCACGCCTTAACAACCCTTCCGGAGAGCAGTAACACGTGGTGACACCTCGACGGTGTCCAGGGGACCCAAACCCGGACACTGCATTATCTCAGGTGCTTTATTTGAAAATTCAGAACAGCCAAGTGCAGTGTACAGACTCCAAAAACAGTTTACGCGTTTCGGACAGAGTCCTTAATCATAACTTAAAAATAACTTTTTATTAAAAGCTCGGAGAACCTCTTGAAGTGTTAGGCTCGTTCGACATACACGTGAAACAGATCCGGCAGGCTGTTCTGGCTGGGCACTATAATGAGTGGCGGTGGAGATCTGGCCGCAGCCTGGCAAATATGCTGAGGAGCGGCCGGATAAGCCGCCACATCTCTTTCCCGCATGTGTGAAACAAGCTTTAACTGGTTGCTGATTAATGGCCAGTCAGTTTTAGGCAAACTGTGTGGCCATAACAATCAACAACCAGTTAACAATTCATTTGCATACTGATCTGACTTGAGGCTTTTAGCCACATTTTGGCCGCAACTCAGGAGTGTGGCAGAAGCTAAGGCCTCGTTCACATCTCTGTTTGTGCAACCAGCAGGCTGTTCCGGCGCAGAGCAGCCTGTTGGATCTCACAGAGCTGCTGTTGTCATATCTGATACTACACCACTGGATCTCCATTAACTTCAATGGGGTCTGGCGGTGATCCATTCGATTTCCAGTAAAAATGCCGGGTTTCGGCTGGAAGAAAGGCGATACATGCAGCCAAAACCAGGCATTTTTGCTAGAAACTGGATGGATCACTGCTGGAACCCATTACAGTCAATTGGGATCCGACTGTATAAAAGATCTGGAAACACCGGAACCATTATCCAGAAGGCTGCTCTGTGCCAAAACAAATTGAGATGTGAATGAAGCCTAAGTGGGACACCACCCTGAGGGTTCTTGTGAGTGATCCAGTTGAATGATTACCATACCTGATGTGATCCTTTTTCAGTGTTCACACTCGCACCTAGGAGTGAATGGCCTTTTGCTTTAAAACTCCAATCCAGGGCTGAACAATCCATGAGATGAGGTGGCACCATTCCCTTGGCCAGTATTTTGGTGAATATACAGAGATTTCTCCACTTCTGACTTGGGGATGGCGATCGGGACACCTCTTCACTTTTTTGTCATTGTCTGCCGGAGTCAGTCCTATAAAAACAATCTGCACAATCATCATTGTAATCATGTGCAAGTTTCATCTTCCCAGATTCATAATATGTAACCTGGCCTTACTGTGGATTCCTAATAACTATATAAATTATAATACAATTAGGAGTAGTTAGTACATAACCTCATATACATAATTTGAAGCACTTTTATTCTTTGAGATCCACGGCAATTATTTGCATTCTAATCCTTTAAAAAACTGTACCAACAAACAGCAGAGGAAGATGTTTTATATTTTATTGAAGGAACCAATAGCCCTATGCAGTTGAACAGTTAATGAGTAATAAAACAATGGATATACTCTATATAATAAGCCTCTTTACGAAAAACATTCCATTGTGTATAATACTTGCATCCACTAGAGGGCAGTAACGCTCTATTCAACTGATTTTGGATTGGTCGGTATTTTGGCAATTATACAGTTTGTGTACTTTTTTTAATATGTACTCTACCTATCTATCTATCCTGTATATTATATATGATTTCATCATAATTTTTATCTATAGTTCTATTGCCCGGTATTGCCCCTATGACAGCAACAATGTCCTGTGAGCATTTTCTATAACTGTCTACCTATCTATGATAGCGTTTTTTTGCATGTGCTGCTCACATGTTCCAACAGCATCTTGATAGGATTTAGATCTGTCATTTGTCTAGCTGTAAAATATACTTTTGGGATTTTTCAGCAAATAACTTTAAAAAAAAACACCCCATGTATCACTAAACTGATGTGGGATCCCAAATCCTACATCCTATGGAGGGAGAGTATATTTGTAGTGTCTGGACCCATGATTGATCACTTCTGCATTCTGCTCCTCACTGTGCTAAAGAGGAGGAATCTAGGACTCTTAACCACCATACTAATGATTGTAGGGCCCCCAGTGGTCTGATACTTCCCCTATTCTATAGAAACTGTGTTAATGCTCTTTGTAGCAAATTCTCTATAATATCAAATAAAACAAATGTTTCTATAATTGTGTTTAAAGGAGAACTAAATCCAGAATCTAAACACACAAGAAAGAACAACTAACAAAACGTAATATAATTTCCTTATGTGTCTTGGTTATTTGCTCTTGTTTTGTCAGATATCATAATTGCAGACTAGAGATGAGCGAATCACCCAAAATTTGCTTCAGCGAATGTTTGACAAATTTCTGACAAGATTCGTTCTTAATACGAATTTATTCGGTCGAATCTACGTTAAAAAAACAATCCTTGTTTTGCGAACATTCCTGTACAAATTACGAACGTACAGTCAGCGTAGTTAAAGTAGGCAATACGTAAGCATTAGCGTACAAAAGTGCGTACAAATCTTTAGTGTACTATTTACTCACGAATGTGTCATACGCACGAGCCTAGGCTGCGGCATACAGTCTTTAGAGGCAGTCCATATGAGGTAGAAAAGTAAGGTGCTCACTGCTAGCTATCCAGCTAAGTGCATAATTTACTAAAAACACAGTACAATAAGTGCATAATAGGACACATTGCAGTACCTGAAAAAGAATACACACAATGGGCTAATGTGCTTGAACGTTGCTGAACCAGTAAAAACAGTGTAGCTAAAATACAGCAAAGACATAAGTATGCAAACATTTTAGTGCAATCAATTTCACATTTGCAAGCATAAAAGGCTCAGATATACGTTTGAGTCTCTCCTCGTGGCTCCTGTCTGAAACACATAGTCCAAAATTCAATAGTAATCCACGTGAGGTAATATTGTAATCCAAACAGGTAACGTGTAATCCACATGGATAATAGAAAATAGCAGCAAATAGAGAACCCTTTTTGCAAAGGGGGCTTCCAAATAACCTGAGAAGGGGGGAACAAGGAAAATAGGCGCGCTTAGGCGCAACTGGGAATTTTCTGCAGAATGGGGGGGAGTCCTGACAAGCCATGTCCATCTGGGTGAGAGTCAAACGGGTGCAATACAAACTAAACAAACAAACACAAAAAGTGCCAACCAGCTCACACTCGTCAGGTGCAGTCCATGGTCTGGCTCCCATAGGTCCTCTTGAAATGTCCTTGAGACAGCCAGTAGTTGGGTCCCTTAGATGAGGGACCTGAAGTCCTCCTCGCTTGAGCTGCTACTGAAGGACATCAGAGGACGCTCCTGCCTCCTGTAGGCCAATCTCGCTGCCATGGTGGAACTCCACTGCCCTCTTCTTCCGGAAGTCAGACTTGACCAGGTCCGGGTGGTGGTCACACTGGTGAGCGCTGCAGCCACTTGCGCTTTTCTGGATCCTCCTGCTGGGACAGCAGGGGTAAGGACTTCTGGCTGCAGCGGTTCCAGCAAGGTTGCATCCAGGGAAGAATCCCCAGCTTCCCTGGCTGCTGCTGACTTCATCTTCCACGGCAGCTGGTATTGGTGGATCACTGTGGATTGGAACGTAAATGATGACATTGTCAGCTCACCCAGCTGAAAGGACTGTGGTGGTGGTGGTGGTAGTGGCAGTCCAGGGTTCAGAGGCTCCAGCTGTGGCCTTTTCCTGAACCGGAGGATGCCATCTGGGGACTCCTGAAGGCAGCGCAAGCGTCCTGGACTTGGTGGTTCATCCGGCCACACTTCTGGTTCACTGACCTGCTGCCCACAAAGTACTCTTTTCTGTCCTCGTCGTCTGCCAGGAAGCCAGACCCTCGCTCGACCGAAAACCACAGGTCAGTTCCCTTTCGGGGATTCAATGTAGGATCTCCCGGACTAGGGTGGTCCTGTACCTGGATCACTCAGTCCTCCATGGTATTTTTGTAGTCCCAAAGGGTCTGCGCGTGGGCTGTCACCGATGCTGGCACAATCGGGTTCTGCCTTATGGAAGGTGTTGTTGATCTTCTCCTGAGCGGCGAAGTGGGCACTCCAGCCGCCTCCGCCGCACCAGCCACAGTAGCCACACCAGCCGCCTCACAACGAACCGCCTCACGATGCGCAGCAAGCTCAGCAGGCCATGAGGAAAGCAAGGGCACTGAAGCTGGTGTTCTCTTTATTTCAGAGTGTGACACCCTGATGTCTGGAGCGGGCGGTGGTTCAGGGAACTCGTCCCCAAAGACCATCTGGTTCCAGTTGGGAAGCAGCTCTTTAGCCATGCTTGCTACTTGCTCAGTGTTCAGCGCTGGTCTAAACTGGTTCAGAAGAAGGTGGAGTACTGAGGGAGGAGTCTTCACTCCCTATACGTGCAAAAAGTTAGTTCCTGGTGGGCCGGGCTGAAATAGTTAATAGTTACGTGCAAATAGTTAGATCCCGGTGGGCCGAAAAAAATCCGGATTCGCTTCGGAGGAGAAAATTTGTAAGATTTGATATGAAGCGGCAAATAAATTCGCTCATCTCTATTGCAGACCATGAAAAATACAATAGTAAAGCAATGCATTGTTCTCTTAGGCTGCAGTCGTGTCTACTATCCCTCCTTCTCTCCTTCCCAAGCTAGTGCACGTGAGCCAGGAAGTGTAGGAGGAAGAGACTGGGTTTAATGTGGATACCTTTTGTCTACACAGGGAGAGTTGCCATTTTGTTTGAAGGAATCTCTTAGTTAATATTAGGCTAGTCTCTCATCTGTGGCATGGATTCTGACAGGCTGTTTCAGCAGAGAGCAGCCTACTGGAATTCTCAGGATCCGGAATGCCCTCCAGCCCCATTAAGTATAATGGGGTCTGCAGAGAATCAGCCGGACACAAACTGCTGCACACTGAGATTTCTGTCCGGCTGATGTCCACCATTCTCTGCCAGATCAGGAAGCGGATCTCTGTGCCGCAGGTATGAAACTAGCCATAGTATCATATAGATTTGGGTACAACCATGTGGAACTGTAAAAGACTACATAATATTAAATCTATTAATATAAATCCCACTCCTACCATGTTCAGACTATTAATATGAGGCATCAGTGGACATTATATGGAGAGGGACATATGAGGAAATAACTACAACTCCTAGCATGTTCAGATTGTTATTATGTGGCATCAGTGTACATTACATCGAAAGGGGTATAAGAGAACAGAACTACAACTCACAGCATGTCCAGACTGTTATTATGAGGCATTAGTGGACATTATAGGGAGAATGGTATAAGAGGACAGAACTACAACCCCAGCATTTTCACATGTTCAGACTGTTATTAGTGAACATTATATAAGAGAACGACAACTCTCAGCATGACCAGGCTGTTATTATGGGACATTCAATGGCTGTTATATGGATGAGGATATAAGTGGAGAAAACTACAACTCCTAGCATGTCCAAACTATTTTTATTGGACATCAGTGGACATTATAGGAAGAGTGGTATGAGAGGACAACTACAACTCCTAGTATTTGACAACTTATAGACGGCAACCACTAACCTTACACACACACAGCTAAAGAGCTCTGTCCACATCAAGACATCTCATAGGTCGTTACAGGTCCTTCATCACCTCTCTGCACTGCTGAGCTCTGTGTCAGTTGGTAAATAAGGTGACATTAAATTGAAATAAGCAAGGTGAAAGGGCTGGGAGGCAGATGATAGATCTCAGGGAGTGGGAGAGAAAGTGGATGTGGGACCAAGGACAGGGACTCCTATAGCAGCACACGCATATCGATCTCCCTGTATTTCAATGTGGTTAAAAAGGGTTTTCTGAGATTTTAATACTGATGACCTATCCTCTGGTTTAAAGGGGAACTAAACCCCAAAACATCTCACAAATACATTTAATCCAGAATGCACACACAGCTACAATATGTCTACAAAGTGTTCCACAAACTGCTGCCATAATTAGTTTAGGAGAAATCTTGTAGGCAAAGACCTTTTTCTATCTCCTTCTCTTCTCCATCTTCGGCCTACAAGATTTCTTCAAAACTAATTATGGCAGCAGTTTGTGGAACACTTTGTAGACATACTATAGCTATGTGTGCACTATGGATTAAATGTATTTATGTGATTTATGTTTTTTCGGGGGTTTAGTTCCCCTTTAATTTATAGGGACGTAAATAAGATTTTTAAGAAGACATTTTTCAGATTTCTACCCACATTTTAAAGCTGTGGAAACTATAAAGTCAAAATGTAAGATGAAAAGCAGCACTTTTTTTCTATTCACCTTCACAAAAATGATGACAGAAACTAGATAGCAAAAGAAAATACATTTACAATGTAATTCTGCTTTTTAGCTGAGTCTGGGAATGAAATTACAGATAAAGAAAGACACTGCTTTTGCTGATGAAGCAGACGGTGCACCATATGAGATAACCTGAACCCTTCCCTGCTGGTGACTACTGCCCTTCTCTGTGCTTGTGTAAAAATCCTGATGGAACTGTTGAGTATTTTGTCATTGGTCTATTTTTTCATATAGTACATGTAAAATCACATGGAAACAGGAGGGTAAATATAATTCATAGGGCCCCTTAGCAAAATAAGATGGAGCACCCACCATCTAGTGTAAGAAAATTAAAACAGCAGCATAAGCAGCAATAATTAATGGTATGTGTAATAGCACAATATATCAGAAAACCCACATTATAGCAAGAAGCCGCCATATTGTTATTCCCCACAAAAATTACAATTTTCTTGCCACTGATTTAACCCCGCCCACCCTCAACTTCTGGCCCTTATAGTAAGTGCTATGGCTGTAGTTACACCTATGCATGGAAAGTTACCAAAAATAAAATGATCAGAACCACACAGTGTAATGCAAATATATGGAAGTAGCAAAGTTCAATGTGATGTCTGTCAGCAGCAACGTCCAAATCCAACTGTTTGCATAGACGCATACGTGTCGTTCACCTGATTAAAGCACTGTTTTCTTTTGTTGATCTGAGGCACTGTTCCTGAGTTACTGTGATACTGTTTCTTAATATGCAAATTAGGCATTTGGTGCAAAGCGGGTGTCACGATTGCTCTCATTTCACCCAAGCTCCGCTCCTTTCTGTGGCCAGCACTTCCCTCACTGCCTTGATTGACGAGGCCAGTCAGTGTCGAAGCAACTAGAGAGGGGCTAAACACAGAAAGGAGCGGAGCTAGGAGCTTTTCTAACAAAGCACTTGAACTGTGTTGACAAGTTAGGAAAGAATTCTGTGAGAGGTAGTGGCCTGGTGATCATGGTGAAAACCCACAAGATACACTTAGGCAGGACATACTTTGGCAGGGGGCAGCCTCCCAGAGACCTGCCGTGGCACTATAGGATGGGCAAAAGCCAGCAGTCACTTTGGGTGCAACCAGATTCTTGGTGGACCCGTGGAGCATTGCAAAGCCCCACTAGAAGACTGCTCACAATTGATATTAAAGGTAAGTTTTGCAACCTTCAAGTGTTTCTGTAAGGCTACATTCACACGTCCGTGTAAAACATCCGCAATCTATCCGCATCCGTTCCGCAATTGCGGACAGTTTTTGCGGATATTTTGCGGATCCATTCATTTCAATGGGTCCTGATAATCTGCGGACATTGCACCGTATGTTGTCCACATCCGTTAATCTGTTCCGTTCCGTTTTGTGGATCCGCAAACAGAAATCCTCCTGTCCTACTTTTCCTCCTGTTTTGCGGTCCGTAGCCCAATACAAATCTATGTGACGTCCGTAAATGCGGAAGACATGCGGAAAGCCATCCACATGTCATCCGTATTTGCGGATTCCGTTCCAGGAGGGTGAAAAAAAAAAGATGTTATTCATCCGTTATGACATTTGGATACATCCTTTCCGTTTTTTACGGAAAGACGGAACGGATGTCCTGGAAAAACGGATCCGCAAAAAACTGATCGTTTTCCAGGATGTGCACACATACGGACGTGTGAATGTAGCCTAAGTAACAGTGACTTGCAATCATCAAGTGTTTCTGCCTTTACTGTGAAAGAAGAAAAGTCATCTGTTCAACTGTTACATTCTGTGGTCATTCTTAAAAGGAAGCACCCTGTACACACTATGAACAACAATATCTTATGCAAAATGTAAAAAAAAGTCAATGTGTGAAAATAACAGACCACAGTGGATACAGATCTCACTTCAGTCAGTTATTTTGAACCACTGCTTGAGATCCAGTAGTAAAAAAAAAATAATACAACACCGTTAAGTGAACATATTGTAACTTGAAATATTCTGCTATGGAAAAGGAAAGAAGTAAAAAAAACAAACCGTAAATACTCACCTGGTTCCTCTGATGATCACAGCTCACCCTGCTCTCCCCAGCAGCAGGATACTGTTACACATGGAGCAGCTCTGCTATGTAAGAGGAGGAGGAGCACAGGCTGATTCCTGGCCTGTACTGCTCCTCCTATACAGCCCTGTAGTGAGATGTGTGACTGCATCGTGCTGTGGAGCGCTGGCAGCTGAGGTGAATGGTGAAGCGGGGAGCGGACGGTTCTTTGATTCACCATAACAGGCAACTGTCTCTGTGTACTATGGATGCAGAGACAGCCAAGAGCGGGACATACGTCAGCCATTCCGGGACCGTGGGAGAGCCATTGAAATCTGGGATGGTTGGGAGGTATGTTTTTTCTCTCCTGAGGGCCCATTCAGTAGCTTGCTATTCATACAACAGCAGACCTTGGGCAGCAGTGAGATGTCATACCTAGATGTCATCTCAGCCAGCCTATGTGTCTTTATAATAATCTGGGAAATTTGTAAATAAATAATTTTATTATATGGACGATGCTGCATGCTTCCTGTCTGTGTGTGTGGCAGTGAGTTTACTGCCAGGTGCACCGCTTATGCAGGGGGTGGGTGGTAGAATTACTGGAGCCTCCCAGGGGATTCAAGAGCTCCCCAGTGAGTCAGTCCTAGCCTGACTGCAGACATTGTTAAAACTATTCTGTATGTTATTTTCTAATATAAAAGTTGGTATTTAAATAAACCTGTCTTTTAAATGATAAACTGAGACATTATGTAATTATAACAGGAAGGTGGTGAATGTTGAACCTGAAGTGTCCCTCAGCAAGAAAGGTCAAGTCTATGAAGCAGCAGTCTGTCCTATTTTAGTAACGGCTGTGACCGCTGATCCCAGTGCTATTCTTGCAATGTACATTTGATCCATGTTTGAGGGTGATCCCAGAGCCTTGGCCTTAGGATGGCAGTGAGATCTTTACAAATCTTTGGTAGCCATAACCAGGGATATACAGTCACAGACAGATCTGTGTCATCAATGCTTGTTCAGCAATAGAGTTGACTGCAAGAGCTTTCTTACAAATGAACAGGATTTAGAGCCACTGTGCATGTTTACTGGCAAAAGGTTATCAGAGCATTGACATTTAGCACAGAAAACCTTCCCAGGCTCAGTGCTCGGTCAGCAGATTAGGTTCCTTCTCCTTGCATGAGTGGGTGGGAGTCCTTGGAAAGGTCAGAGTCTATGTAGACGGGGCAAGCCCCACAGCTGCTTGGTCCCAGGAAACTATCAGCATGCACCTTATGCAGCTGTAAAACATGTTCAGAGATCTCCTAACACAGAGATCTGCAACCCCTGGGATTTTGTGAAACTACAAATTTCAGCATGCAGGGAGGTGCAGTTTTGCAACAGCTGGTGTGCCAGAGGTTTCTGATACATGATAATACTATGCGTGTCATAAGTAAGCTAGAAGATACTAATAGGCGATTAGGCATGTCATAAATAAGGTAGAAAAGTATAATAGGCGTCATAAATAAGGCAGAAAAGTATAATAGGCGTCATAAATAAGGCAGAAAAGTATAATAGGCGTCATAAATAAGGCAGAAAAGTATAATAGGCGTCATAAATAAGGCAGAAAAGTATAATAGGCATGTCATAAGGATAGTAGAATAGTGTAGTAATAGGCATAATGTACAGAAGATAGAAGATTGTAATAATAGGCATGGCATAAAGAAGATAGAAGAGTGCAATAAAAGACAAAGAGCAGGTATAAGATGTATAGGCATTGCATACATCAGGTAAAATATAATAACAGGCATGTCATAGAGCAGGTAGAAGATGTAATAATAGGCAGACGTCATAAAGAAGATAGAAGCAGGGGCGTAACGATCGCGGGCGCAGAGGGTGTGACTGCGACTGGGCCCGGCAGGGGAAGGGTGCCCGCAAGTGCATGTAATTGTCAGTTGGCCCCGGGCCCCTCTCTGTTTTAGGCAGGCGCAGAGGCCCGCCCCATACCACCCCCAGCCAGCAGGTCCCCACGCGGCACGCCCACCCTATTACCACCAAGCTGGAGTGGTCAGCCTCCCGAGTCCCGGCTCCGGCGCTGTGAGTGGCTCTGTGATCCCGCGAGACCTGCTGCTGGGTCACATGTCTCGCGGGATCTTCCTGACCAGATGTTCGGGCGCTAAATGGGGACTGAGGAGAAGGCGGCGGCGCACCTGGTAAGTATATTTTGTGTGTGTCTGTCCATTTTAACATCTGGGGGCACCCATCTGGTATATAAAAGAATTAAAAAAAATAATCTGGGGGCACCTGGGCTATAAAAGAATTTAAAAAAAAATCTGGGGGCACCTGGGCTATAAAAGAATTGAAAAAAAAAATCTGGGGTCACCTGGACTATAAAAGAATTTAAAAAAAAATCTGGGGGCACCTGGGCTATAAAAGAATAAAAAAAAATCTGGGGGCACCTGGGCTGCCTGGAAAAGGCAGGCAATCTATTATAAAGGGGGAGGGGGGCCGGGTGGGGGGGCCCAAATTAAAAGTTTGCCCTGGGGCCCGTAGACCTCTAGTTACGCCACTGGATAATGTGTGTAATAATATAGAAATGTCATAGAGACGACAGAAGAGTGTAATAGAAGGCATGTTCTAAAAAACGATAGAGGATGCAAAACCAGGTGTTTGAGATGGTAGAGTGTAATAACATGAACGTCATAGAGAAGGTAGAGGATGTAATAACAAGCGTCTAATATAGCAAGTAGAAGACATCATAATGTGTGTGTGATAGAGAAGGCAGAAGAGAGACGATAGAAGATATATTGATGGGCATGTGATGGAGAAGATAGGAGACGTTATAATAGTCACATCATAGTGAAAGTGCAAGATGCAATATTAGTCAAGACACTGAGAAGACAGGCAAGACATTAAGAAAACAAAAGTTGTGTGATAGAGACAATGTAGAGGTATATGACAACATTCATGTGAATAGAAAAAGGTAGAAAATGTACTAGTAGGCAGGTTACAGATGAGGTACAAGAGCGTCTTAGTAGGCATCTGTTGGGTTATGAGACACTCAAGATGAGATTGGGGTTCATAACCTGAATATTCCAAGAAAATAATAACTGGAGCACTTCTAGTTGCAAGTGAAGGATGAATATGGCATTTTATTGGATTTTTTTTTTTTAAGGCAGTCAAGTCGCGTGATGTTTCAATCATATGCAACAGAGCAAACATGGTGGCCCTGATTTATCATGCCTTCACTCTGGAATTCTGACCTTAATAGGTGGCAAAATCGGGCTTTTGAGACTTTTTGCATTTTTACACCACTCACTCCAGTTTTGAAATATGGGTGGGGAAGTGGATATGGTTAGCTATGCTAATGAATTTCATTCCAGATTATCACTTGTTTAAAAAGTCACAATCTCACTCAATTAGGATAATGGAGTAGGAAAACTGGAGTAGACAAATTTATCAAACAACATGTGAAATTTTATAAATAAATCCAGCAAAACTCACTTCAGTTATTCCCATCATGACATATTCCCCCCAGTGTGCGTAAGTGTAGCTTCAACAAACTTGCTCTCGTATGAATTTTACTAACTTAAACTTCTAGGGAGTCAATTTATATAAGGTCTCCTGAACACGGAATAAGGTGTCACTGCTACCACCATAAGGTAAGATTCCACATAAGAGAGGATGGCAGCATTCTGCTTTTCATGCCATATACCAGACACGTTTCCACTCATTCTATTTTCATACAGAATTATGTCAAATTATGCTGATGCTCTATAAAGGTGACCACAACCAATCCATACAGTAACTGTACATCTATCTACCCTGAATTCTTCATGACCATGCACATAGCCATCCTCATGTGCAGTGGTGCACCTAGCCTTTCTGCTGCCTGAGGCAAAAACTGAAACCTTCTCCCTCCCCAATGCCAATTTCTTAACCTAATCCCTTCCCTTCAGCCCATGGCCCTTCGGCTGCCCCCCTCTTGCCCCTACCTGGTGCTGCCTGAGGCGATTGCCTCATCTGGCCTTAATTGGTGGTGCACCCCTGCTCATGTGAGTGGGTATGTTTAAAGGGGTAATCAGGTTGAAACAAGCTGGGATACCATTGAGAGTGACCCATACTCTGCAGGGCCCCCTTTTCCTGAAATGAATGGAGGTGAAGTTCAGGTATGTGTCCTGCCAGAAGTAGCCAAATACAAGCTCTCAGATACTTCTGGCAGTCCCATAAAGATGAATGCAGCAACAGTGTACATGCCCAGCCTGCAATGCATTTCGAGGAGGGGTGGGGGAACTCTGTAAGTTATGGGGTCACCGTGATTGGTAGGGTCCCAGCAGTCGGATCCCTATAATCTAATAGGTTTTCCCTATCCTGTGGATATGGGATAACTATCAACCGGAATACACCTTTAGGGGTAAAGCCACAAGTGGTGGATACACTGAGGAAAATCTACAGTGTATCTTCCAGAAATAGTTGGAGATCCCATCTCTGGAAATTTCTCCTATCACCAGAACAAGACTCCTGAAGTGAAAAAGAGAGCACTATGCAAGTGTGATAACCCTCCATTCACTGCTATGGGATTTCTGAAAATAGTCCCATAGAGGTCAATGGAGACGTGGGCGTGGGTGTGTGGTGTGCTCTCTTTTTACCAGTATGGGACTGACGGAAACAGCTGAGCCAGTGTGGTGTGCTCTCCTATACTTCGGGGACCCATTCTGGAGATAGGAGCAGGTCCTAGAGGTGGGACCTGCACCCAGGGGCGGACTGGGAACTTAAAGTGGCCCTGGAAAAAATACTAAAAGTGGCCCCGTTTTGTAGTCAGGTCCAAATTGATGGAAGGCAGGACCAACACAAGTAGGCAGGGTGAATAATAGCATATTGTGGCACATTATACCACCCCAACAGAGCCAAATATCACAGTCATAACAAAATACTTCCAGCAGCACAAAATACATCCCCAAAATCTTCCATTGGCCGGCTGTGAGATGGGACCAGGTGGCCCTCTGGGTATCGGCCCACCAGGAAATCTCCCTGTAAGGTCTATGGCCAATCCGCCCCTGCCTGCACCTACCTGACATTGATGGCACATCCGAGATATACCATCAGTGTCTGAGATGGGCCAACCCCTTTAAATTTGGGACAACAGGGGACCTGCCTAGATGAATGAAAATGCTCCTACAAAATAGTGTTACTGGTTGAGATTTGTGTGGTGGAACTCTGACCCAAGTGCTATTAGGCTAGGAGAAGAACTGGGTAAACCATTCAAACCATCAACTATAGCTAATCAGCACTGTAATAATAAGAGCCAAGGTCCTGCACATTGCAGCAATCTGTGGATATGAGATCATTCTCTGGAATGTCTGTACACAGGTCAGGAATATGAGCTGTATTAAAAAGAACATTCTGTCAGAAAGAGGTATTTTTTTAACTCAATATTCATTAAAAAAAAAACTTTTTAAATAACTTTTGGCTATTTTTTTGGCAGTATTATACCACTGACATTTAAAGAGGACCTTTCACCTCTCCTGACATATCTATTTTAATATCTGCATGCATTCCCCACGTACTAACAATTCTGGGGTATCTATTCTTATGACTCTATGTTGTGCCATTCCTTTATTATTTGCACTAGAATTTGTGAATGAATTGCTAGCAGTCTGCAGTAAGGGTAAAGAGGGGAGGTAACCAGTTGTGGGGGGGGGGGTGTACCTGCATAGTATGAAAATGGCAGCACTGATTGGATACAGTCAGACTGTGCATGTACACACCCCCAATTTGTTACCACCCCTCTGTACCCTTACTGCAGACTGCTAGAAATTAATTCATAACTTCTAGTGGAAATAATAAAGGAATGACACAGCATAGAGACATAAGAATAGATCCTCCAGAACTGTTATTACACGTGGAATGCGTGAAGCTATTAAAACAGTAATGTCAGGAGCAGTGAAAGGTCCTCTTTAAATAAAAAACAGAATATAATAGTACACACACAAGAACAAACTCTATATGTATTACTTATTCAAAGGCAAATACTTATTCAATTAGTAGAATTGGGGCAGCAGCATGACAGCTTTGTTTTTCTCTTGATGCGCCTAGATAAAGATTGCCACAGAAGAGCACTGTACTTATCAGTATAATATGTGATGTTATAATTGAGTCACTCATCTCGCTTCCATCTCTGGCCACAGTGAATGGTCTGACTGAGAGTTAAAGGGATATTCTAGTTAGATTAAGTTATAGATTGGTGGGGGTTCCACCACTGGGACCACCACCAATCAAGAGAACAGGGTCCTCATGGCCCATGCAGCCCCCTAAAATCAACTAAGCAGTTGGTCGGGTATGCGTGTGGCTGCTCCATTCATTTCTATGGGAATTCCAGAGATAGCTGAGTGCTGTACTCGTCTATCTCCTGAATTCCCATAGAAATGAATGGAGCGGTCATGCGCATGCCCAACAGGCCACTACATTCACTTCAGGGAGCTGCAGAGGGTACGGGGTCCCTGTTCTTGTGATTGGTGAGGGTCCCATTGGTAGGACCCCCACCTATCTAATAGTTATCCCCTATCCTGTGGATCTAACCAGAATACCCCTTTAAATAAGACTGTCCGCTGTATTAAAAGTCCAAACAAGGAGAGCCAGGACAGAAAGTAGAATGCAAGGAGCGACTGCAAAAATTATATCTAAAACCCCATAAAATATTAAAGGGGTTGTGCAGCCAGTATATATTGATGACCTATCCTCAGCATAGGTAATCAATATCTGATCGGTGTGGGTCTAACTCCCGGCTTCCTCTTCAAGATTACAGTGCCCGTCATCTCCTTTGAAGTGGCGACGTAGTATAATTACAAGTGCTCATTTCAATCAAGTGAATGCAGAAAGTACTAGTAATTACACTGCGCCCTCGAGACGACGAGCAGTGTAATCTTGAAGAGGAATTAGTGCTTGCACAAGCGCCGCTTCCTGTTCAAACAGTTGATGGTGATGGTGTCAGGAGTCACCCACTCCCTCATCCCCCTTTCCCCGCCAATCAAATATTGATGACCTATCCTGAGTATAGGTCATTAATATATACTGGCTGCACAACCCCTTTAAAATATAGGCTGTTATTATTAAAACTATTATGATGGCAATGTACCTTTAAAGTACAGTGATCCCTCAAGATACATTGGCCTCAGGAAACAATATTTTCCACATACAATGGTCTTTTCTGACCCATCGTAAGTTGAAACCAGACTCAACATACAATGTCTCAGAACCAGATCCAACCAATTAGGGCCACTTCTCTGGTAAAATATCTGTATTAGTTGCTAGTTAGCAGCTATTCCTGACTGTTATATGTAAGGACTTGTTTTATCTGTCTAAGGCTACTTTCACATTAGCGTTTTATTTTTCCGGTATTGAGTTCCGTCATAGGGGCTCAATACCGGAAAAAAAAGCTTCAGTTTTGCCCCCATTCATTGTCAATGGGAACAAAACTGAACTGAAGAGAACGGAATGCTCCTGAAAGCATTCCGTTCAGTTCTCTTCAGTCTCCAGACCGGAGAGCAAACCGCAACATGCTGCGGTTTGCTCTCCGGTCTGGGCATCCGCACCAAGACAGATCCGGAATGTCCCCCAATGCAAGTCAATTGGGACAGATCCGTTCGGTGTAACACAATAGTAAACGGATCCATCCTCCATTGACTTTCAATGGAGTTCATGACGGATTCGTCCCTTTACCTTTTCCCTGTCAGCTCCCTCCTCCCTCCAGCAGGTGGCGCTGTGGTGAAACTTACCACTGTGCGCGCGGTCTTTCTCCTCGTTGCTGGGACAGGTCGGGAGCTGCAGGGAAAGGTAAGTTTAACCCCCCCCTCCTCCTCAACACAGTGTATTACATGTATGGGGCCGGAGCGCGGTTCCGGCCCCACACGTGTACCTGCGGCAGCACTGATTCAAGTGTGAAAGATGCCTTAGTTATCTTCTTATTTTTCTTAAATCTTCATTTTCTCTTATCTTGGATGACATTTTGGGGCTTTGGAACCGATTACTCAAGTTACAATGGTTTAAGCATACAATGGCCGTCCTGGAACCAATTAATATTGTATCTTGAGGGACCACTGTATTCTACAGCAGTGCTTATCAGTCTTATAAATCATCTCAAAGCTTGATGTATGGAGCCATGAGAATGCCCCATTACTCCCTTTTTGTCGGGGTTACAGTTAGGGTGGCCATCCGTCTGGTTTTTGGCCAGACAGTCCGGTTTTTGGACTCCTGGTCCTCCGGCCGGCTAAAGGCCAGGACGGATGGCCAGAAGTCCTCCTTTTTAGGGGCACAGGAAGCAATCAGCGCTTCCATCAATACAGATGGAAGCGCTCATTGCTGGAGCGCAGGAGCTGGGTCCTGGTACTCACCGCTCAGCTCCTGCGCTCCGGTACCTTCATTGGTGGATTGACTGGTGCAGCGTCAGGACGTAGTGCGCGCACTCTGACCTGACGCTGCACGCAGTCAGGTGACAGTGCAGCGTGGGCAGTGAAGAGAGAAGAGCGCCAGAGCGGAGCTGCAGCCCAGGAGAGGTAAGATTTATTTTTTTTTTATGGGGCACAGTGGGCTGATCTGAGGTCTGAAGGGGGCACTACAGGCTAATCTGAGGTCTGAAGGGGGCACTACAGGCTAATCTGAGGTCTGAAGGGGGCACTACAGGCTGCTCTGAGGTCTGAAGGGGGCACTACAGGCTAATCTGAGGTCTGAAGGGGGCACTACAGGCTGATCTGAGATCTGAAGGGGGCACTACAGGCTGATCTGAGGTCTGAAGGGGGTACTATAGGCTAATCTCAGGTCTGAAGGGGGCACTACAGGCTGATCTGAGGTCTGAAGGGGGCACTACAGGCTGATCTGAGGTCTGAAGGGGGCACTATAGGCTAATCTGAGGTCTGATGATGGCACTGTGGGCTGATCTGAGGTCTGAAGGGGGCACTGTGGGATGATCTGAGGTCTGATGGGGGCACAGTGGGCTGATGTGAGGTCTGATGGGGGCACAGTGGGATGATTTGAGGACCATTACAGCGGGTCCTTATTATTTCTGGGAGCACTACTGGAGGCACGATGGGAAAATGGTTTCTATTATGGGGAATTATTACTACTACCAGGGGTACTATAGGGGGTGTTACTATTATTAGTACAATATGGAGGGCACTACTGCTAAAAAGGGATACTGGTGGAGCATTATCACTATTGGGGCACTATTACTAATGGGACACTCTAGGAGAGAATTATTAGTGGGAGCACGGTGACTATATGGGGTCCTACCTATATGGCACTGTTATATCTACAGTATAGTATTTGGGGACATTGGGGAGCACAGTGGGCGCAGTATTTTAGGCAGCAGCAGGATAACAGTAAAAGTGGGTAATCTATGATGTCTTTGTGGCAGAGAGAAGATGGAGCTGAAAGAAGTGTCATGGCGGTGTGGGCCAAATAGAGAAGATGAGAAAAGAGAAGATCTACATCAAGACGTCACTGGATGTAAGAGGTAAGAGGTGCTGTATCATCTTGTATGTTTGGTGCTGGTGAATATAATGTCCATCCAGATATGTGTCACCTGCCGGTATATGGTATGTTACTGCTGCAGCCAATCAGTGCTCTAATGCTGAGAACTGGCTGCAGTGGTCACATGCCATACACCTGCCCATCAGTGTGCACATCACCAGCACTATGACATATGTGCACACTCGCCCATTACATGCCTGTCAGTCTTTGTTTACGTGGCAGCAGCAATGATGCCAGAAAGTCCAGCGTGTCACAGGTGTCACCACTGCAGCCATATAACCAAAGCATTCAATGGCAGGGAGGGAACAGCTGAGAATTGTGGATTTCTTTTCCATCTGCCATATTTTATTTTTAATTACTGAACAATCCTCTTTATTCTAACCATACTAGAGCGGTATTTTTATAGTTTTGCTGGCTTGAATTTTCACGTGGTGGGGGTGGGGGTGCCAGATCCCCATCCAACCTGTGTATGTGTGGTAAGAGCCAGGGGAGGTGTGATGGGTGACGGTGTACGAGCCGGCTCACACAGAAGCCCGGAGAGCGGGGTTTGCTCAGTGCTTTATCCCCATGATCTGCTGCCTCCACAGGTGTGCTGTCCCCAGGGTAACCCCCCTAATGTATGACCTGCCCCCTCCCCCCATCTGTGGTGACGCTGCCAGCGCTGTGCTCAGCTTAAGGTTTTCCTCTTTTTTTTTCTTTTGCCAGGCACTTACTGGACAAGGGGCGTGGTTTAGCAGATTGGGGGTATGGTTTAGTAGATTGGGGGCGTGGTTTAGCAGATTGGGGTGTGGTTTAACATGTTGGGGGTGTGGCCGAAAATGTCCTCCTTTTTGAGATGAAGCCGGTGGCCACCCTAGTTACAGTATCATCAGTGCCATACATAGAGAAGTATGGGCCCCATAGCAAGGATCAAACCAGCCCCCCAACACAGGACAGAAGGGTTTCTGCCTAAACCCTTTTCAATGACCCTTGGGCCATTTTTCCACTGCCTCATTTACTAAACGTTGTTCCTTTAGAGGGTAGAGTCCTGACCAGGTTTTTACCTCCAGTAGAAAAGTAGATAATCCCAACTAAGACTGGGCTCCCTCTTGCCCTGGGCCCCATAGCAGTTGCATGGTCTGCCGCTATGGTAGTTATGCTCCGAGTGTCATTTCTTTCTACACAGAATGCTATACTGTGTGTTAAATAGGACAGAGACAGAGCATTTTACATCTTTACTACACACAGATTACAGAATCATAGATCTAATGGCCATGAAAGACCTTTAGCCATTGTCTGAAGGCGAGTTTACACATCCCCATGTTCCTTCCCGACAGTTGCCTGTTCGCTCATTGAAGACGACCGCGCATTTACATACACCAATCTTCTCCACAGTATGAGAAAGAGTGGCTGACATAGCGATCCCTCATCCCCATACAGAATCATTATTTTATCGCTGTTTAGACAGCACAAAACGATAGTTGGAGTGTCTGCACAAACGACAGGATCACCTGATGAATGACACTTTCACTCGTTCATCGGGTGATCAACAGCGCATGTAGACGGGCAGACTGTCGGGAACAGGCGTTCGCAGGAACGGTCATTTCCAATAATCTGGCCGTGTAAATCCACCTTAAATATTATTCTCAGATTGATTGGTGCTGTACACATACTGGGCCCCCTAAGTGAAAGTGTCTGAAAACACAGAACTGAGGTTAGAACCAGAAGACTAGTCTAGAAAATGAAAAGCTGCATTGCTAATTTGGACAAGGACACTCCTTACCAGGTAAAGGTATTTATGGGAGAGATTTATCAAACTGGTGTAAAGGAAAAGGATGATTTGCCCATAGCAACCAATCAGATTCCACCTTTCATTTTCCAAAGGAGCTCTGAAAAATGAAAGGTGGAATCTAATTGGTTGCTATGGGCAACTAAGCCAATTCTACTTTACACCAGTTTTGATAAATCTACCCTTATGTGTTTAAAGGCACCTGTACTCATTAGTGTATTGTTGGCTGAACGTAAGGCTACTTTCACATCTGCACTTTCCCTTTCCGCTATTGAGATCCGTCATAGGATCTCAATAGCGGGGGAAAACGCTTCCGTTTTGTCTCCATTCATTGTGAATGGGGAAAAAACTGAACTGAACAAAATGGAATGCACGCAATTGCATTACGTTCCGTTTGATTGCGTCACCATCGCGGACAGAATAACGCTGCAAGCAGCGTTTTTCTGTTGCCGCTGTGGTGTGGAGCAAGACTGATCCGTCATGACACACAAGGTAAGTCAATGTTGGCGGATTCGTTTTCTCGGACACAAAGAAAACGGATCCTTCCCCCATTGACTTACAATGGTTTTAGATACGGATCTGTCATGGCTATTTTAGAGAGAATACAACCGGATCCATTCAGAACAGATGCAGACGGTTGTATTATTATTATGACAGAAGCGTTTTTTTTTGGATGGATCCAGCAAAAACGCTAGTGGAAAGTAGCCTAATGTATGTGGGGATGTTGTTTTGTTCTCCTGGGGGATAAGTCGCAGACAGAGCTGTTTAGCAGCAGCTTTCTTCCGTCTCCTCATTAAGTGGGACCTGCACCTATCTCTAGAATGGAGGTCCCAAAGGGAACAAGAGCACAATACGCATGCTTGGCTGCTCTCTATTTATTTCTATGGGAGAGCTGAAAACAGGCAAGTGCTGACTCGGCTATTTCCAACAGTTCAATGAATGGATCGGTGGCCACGCTTACATGGTGCCCTCTCCATTCATTTCTGTGGAACTTAAAATAGTAGTCAAATGATCCGTTTGGCTATTTCCGGCACTCCCATAAAAGTTCATGGGGCAGCCGCGCATGTGCAATGCACTCTTTCATACTGAGAGCTCCTTTCTAGAGATAGGTGTGGGTCCTAGCGATATGCCATCAATAGCTCAGGTGAGACATTAACCTCTTAAATGATGTACTATTGATCTGGGAAAGGCTAAACTTGATGGACGTAACTACGTAGATTTTTATTTGAACCCTGAATTCTCTCACTCTTTCAGGATACCATATTTCCATCCTGGCAATAGTGATCTATGACACATTGCTTCCAGTGTTCACACATTCTCCTGACACAAGGGGTCATGTCACCATAAAATATGTGTTTTAGGGCTCATGCACACGACCAAATGTATTTTGCTGTCCGCAAAAAACGAATCTGCAAAAAATACGGATGACGTCTGTGTGCATTCCGTATTTTGCGGAACATCACAGCTGGCCCCTAATAGAACAGCCCTATCATTGTCCATAATGCGGACAATAATAGGACATGTTCTATTTTTTTGCAGAACGGACCTATGGACATACGGAAATGGAATGCACACAGAGTAACATCTGTTTTTTTGGGCGGACCCTTTGAAATGAATGGTTCCGCATACGGTCCACAAAAAAAATGGAACTGACACGGAAAGAGAATACGTTCGTGTGCATGAGTCCTTACTCTTAGGGCTCATGCACACGAATGTGTGCTGGCCGCGCCCGTGCTGCGGGCCGCATACGGCGGGTCCGCAGTAAACGGGCACCGGCCGTGTGCAGCCCGCATCACGGATCGCGGACCCATTCACTTCAATGGTTCCGCGATCCGGGAGATGCGGAGCGGAGGCACGGATCGGAACACCACGGAAGCACTACGGTGTGCTTCCGTGGTGTTTCTGGCCGTGCCTCCGCACCGCAAAAAAGTAGCGCAAGCACTACTTTTTTGCGGTGCGGACCCTCGGATGCGGATCGCGGACCCCATCCAAGTGAATGGGTCCGCGATCCGCATGCGGTGGCCTCGCGGTCAGTGCCCGTGCATTGTGGACCGCAGTTTGCGGCCCGCAGCACGGGCACGGCCGGCACACGTTCGTGTGCATGAGCCCTTATATTTGTGCTCAATTATTTTAAGGTACGGTCACACAAGTATTCTGTTTTCATTTTGTGCTTTTTTGTTGGTGCCACTTGAAGATGACAAAGTAGTAAATAAAGTGATCGAGGGTTATCACCACCCCAACTCATGATCAATAACTTTTCCTGATATATTAGGCTCTGGTGATGTTTGCTTTGGTGCATTCTGATGGTTTCCCATCAAATTTGACTTCGAAAAATAGCACTACATGCAGCACTATCCTTGCTATCAAAATGTTGTAAACCCAGGCTGACCCACGTAAGAAATGAAAACAGTCTGCTGGTGTGCTTGGCTTTACCGCTGATGTGAACATAGCCTACATCTATGTCTTTTGATGTTGGGTGCGCAGGTCATCAGTCTGTCGTAATATCTTTTGGTATCACTGTAGTAGAAGGTGAATTGTTGCTCATGGAGCACTCCTGCATTAATAATTGATTGGAAGAAGCTCTTAATCAGCAGGGGGTGCACCTAGCCCTTCTGCTGCCTGAGACGAAAACTGAAACAGCTCCCCCTCCCCCTTTCCTAATGCCAATTTCTTAACCTAACCCCTTCCCTTGAGCCTATGGCCCTCCGGCTGCCCCACTCTTGTCCCTACCTGGTGCTGCCTAAGGCGATTGCCTCACCTGGCCTCATTGGTGGTGCACCCCTGTTAATCAGACCACAGCCTGATCAAAGATGACTACCCCCTACGATTGGGTCACCAAGTTTCCTAGTGAGCTGATTGGAGACTAGGATAGCCAGCAGTCATCCATGAGAACCTACAAAACGTATGTTTCGTATAGAGAGAGTATAATGTACCGTCATACAGTTTAAAATAGAGTTTTAAAATAGTAATCCCATAATGGGGTAAAAAAAATGGTTACAAATAATGTAATCACAAAATCTCACATAAAAACAATATAGTTGGAAAATGGGAATTATTCTAAATCAAAGTGGTATTATACCTACTATAAATGAAAAATAGAAGCTCTTTGCGCATATTTTTGATAAAACGTATGTCGGGCCCATCTACCAGGCGTCAAGGTGGCTTCTGCAGATGGGTCCCTAACACTAAGGCCCCATTCACACGACCATGTGAATGGGGCCGTATCTATCCGCAAAATTGCGGGAATAGATGCGGCCCCATTCACCTCTATGGGGCCGGGAGCTGGCCCCATTGAAATTTCCTATACTTGTCCGTGCCCACGGACAAGTATAGGACATGCTTCAAAAGAGCCCATAGAGGTGAATGGGGGCGCATCTATTCCCGCAATTTTGCGGATAGATACGGCCCCATTCATACGGTCGTGTGAATGGGGCCTTAGGGACCCATCTGCAGAAGCCACCTTGACGCCTGGTAGATTGGCATGACATACGTTTGATCAAAAATATGCGCCAAGAGCTTTTATTTTCTCATTTATAGTAGGTATAATGCCACTTTAATTTAGAATAATTCCCATTTCCCAACTTTATTGTTTTTATGAGAGATGTTGTGCTGCCATACCTTGTTTTGTTTGTTAGCTTTATGGATGTGCATCTGCGACTGTGAATGTGCTTGTCTAAACTTTCTAGTAACAAATAATGTAATGTAATAAAAAAAAGAAATGAAAAAATGTTGCTTGCCATTAAAGGGGTATTCTGATAACTAAGATTTATCCCTTATCCATGGGATAGGTGATCATAAACTTGACAGGGAGCTGAGCTGTAGTAACTGGCATGGCCACTACACAGGGAACGGAGCTGTGTTTCTGGCTTCGTACTCCCTGGCAGCCGTCAACATGGAAATTAACAAAAAACAGCTAATTGGTGGGGGTCATTGGGTTTCAGACCCCCACTGATCTAGTATCTAACCTGTCCTGACCCCCACTGACCAAACACTGACATATGAACTTGGCCTTAGTGTGTTAGACCTTCCTTTCATGTTTTTATCCTTTGCACATTCATTAGATAGGACAATTAACAGACCCTGTTGACAACTTCCATGGCTGCGTAGGAATTTAGCCCCTTGGGGTTTCACATGAGTAATAGCAGTAGTGACAGTGTTTCAACAATGCCCTATTCTAGTCAGGCTTTCACATGTTGTCACGCACTGACTGTCACCACAGTCATATCCTACGAGTAAGACACTGGACTCACATTTAACTCATTAGCGGAGATTGATCAAAAGTAGTACAGAGGACAACTAGCTTAGTTGCCCATAGCAACCAATCAGATTCCACCTTTCATTTTCCAAAGGAGCTCAGAAAAATGAGAGGTGGAATCTGATTGGTTTCTAAGCCAGTTTTCCTCTGCAGCACTTTTGATAACTCCTGGCCAGAAGAGGTTTCAGATAACAAGTAAAAGGGCAAAATTTGTCAATTCTAAAGACCTCAATACACATTAGGCTATTGTCAGCCGAACCAGCCATTTTTAAGCGGGATTGGTCGACAGTCTTAGGCTAGGGCGACACGGCGACAGTTGTCGCGCGACACCCGTCGCAGCCAGGATCCCTGAGTAGCGGGGATCCCATAGAGATAAATGGGATCGCCGCGGCAGTCGCAAGAAATCCAACACGGTTGGATTTCCTGCTACTGCTGCGGCGATCCCATTCATCTCTATGGGATCCCCGCTACTCAGGCATCCTGGCTGCGACGGGTGACGCGCGACAACTGTCGCCATGTAGCCCTAGCCTAACACACATGGAGAGCTCCTTAGGATCTTCCTGCTCTTCTGGGAGAGAAGCGACCATCTGATGGGTCTGGCAGCAGCTTTCTCCTCTCTTCCCTTGACAACACATGCATTCTGGTGCACTCTGTTCTGTTCAGTTAAGTTTTGTCCCCATTGAAAATGAATTGTGACAAAAAGGAAGGGTTTTATCTCCAATATTGAGATCTTGTACTGGATCTCAGTACCGGAAAACTTAAACACTAGTGTGAAAGTAGCCTTAGTCGGGCATCTCTTTTTTTGTCTCTTGTCTTATAAGTTGAATGAATGCGATACCGTCTATGACATATTAATTTATAATAGTTTATGGAAGATAATCCTAAAATTGAGATATTACTATTATTTTACTATGGGTAATCGTATAATTAGATCAGATGCTGTACCGCACGCCGTATATATATATTTTTTACACTAGTTTATGGAATTTAACCTCAAAATCGGGATTCAATCACTTTATTATTGATATACATGTGTATAGCTTTTATGCGTTATCTTTTACATGTATTTCATACATTTATTGCATTCATTTTTTTATCTATGGTTTTATTTCTACCCCCTTACATTGGGTAACCACTTGTTTAATTGTTATACTGACAGATGCAAAGCTATACGCCCTTAATGAAGCAGTCAGTACGTTATTTAACCCCTTCCCACCCAGCGGGTCTTTAAACATGGCGCCTGCTCCTGAGCAGAGCAGGCACCATAGCCACGGGTGAACTGCTGATTCATACAGCAGACACCCACGACTGATGTCCGCAACCAGCAGTAATGCCGATCGCGGACATTTAACCCCTCAGATGCCGTGGTCAATCCTTACCACGGCATCCGAGCGTACGTAACACCGGAAGCGCGTGCTTCCGGTGTTGCTCCGGCTACCCCATGTGGGGATCGGAGGAGCCGTAGAGTGTCTGCAGCAGCCCCTGTCATAGTGAATGACAGGAGGCTGCTGCATAGACTTTCCTATGGAGCCCTTCTGTGTAATAGGGCTCCATAGGAAAGCAGTAAAATCCTCACAGAGTCCAATGCTAATACATTGGAGTCTATGATATAAGCAATCAGATGATTGCTTGTTATAGTTCCCTATGGGAACTATAAAAAAGTGTAAAATAATTAAATAAGTTAAAAAAAAAAAAAAATTCAAATCACCCTCCTTTCCCCAAAATAAAAATAAAAGTATTAAAAAAAAAATAAAAAATACACATCATGGGTATCGCCATGTGCGAAAACGCCCATATTATAAAAATATAAAAATTTATTTCCCATATGAAAAACAGCGAAATGGAAAAAAGCTGTTTTTTGTTGCTTTTTTTTTTAAAAAAAATGAGCCCCCACACAGCTCTGTACACATAAATACCAAAAAGTTATAGGGGTCAAAATATGGCGAGGAAAAAAAATAAAAAAATGTCAACTTTATAATTATTTTATCACTATCAAAACACAAGAAAAACTATACATATTAGATATCGCCGGATTCATACTGACCTGTAGAATGAAAGTAACTGGTCAGTTTTAATGTACATCGAATGCTGTAAATAAAAAAACAGTAAAACTGTGGCGGAATTGTGTTTTTTTTTGCAATTTCACCCGATTTGCAAATTTTTTTCCCGCTTCCCACTACATCATATGCAATATTAAATGGCGGCGTTGGACAGTACAACTTGTCCCACAAAAAACACGCCCTCACGCAGCTATGTGAATGGAAAAATAAAAGACAGGGAGCGCAAAACGAAAACGTAAAAACAATGCAACAACAAAAGAAACCTCCGGGGGTGAAAGGGTTAAATGACTCTGAAGCATCATTGTACGCATGTCAGGATTAAAGGGAATCTATTACCCCGATTTTGGACCATTATCTACAGTAATATATGAGAAGTACTGCAGAAATGGAGTCCAGACCACTATGTTTTTTTCCTACTGCCCCCATCTACCCACTATGTCCATTATGTTAGAAGTACACAGGAGTCCAGACTTTGTATTTCAGTGCAGCTCTGAGCGCTGACAGTCCATAACTGCAGTACTATTCATGTTTTACTACAGATAATAGTCCAAAATCAGGGCGGCAGATTCCCTTTAAGATCTGCTGACTGAAACATGCAACATGTCACTGAAACATGGTCCTTGCACCACACTATTATCCTCCATTGGTCTGGCTGGCATTAGTATCGATTTCAAATGGTTGGGCGTGTGTGTTTTTATTGTAATAGTGAAAGGGAATACGCTTCTCCCATACCCCTCTGGGATCTGGCATGTAAAAATCCAAGATGATCAATACCTCTTTCCACTCACATCTGCTGTTAGGGTCAGGAGGTCCCCCGTATATCTAAGATTGGACGGCCAATCCAACCAAAATCAGGAAGTATGGATGAAATTTATATTGTGTACTGCCTGTGTAAGGGTCCTTGTAAACGGGCAAATTTCTGCTAATAATGAGCACAAATTGATGTTATAGGATGATGTTATAAGGACTGCGTTGTACCTGTTGAGTAGCTCATAGTCACCTGCTCCCCGCCACTCCATTCTGGCTCCCTTCAGCGGTCCTTGTCCTGTGAACTTCTAGATCAGGGATCAGCAACCTCCGACACTCCAGCTCTTGTGAAACTACATTTCCCAGTATGCTCCATTCCTTTGTAAAAGAGTTCTTAGAAGAGCAGAGCAAGTATGAATGCTGGGAGTTATAGTTTCACAACAGCTGGAGTGCTGGAGGTTGCCTACCCCTGTTCTAGATAGACGGGGTCATGTGCCCAGTCGTGACATCATGATTGGGGGCACATCACAGGATTGGGACTGGATGACCACTGAAGGGAGCCAGAGATGCGGAATGGGGTCGCGGCGAACAGGTGAGTATGAGCTTTACAACTGCTACAACACACTGCAGGGGTCTGTTAAAAAAGTCCACAAAGTTAGACAACTTTTTCAAGGTTCTTAAAGACTAAGGGCCCATTCACACGACCGTATATTCGAGTCCACATCTGTTCCGCAATTTTCATTTCAATGGGGCCAAAAGAAGCAGACAGCACACTGTGTAGTGTCCGCATCCGTATTTCCATTCCTTTGCACCGCAAAAAAAGATAGAACATGTCCTATTCTTGTCCACAATAGTGTACAAGAATAGACATTTTGATCATTTCTATCCGCAAAATGTTGAACGCATATGGACCACAAAAACAGATATGGTAGTCTGAATGAGCCCTAAGGGGCATATTACACCAACAAATTATCTGACCAATTTCTGTCCAATCAGACCAATAGTTGGTGTGTGTATGACAAAAGATCTGTGTGTATAAACGTCCATCTGTTCAATGATTGGTCAGAAAATCTGTCAGATAGTCTGTTGATTTGTATAACCTTTTCCCTACATTCAGATTCTCTACAAGTAATTGTTTTACCTGGAACCTACAAGGAGCATGAGATTTACTTTGCCATGGTTGTTAACACAAAGCTACAACTTCTTATCAGTCAAATAACAACGTTGAAGGCCACACTTTGTAAATAACCTTCTGACGCTGAACATACTTATCAGCATGGCCAGTAATCAGCAGTGATACCAGAATGGGAATCAACCGGCCGAATGCTTAAATATGGGCAAAAGAGGTATTCCAGCTTCGGCGCTTGCGTGGTATGCTTCGCTGCCCACTGTGGACTAGCAGAAGAAAACAGTAGGACATATGAGTAAGGCTACTTTCACACTAGCGTTAGTACGGATCCGGCGGGTAAAGGGACGCGCCGGATCCGTACTGAATAATACAACCTTGTGGATCTGTAATTCCGGATCCGGTTGTATTATCTTTAGCATCTTTTAAACTTCTGAATAACTTCTATTGAAAGTCAATGGAGAACGTATCCGTTTACAAGTGTGTCCACACCAAACGGATCCGTCCCCATTGACTTGCATTGGGGGTCATTCCGGATCCGTTTAGGTGCGGATAACTAGTACAGAGAGCAAACCGCAGCATGCTGCGGTTTGCTCTCCGGTATGAAGACGGAACGGAATGCTTTCAGGAGCATTCCGTTGTCTTCAGTTCAGTTTTGTCCCCATTGACAATGAATGGGGACAAAACTGAAGCGTTTTATTCCGGTATTGAGCCCCTATGATGGAGCTCAATACCGGAATTCCATAACGCTAGTGTGAAAGTAGCCTAATGGCTATGCGGAACGGGTGCGGACCTGTTCATTTCAATGGGGCCACAAAAGATGCGGACAGCAATTGCGGACAAGAATAGGACACACTCTATCGTTTTTGCAGGGTTGCAGAATGGAAGTATGGATGCGGACAGCACATGCACCTTTTGTGGCGCCATTGAAATGAATGGGTCCGCATCCATTCCTCAAAATTGCGGAATGGATACGGACTCAAATATACGGTCTTCTGAATGGGCCCTAATACTGAGGAGAAGCTTCTATCTGGTCACTCTGCCATAAAGCCCAGTTTGGACCAATGCTGCAGTGATGATTAACCTTCTAGAAGTTTCTCCCTTCTGCACACAGGATCTTTGGAGCTCAGCCCAAGTGACCATTGGGTTCTTGGTCACCTGTCTTACTCAGTACGATCTGCTGCTCAGAAACGATGATTTAGGTGTCAACATAAATGATGATTTAGGGCTCATCCAGACAGCTGTAAGTGCGGTCCGCTAATTGCCCTGTGTAAATCCAGCTTTACTGTTTTACAAGAAGCAATGAGCTTGGCTCCTTCAGACTCTTACAATGGTAGCAGGCAAATATAATACAGCAACAATTCACTCTTCTTTTTTCTTGTGATGCACTAAACTCCAGTGTGGACACCTTTGGTCTCCTCAGAGTGGCAGCAATGACGATGGTCATATCTGAAGTTATCACCACAGCTACCTCTCCACATAGCACCATACCACACAATCTCTGCACTGTCTCTTTCAGGTCAGTGAGGGGTATTTACTAAGATATTTATGCCACTATTGTGGCATAGAAAAAAGTTGCAGATTATGGCATACGCCATATTTGTGCCATAATTAGTGACTTTTTGGGCTTCAGGCACAAGTGTCGGGGAAAGGGGCATCACTTAGCAAGATGGGGTGGGGCCTGTCACAGAAACTAGCATAAGTTATGTCTATGTCAGCCCCTAGCTGGCATAGATTTGTGTTTCTGGTACACAGAGTGCCAGATATGCACCTAGTTTACTAGCTTATTGTAGCACACAGGGGATAAAGACTGGCATATGGGAACACCAGTCTTGATAAATCTCCCCATTGTCTCAGAATTTTTTGCAAATTCTATCTTGTGATACCAAGACTGCTGTTAGGCCATTGATGAATGAAATTATAAGTTCCTATAGAAGTTTATGGAGACGGGTGAGCTGAAGAGAGAGAACTAAGTAGATAGACAGGGAAGGTTGAGCAGCTAATAGCAAGTGTTATATCTCACCCTTAGTGCTTTATTTACATCTATACTGCTCAGCACATCTCTAAAAAGTCATATATGGCGCTTCTCTGTAAATCTGAGAGGGAGTTAGATACCAATATCTGTCTCCATGTGTATCCAGTGGTCAGACATGATGGACGGCTAGTCTCTACCCACCAGCTCAGAGACAACTGAGCATTAGAGATGCTGCCTGCAAAAGAAAAATGGCTTAAAAAAATGTCAGACACAAGTCATATAATGGTCTGATATAATGCCATCACTCATGTACACACACGGCACCAAGGCTGATATAGACGTGTAGATTGTTTAGGCGAATAACGGCATTATTGCATTTAGTGACTTAACCTATAGATGATTAGCCTGTACGGTGCAGTGAACATAGCATTCGTGAAAAGTGCCATACATGCTGGCAGTTCTCTTAGCTTAGCGGAGCAGGCAGAAGCAGGAGCCCACTCCACTCAGCTAATCCTGGTATAGTTCATGGGTACAGGGTACCCATGTGTTATGCCAGGAGTTAGTAAACCTCCGTACTCCCTGCTTATGCGGCCCCAGTGATAAAAATGTGTACTTCGTACTCCATATACCGCTGAGAAGTCACAGCGGTGCGCTTTAAGGAGAGGGAAACGTGCGCTTTAAGGAGAGAAAATGCTGCACATGTGATCTATTGCTAACAGCAATCCCCAGCAAAAATGCATACAATGGAGGATGCCGGCAGCGGACCACATGTACCACAAAGACATCCTACACAGGATAGCCAAATGTGCGGATGTGACAAACTATATAAAACAGCAATCCATGGAAAATGGTGCACTACAACGGTAAATGCAATTGACAATATATGGCTAAATCCTCACACTGATATTAAAATGAGACTTTTGCCAATATAGTGTTATATCAAGAACATACCGGAGCCCGAGCACCCCGTCAAAGTATCTCAGAGTGGCACGAGACCTAACACTAACCTACCTAGCCGTATGGGCCTTTGCGGATAGGAGCATAAAGTCCGACACACAGCCACCAACTCTCAGTTACCTCCAGCGTGAAATCACACATACAATGGGAGGGGATAGTCCCACCTATCCCTGACTCATGTGACGCAGGCTACACAGGTCCAACTGGATGTTACCCATGGGTCAAAATCAAGCCATTCAAACCTGGAGTTGTACAAACAAACTCACTAAAAAAACTCAGGGGAGCAAATCCTACACATGTGATTATTATCGTTCAGTTGCTATGATTGTCCACAGGGGTGTATGCAGAAATCATTGGCACCCATATCAAGAATCTGAATTGGAACCCTTTGCCCAGTCCCTGGCCACTCCCACTGCCTGCCATGGTTTTTCCCCTGCCTTACCCCCTTTTCATCAACAAAGAAAAAAAATGTACCATTCAGTCTTATCAACCTCCACCTAGCCATTCATGCTCTGCTAGTCCAAATTCTTATCGACAGACTTCCCTCACTCCATCATAGACTTCTTGAAACTTACCAGCCACTGCTCCTTACCCACCTTTATGAACTGCTGTATTTTTAATATCCCCCCCCCCCCCCGCCATGAACTGTGTCTGCAGTCTTATGAGCCACCCATAGCACCTCATAGGCAATGTGCACATCTGCTACAGAAGTTCCGGCAGAAGCCTCTGTTGCAGATTTCAGCAAAAATAATGTGCAAAAGAATGCTGCACGCAGCAGTATTTCATCCTGCAAAATGCTTGTGCTCACGCCGGATTCCGATGGACCTGATTATGGTCAATGGGATTCGGCAGCTGCCGGTGGTGTTCACCATAAGCAGGATCTTGTGATTCTGGTATTTTGCTCCTATGCTCGAACAGAATATCAGAATCTGATCACAAGTGTGCACCTAGCTTTACCCGACGAACTGTGCCCGCTGCTGCCTTTTAAATAGTGTGCCATCCTTTCCCCATGGATTGTACCTAATTCTTATTAGTTTTCCATACCCCCCCATGAACTATGCCCGCTGCTGCTGCCATTTATACAGTGTGCCATCCTTCACCCATGGATCATGCTTGTTGCTGCCTATAATATAGTGTAACATACCCCCTCATGAACTGTGCCTGCTGCTGCTTATTATGTAGTGTGCCATACCCACCCCCTCCCACCCAAGAGGTGCCTGCTGCAGTTTCAGCTCCCTCCTTAGTATTGACTTAATGCATGTGATGTAGCCTTCTGTCACTGTGGCAGAACGCAGTCAGGGCCTGGGGCTCTTTACAGAGCTGGACTGGAGTATGGACTGGTTAAATTACTGACTCAGGTCAGGACCAGTCAGTGAAGTCACAGTGCAACACGTGCTGGCAGAGAAACAGGGCCGGGACAAGGTACTTTGGTGCCCTAGGCAGATTTGGCAAATGGCACTCCCTTTTTGGAGTTAATTAAAATGTACCTGTCTTGCTAATAAAATGTATCTTAAAACATTTTTTAAGGAGCAGACACAGAATACTAAAGGACTTAATCTAGTCAGTCACAACTGATATTTATCTAACTGGAGTTGTTCACTTTTTTTTTTTATCCATTTGCCCCAGACCGCCATAAAAGTCTTCCCAAAGACTGTAGAGTCTCTTTGGCCAGGGATGTAGCTATAGGGGATTAAGAGGTGGTAGTCACATCTGAGCCTGTGGCCCCAAAGGCCTGTCTGCCATATAAGACACCAGTATTATAAATGACACATTGAGTTGTGTTAGAGATTTTGAATTCGGCCAGAAACCAGCTGCTGCAGAACCTCATAATACATACCTCAGCTGCTGTAGGACCTCATAATACACACCTCAGCTGCTGTAGAACCTCATAATACACACCTCGAATGCTATAGAACCTCATAAGACATACCTCAGCTGCTGTAGAACCTCATAATACATACCTCAGCTGCTGTAGAACCTCATAATACATACCTCAGCTGCTGTAGGACCTCATAATACACACCTCGAATGCTATAGAACCTCATAATACACACATCGGATGCTACAAAAACTCATAAAACACACCACAGCTGCTGAAGAACCTCATAAAACACACCGCATCTGTTGCAGAACCTCATAATACACACCTCAGCTCCTGCAGAACATCACAATACACACATAATACACACCTCAGCTCCTGCAGAACATCACAATACACACATAATACACACCTCAGCTCCTGCAGAACATCACAATACACACATAATACACACCTTAGCCTTCTGCAGAACATCACAATACACACATAATACACACCTTAGCCTTCTGCAGAACATCATAATATGCACCTCAGCTGCTGCAGAGCATCATCATACACACTTCAGCAGCTGAAGAACATGATAATCTGGTTCTACATAACACACAAGGTTTAGATCATATCTGTGTTACGGGACTCAGTCGCAGTTCAGGTCATAAAAGCTGGACATTCGTTTGCATGTATTTGTGTAATGAGGGAGGGTGTGGCCTGAGATCGAGACCCTATATCAAGTTGTGCATAATTATTAGGCAGCTTATTCTCCCCTGGCAAAATGGGCCAAAAAAAGATTTAACTGGCTCTGAAAAGTCAAATTGTTAAAATTCTTTTATAGATATTGTGTGTCATCAAATAACCAACAGTCAACAGAGTCGCAAGAAAAATGTTAAGAAAAGAAGACACAAATGAACTACCAAAGATTTGAAGGGGTTGTTCAGCAAACAGCATAGGAAAAAGAATTAACCTATGCACGCTCCCGTGGTCCTGGCCACCATAGAGGCCAGCACTTTTTCCTATAGTGTGCAAGCATGGTCACCACTGATGGATTGCAGGGTGGTCGTAACCATGGAAACTAGCTATGTATAATGTGATGGAAAGAAGAATCCAGCCAGTAAAGGAGGCAATATGGACAATCACAATACATTATTAAGTGGCTTCTGGTAACTTTCTTTACATGATAAATGCCATTTGTTGAAGTGAGACAACCCCTTTAAGAATCAAGCATGAAGCGACCAGGAACCCATTATACTCCAGTTCTGTCATATTCCAGAACTGCAACCTCCCTGGAGTGCCCAGAAGTACAAGGTGTTCAGTGCTCAGATACGGCAAAGATAAGAAAGCCTAAAACCCGACCACCACTGGGCAAGACACATTAGTTGAAGTGACAAGACTGGGCCAAGAAATATGTGAAGACAGATTTTTCAAAGGTTTTATGGACTGATGAGTTGAGAGAGTGACTTTTGATGGACCAGATGGATAGGCCGTGGGTGGATCAGTGATGGGCACAGAGCTCCACTTCGATTCAGACGCCAAAATGGTGGAGGTGGGGTACTGCTATGGGCTGGTCTTATTAAAGATGAGCTAGCAGGACCTTTTCACGTTGAAGATGGACTCAAAATCAACTTCCTACTGCCAGCGTTTAGAAGACACTTTTTTTAAGCAGTGGTACAGGAAAAAAAATCTGCATCTTTCAAGAAAACCATGGCATGCATCAAAGTAGTCCACCACATGGCAATGATATGGCCTCCTTCCTGACCTGACCTAAACCCTATTGTGAACTTGCGGGTCTTTACGGTGAAGAAAAACAGTCCACCTCTCTGAACAGTGTCAGTTAGGGCTCATGAACACAATCGTGTGTATTTTGCGGTCCGCAAAACAGGGATCCGCAAAAAAAAACAAAACAACAGATGACATATTTGTTACGTCCGTGTTGCATCCGTTTTTTTGCAGATCCATTGTAACAATGCCTGTCCTTGTCCGCACAACGGACAAGAATAGGACATATGGAAACGGAATGCACACAGAGTCATTTCATTTTTTTTCAAGCCCCATTGAAATGAATGGTTCCGTATACAGACCTGTAAAAAAAAACCCAGAACGGAAACGGAAGAAAAATATATTTGTGTGCATGAGCCCTTAGGCTGTGGTTGCTCAAAAAGTTGATCGTCAACAGATTAAGGCTCCATTCACACGTCCGTATTTTTCATCCGCATCCTATCCGCGTCCGTTCCGCAATTTCGGACGTTTTTTGCGCATAGTATGCGGATCCATTCATTTCAATGGGTCCCGAAAAAATGCGGACATTGCACCGTATGTTGTCCGCATCCGTTTCTCCGTTCCGTTCCGTTTTGCGGATCCGCAAACAGAAATCCTCCTGTCCTACTTTTCCTCCGATTTTGCGGTCTGTAGCCCAATACAAGTCTATGGGACGTCCGTAAATGCGGAAGACATGCGGAAAGCCATCCGCATGTTATCCGCATTTGCGGATTCCGCTCCAGGAGGGTAGAAAGGAAAAAAAAAAAATTTGATTAATCCATATGTCATCCGTTTTTTGCGGATCCGCAAAAAACAGATGACATATGGATACATCCTTTCCGTTTTTTACGGAAAAAGGAAACGGATGTGCTGGAAAAACTGAGCTTTTTGTGGTACAACGGATCCGCAAAAATCTGACCGTTTTCCAGGATGTGCACAAATACGGACGTGTGAATGGATCCTAAGGCTATTTTCGCACTTGCATTTCTATTTTCCGGTATTGAGTTCCATCATAGGGTCTCAATACTGGAAAAAAATGCTTCCATTTTGTCCCCATTCATTGTCAATGGGGTCAAAACTGATCTGAACAGAACGGAATGCTCCAAAATGTATTCCGTTCCATTTAGTTACGTTCCCAGACTGGAGAGCAAACTGCAACATGTTGTAGTTTGCTTTCCGTCCTGGTATGCGGAGCAAGACGGATCCGTCATGACCCACAATGCAAGTCAATGGGGACGGATCCGTTTTCTCTTAACACAATCTGACACAATAGAAAATTGGTTATGTTAAAGATAATACAACCGGATCCGTTCATAACAGATCCAGACGGTTGTATTATCAGTAACAGAAGCATTTTTGCTGAGCCCTGCCAGATCCAGCAAATACGCTAATAGCCTTAGAAACTGACTCCATGGATGTAAAGCTTATGACTGTTACTGAAAAGAAGGGGGTTATATTGTTCCCTGATTTTTTTGGAAATGTCAGAAATGTTTATTTGTAAATTTTTATGTTGTTTGTATATTATTCTCACTTTCACAGATGAAAATAAACATCTGAGATGGAAAAATTCTCCTTTTTCATTTAGTCACATAACATTTCTTCACACAATAGTTGCCCAATAATTATGCACACATAGATATAGATCTAAGAATGCCAAAACCTCACTTTTAGGGTCCATTCACACGTCCGCATGTCATTGAGGATCCGCAAAACACGGACTCCAGCCATGTGCCGGAACTATAGAAATGCCTAATCTTGTCCGTGGCTGCAGACAAGAATAGGACATGCGCTGCGGAACGGAAGTGCAGATGCGGGCAGCTCACAGTGTGCTGTCCACATCTTTTGCTGCCCCATTGAAAATGAATGGGTCAGCACCCGTTCCGTAAAATTGTGGAACGGATGCGGAACCATTCATACGGATGTGTGAATGGACCCTTACTTTCAGGTTTGAGGTTTATTAACATTTTGGGCTGCCTAGGGGTATGGCCTCAATACACACTACACTGCTCTACTATAGACAGCAATAATGTGATCCAGTCTATGATATGCCATCATGGCTGAGCAGCCTGACAGGATCCCTCACCAATATGTAGTATCTGCAAGAGCCAGAGCACATTGTGTAGGCAGCTCTGCAAGTGGAAGCAACCAGTCCTCCTCACATTCTAGGACAGGTTGCTGGTGGCTATTTTAAATAATTTCCAGAAAACCCTAATAAGAGCTGTATGCCAAAACTATGGTCCATACAGTGTATGTATCAATCGGCTCAGCTCCATCTGCTCTAACATGCTGACTGTAGTTTGCACTGGTGCCAAGTTCCCTTAAAAAAAAAAAAAGCACAAAACAAAAAGACAGACAAATAAGGAGGTAAGAAGACTTTCCCTTTAAGTACGGAAGGATGTGGCCAAGTTAAACATGTACTTGCAGTCATAATACAAAACCTACATTCATGATAGTTGTATTTGCAGATGGAAGTTGATGAGACATTGCTGTCATATCAGCTGTATATAATGTGATGCAGTTTACACATTTTTAGCTGATTAGAATGTCCCAGAATGTGCAGTGACAGCATCTCCGTGTACACACAACAAGAAGGATGAATGTGCAAGACTAATGTGACAGGCCTATTTTAGGCTACATCACAGGGACTCCGCCAGCCCCCTCCTGCTGGGTCCAGCGTACACTTTATTTATTCCCTACAATGCATTATATAATTTAGAAATCAGTAATTCACAGGTACATCGCTGGCATTTCTAGACTTTTAAATGATCTCTCTGGAGGGGATTATTTCATAGGAACGACCCCCCGCAGAGCTCTATTGAAGCACAATGTATAAAATTCCCGGAATCACACCAGGTTCTCTACAATGATATAAACTACACAATCACAGACTTTACAGCGGACGCCTACACACTAAAATGTGCGCTGCTGGATTAATAAGGGCCCTGCAGCCATTTAATATCAACCCTAGAAATTGCAGAGCTGCAATTTCTCTCAGCACCAGCTAGCGGCAGGAACAGAAGTCTCCACACGTTCTGTTACAAATATGATGATGGCAGGGGCGTAGCTATAAGGGGTGCAGAGGTAGCAGTTGCTACCGGGCCCATAAGCCTGAGGGGGCCCAAAGACCCTTGTGCCATATAAGAAGACACACAGAGCACTAAGGGAAGGGGGGCCCAAGCTGAACTCTTGCACCAGGGCCCATGAGCCTTTAGCTACGCCCCTGGATGATGGTCAAAGGGGAATGTCCATCTGAAGATATCAGTTCAATATAAGAAGCCTCCCAACCCCAACCAATTTTTTTTTTTATTGTCCATGTGCCCAAAATTTTATTTTTTACTCCTAAAAAATGTGGTTGACAGCAATACACGCAGACAAACATGCACTGTGTGTGCTTATCACCATGTACTTGCTCCTGGTACACTTCCAGGACAAGCCAGTCAGTGCTGATAGTATCAGACTGTGTAGGGACACACCCTATTGACAAGAGTCAATTTATTTAGTCAATGGGATGTCCAGCAAGCTTATATTAGTGTGATAGTCTGGCCATTTAGAGTATGTTCTGCATTATAGAATCTTATACCTACAATTCCCTCCTAAACCCCTAGAGGAGCATCCTACAACAATCGTAATAAAACATGGATAATGTGAGATCATGACCTCGTCTAAGCATTTAATAATGTAATTTGAGAGAAGCAAAATAGTTGTGAGGTATACTATCAGACCGTGGTGTGTCCAGGAACACTCAACCATTTTTTGGGGAACCAGCTGAAAATCTAATTTGTATGGGGTAGCGCACAACTGTTCCTTGACAGATAATAGGAGGTTGAGAAGGATTGGGTGTGTTTTTTAACACTAAATCCTTATGTGGCAGATGCTTTTAGGGTAAATGCACATGATCAGGATTTATCTGCGGACAATCCGCACTGAAATCCGCAGGTGTTCTTAGTGAAATTCGTGCGGTAAATCCGCACCAATTAGTGGGGATTTGCGTGCGGATTTGCATGGGGATTTGCGTGCGGATTTGCGTGCGGATTTTTTTTCAAGTGAATGGAGAAAATCCTCATGAAATCCGGACAGGAAAAATAAAATAAATTGACATGCTGCGGATTGTAAAATCCGCACTAAAAAAATCTGCATCGTGTGCATTGAGAATTTCAAATTGTCATAGAATATAATGTACATGACCTACGGACCGGATTTTCCGCACGCAAATCCGCACATAAAATCCGCACGTAATCCTGATCGTGTGCATTTACCCAGGCACCTTTACACCAGTCAACAATCAGGGCAGTCATCGGGAAGAGAATTCCTAGGAATGCTTGTACCTGATAATCAGCCTGTATAAAAGCGCCGCCACCTAATGAACGAGCAAACACTTGTTCATCAGGTAAAAGCATCACCAGTGCGGACACCGAAACAAGGTGGTGCCCAGAAACAATGAATGTGTATGGGAACAAGCAATCAATGTAGCTCTCACATCCTTTGATGAGTAGGTCATTATTGGGAATGAACAGTTTGTTCCTGATAGTTGCCTGCTTAGTCAACCTGTCTGAGGGTCCTTAAATGCGTATTCCCATCGTAGATATTCAGGGCATATTACTAGGATATGCCTCCAATGTCTGATAGGTGCAGGTATCCCCTCTTGGACCTGCATCTATAACTAGAATGGAGCCCGCAAAGTGCAGGAGGGCGCAACGAGCATATGTGGCCGTCCCCCATTAATTCCTATGGGAGTGCTGAAAATAGCCGTGCCAGCTGGTTGTGCTTGCGCTGTGTGCTTTCCATTCATTTCAATGGGACTTCCAAAAATAGTTGAGCACGCAGCTTGGCTTTTTTCGGTGCTCCCAAAGGAATGACTGGAGGGCCAATATGCATGCACGGTTAGTCCCAGAGGTGGGACCTAGTGATGTGACCCCAGCGTCCCAGATGGGAATAACCCTTTAACAACCAACAGTGGAACTTTTATCTTATCTATGGACTCTGGTTATACTTTCGCAGAGCACAGCCGATCCATTATACAATAGATAGAAGTAGGTTGATAGTTGAAAAACCAATGAACGAATTAACGTTTTGCAAACATATCCATTCCCATTTAAGTCTGTATTGGCTCTTGCAGTCGTCCAAACTGACCATACATGTTCAATGACACCAGGCAAAAAACATTGAACATGAACATTATTTCTAGGAATGTCCACAAAAGGGAAGAACTTACATCCTATCATTGATGAAAATTTCTAAAACTTCACCTGACAAATGATCATTTTGGTTGAAATTGTCCTTTTTGATCAGCTGTACTGTAGACTACTGTGTTTGGCCACCTTCACACTAGACACAACGTGATGAAACTTGGTGATAGAGTCTGCAAGTAATACATTAATTCACCAGTTCACTGGAGCAGAGCAGTCTTGGTATACATATGTATGATGTATGGAGTCGGTGACGGAAAGCAATTTATTCAGGAGCACAGTCTAGAAGATGAATATAGTTCCAGTAGTATGGACTGACAAGATTTAGTGTGACGTCTACTGTGACATTACATGTGCAGGTGCTGAAACCAGAGAATCAGTTCAGTTAAATTACATATAGATATGTAAAGGCTGGAATGCAATTATTTGCAAAGCTACAGAACATGGTGACATTTGACTTTTTATGAACTGTAACAGATTTCACAAAAATGTAGATTGGTAAATCGTTTTTCTACTGAAATCAGTGCTGATTAATAATTTTTTTTAGGGATCAGAGCTTTTTCTGATAAGGAGCTCAAAATCCTCTGTATAAACAGAGTTAAAGAGGTTATATAAGACTATAAAATGTCCCCGTATGCCCACGCTGCTCACACTAATCTACTTACAGTGCCTTGGGAAAGTATTCAGCCCCCTGGAACTTTTCAACCTTTTGCCACATTTCAGGCTTCAAACAAAAAGATATAAGATTTTAAACTTTTGGTGAAGAATCAACAACAAGTGGGTCACAATTGTGAAGTGGAACGAAATTTATTTCATCATTTAAACTTTTTTGTAATAATAAAACTGAAAAGTTGGCCGTGCAAAATTATTCGGCCCATTTACTTTCAGTTCAGAAAACTCACTCCAGAAGTTCATCGAGGATCTCTGAATGATCCAATGTTGTCCTAAATGACGGATGAAGATAAATAGAATCCACCTGTGTGTAATCAAGTCTCCGTATAAATGCACCTGCTCTGTGATAGTCTCAGGGTTCTGCATCATGAAGACCAAGGAACACACCAGGCAGATCCATGATACTGTTGTGGAGAAGTTTAAAGCCTGATTTGGATACCAAAAGATTTTCCAAGCTTTAAACATCCCAAGGAGCACTGTGCAAGCGATCATATTGAAATGGAAGGAGTATCAGACCACTGCAAATCTACCAAGACCCGGCCGTCCCTCTAAACTTTCATCTCAAACAAGGAGAAGACTGATCAGAGATGCAGCCAAGAGGCCCATGATCACTCTGGATGAACTACAGAGATCTACAGCTGAGGTGGGAGAGTCTGTCCATAGGACAACAATCAGTCGAACAATTCACAAATCTGGCCTTTATGGAAGAGTGGCAAGAAGAAAGCCATTTCTCAAAGATATCCATAAAAAGTCTTGTTTACAGTTTGCCACAAGCCACCTGGGAGACACACCAAACATGTGGAAGAAGGGGCTCTGGTCAGATGAAACCAAAATCCAACTTTGTGGAAACAATGCAAAACGATATGTTTGGTGTAAAAGCAACACAGCTCATCACCCTGAACACACCATCCCCACTGTCAAACATGGTGGTGGCAGCATCATGGTTTGGGCCTGCTTTTCATCAGCAGGGACAGGGAAGATGGTTAAAATTGATGGGAAGATGGATGGAGCCAAATACAGGACCATTCTGGATGAAAACCTGTTGGAGTCTGCAAAAGACCCGAGACTAGAACGGAGATTTATCTTCCAACAAGACAATGATCCCAAACATAAAGTGAAATCTACAATGGAATGGTTCAAAAATAAACGTATCCAGGTCTTAGAATGGCCAAGTCAAAGTCCAGACCTGAATCCAATTGAGAATATGTGGAAAGAGCTGAAAACTGCTGTTCAAAAACGCTCTCCATCCAACCTCAAAGAGCTCGAGCTGTTTTGCAAGGAAGAATGGGGAAGAATTTCAGTCTCTAGATGTGCAAAACTGATAGAGACATACCCCAAGCGACTTGTAGCAAAAGGTGGAGCAACAAAGTATTAATGCAATAATTTTGCACGCCCCACACTTTTCAGTTTTATTATTACAAAAAAAGTTTAAATGATTCAATAAATTTCGTTCCACTTCACAATTGTGACCCACTTTAAAATTTAAAAAGTTATATCTTTTTGTTTGAAGCCTGAAATATGGCAAAAGGTTGAAAAGTTCCAGGGGGCCGAATACCTTCACAAGGCACTGTACCTGGCTCCCCGCTCCACGCGCTGCTCCTGGTCCCCGCACCGCAGCTGCTGCTTCTCCCGTGTGGATGAAAACATCCGGTGTCGGGGGGGAGCAGCCAATGGCAGGCGGTGACGGAGATGAGCCTCCCTAGCGTCACTCGCAATGCTAGAGAGACTCCTCCCCATCCCCGCCTGCCATTGGCTGCTCTTCCCCCCGACACCAGATGTTTTCATCTACGCACGGAGAGAAGCTGCAGTGGCGGTGTGGGGACCAGGAGTGGTGCAGGGAGCGGGGAGCCAGGTAAGTATATTCATTGTGAGGGGCCCGGCGTATGGGGGGGGGGCATTTTATAGTCTTGGATAACCCCTTTAAATTATAAACTTCTGGATGCCTGCAGCTGCCACTAGAGGGAGCTCAAATGGGTACAAATAATCCCCTGTTCAATGGATAGCTAAAAGTGGGTGTCTGATCGCTGGGACCTCCACCGATCATGAGAACACAGGACCCGTATTTGCTGTTTGCATAAAGCAATGGTTGAGCATGCCCACCATGACTTAATTCGAAGTTTATCTCCAGTCCCATAGAGATGAATGGAGCGGTGGTGTTTATGCATGCTAAATCAAAATTCCCACTCTGTTCCTAGCCATACTCATAGAAGGAAGGAAGCTGAGCTCTATGGTCATCCTTGTCAAGGTCCTCCCACTGTAGAACTGCTTACTTTTGAGCTTAGCTCCAAGCAAAGCCGAAATTTCATCTTTTGAGAGGAGGTTGGCCTATAACGGGGTTATCCACTCTGCAATCAATAGTAAAGGAGCAGACAACCCCTTTAAAGGGTTTCTGTCACCAGTTTTTTTGGTATGAATCAGGCTGACATTAGAGATGTGCTAATGTCACCTGATTCCAAATATATATATCTGTTTTATTTACTGGTGCCCCCATTTTTATATAAAATGAACTTTTATTTTATGCTAATAAGGCCTCTAGGTGCAAGGGGCGTTACCCCTGCTCCTAGAGGCTCTATTGATTGACAGGCCAAGGCAGAGAAGAAACACTCCATTCACCATATCTTGCAAGGACCTTCAATGATGTCATGACCATGTGATCAGTCACATGGTTAGGATCACACAAACAGCCTGTCTCCTCCTAAACCATGTGACTGATCAAATGGTCATGACATCATTGAAGGTCCTTGCAAGCTATGTTGAATGGGGTGTTTCTTCTCTGCCTGGTCCTGTCAATCAACAGAGCCTCTAGGAGCAGGGGTAACGCCCCTTGCACCTAGAGGCCTTATTAGCATAAAATAAAAGTTCATTTTATATAAAAATGGGGGCACCAGTAAATAAAACAGATATATATTTGGAATCAGGTGACATTAGCACATCTCTAATGTCAGTCTGATTCATACCGAAAAAACTGGTGACAGAAACCCTTTAAGCCTTTGTACCTTGGTTATTATGAAAAAGTGAAATTGTGTAACTCAGAAAAAGGAAGCTCCTGTTACACATACGGTCTATTCGTAGAGCCAGCCCAGCCTGGTTAGCAAGACAAACCTTCCTGAAATGTTTCCTGAAATGTTAATATATGCAGCAGTACATGAAGAAAAGTTCACACCAGGCCATGAGTGTTACTCAACAGTTTGTATTTCAATCAAATTGTAATTTTTTATGCACAGGTTACATCCTGGTAAAATTAATTTTGACATTTAAGACAATGGATAATAGGTAAAGGATGTTGCAATATCTTCTGCTATAAAATGGGGTTTTGTTAGACTGTAATTACAAACCAAAGGACTAAGGCTGGCACTACACAGAGATCTTGGCAGCGACACCACAGACGTCACAGGATCAAAGATCGCTGTGTAGCACTGCAGCCACTGAATCAAATGGGGCTGCAGTGTGATTTGCAAGTTGCCACAAACCAGAATTGCAAAAAATCCAAGTGTTTTGTTTTTTTAATGTAGTTCTGGGGTTTTGGTTGCATCAACTTGCGACCCATTCAGTTCAATGGCTGCACTGCTACACAGCGATCTTTGGCCGTGTGAGGGGTGTTGCTGCTAAGATCGCACAGTAGCCCCAGCCAGACAGTGGTTCTAATCCAGACTTGGAGTTCACACACGGTACAAATCAAAAATCTGTTTCGTACATCTGAACGGGGTTGTTTCTGCTGCATGTGGATGCATTTCTGCAATCCCTATTCACATGCAAGGGGCAGTCCTAGGAAATTCTGCAACACATCAGTCGCATGTATATACCCTAAACATTTGCGGCCCATTTGAATAAGGTAGTCTTGCTGAGCTTGTCTACTTCTCTACCTCGAGTAGTCGCTAGTGTCAACAGACAGGTAACCATTCAACGTTTTTATTCATCTTAATGGTGTTAGGCTACTTTCACACCAGCGTTTTTGGTGGATCCGTCATGGATCAGCAAAAACGCTTCCATCATGATAATACAACCATCTGCATCTGTTATGAACGGATCCAGTTGTATTATCTTTAAAATAGCAATGACGGATCCATCATGAATGGTGTATTCAGATGGATCTGATAGAATGGTGGAGAGCGCAAAAATAGGGCAGTACAGTTTTTCAACTAGGTACGTATAGACATAGGTGCTCACCTGTTCAGATTGCACAAGGATAGGTGCAACTCTAATCAAGACGTATCAGCTTTTAAAGAAATTCACCGGGATGGGACGTGCTGCCACAGGAAAAACTGTCCGTTGGAGTAGTAGCCACGTACTCCAGGGTATTCAAATGAAGAACAGGATGAGAGACTCGTGAACAAGCCTCTCTTTGTTTCCTTTTTGTGGGCGCAAAAACATCCAGATCCTCCGGTTTTTATAAATATTGAACACATTTATTAACACTAAACATACATGGTAGAAAATAAAAAAAGATTACATGTAAAGGACAACGCGTTTCGGAGCTACATAGCGTGTTATTGTGTATACTCATTGACCTGAAGAAGGAGACCTGTGATCTCCGAAACGCGTTGTCCTTTACATGTAATCTTTTTTTATTTTCTACCATGTATGTTTAGTGTTAATAAATTTGTTCAATATTTATAAAAACCGGAGGATCTGGATGTTTTTGCGCCCACAAAAAGGAAACAAAGAGAGGCTTGTTCACGAGTCTCTCATCCTCTTCTTCATTTGGATCCATCATGAACAGCATTGAAACTCAATGGGGGACAGATCCGTTTTCTATTGTGTCCGAGAAAACTGATCCATCCCCTTTGACTTACATTGTGAGTCATGACGGATCCGTCTTGCTCCGCACCACGCGGACAGAAAAACGTTGCTTGTAGCATTTTTCTGTCCACGATGGGGAAGCAGCCAAACGGAATGGAATACATTCTGGTGCACTCCGTTTAGTTCAGTTTTGTCCCCATTCACAATGAATGGGGATAAAACGGAAGCGTTTTCCCCCGCTATTGAGATCCTATGATGGATCTCAATAGTGGAAAGGAAAAATTCTGGTGTGAAAGTAGCCTTACATAAAAAATAGGGATCTATGCAGATTACATAGATATATTTTTTCTCCTAAAAACAAAGTAAAAAATTCCCTTTGGGAATATATCTTAAAACTCTCAAAGCAAACATGGCTGAGGGTGGAAGAATCCAACCTTGTAATGTCTGCATCAACAAAGGCTTCTAGGTGGAGCAGCAAGTACAGCTAATCTCAGAAATTCCAGATACTGGGGGTAATGCAATCAAGTAGTAAGTGTAGATATGTCTATGTACAGTGCACATCAAACAGACATATAAGGGATTTTTTTTCTATGGGAAGACCCATGAAATATGGAGGGCTTGATGGTCGGAGTTCACAGGTTAGTTTACATGTGCTCAGGGTGGTTCTGGAGGCAGTTTATGAACTCTGTCACTGGTTTTCCCTCATAGCAGATCTTATATACAGCAGTGAAGAGCGGAAACCTGCAAGACAAACATAATTATGTCAGAGGTCTGGTTAATAAGTCCTGTCTGTATAAAATGATGAGAACCTTAATTTACTAAACGGCATATGGACACTAGGACCCGTCTCTATGAGCCTAATCATTAGTCTGACAGACTTAAAGGGGTTTTCCAGGACTTAGGTCATCAATATCAGATCGGTGGGGATCCAATACCCGGTAACACCATAGTTCATCTGCTAGCAGAAGATGTTTCATCTGAAGTCAATTCGGTCATCCCTAATACTCATTTACGACCTTGCCGATACAGAATCATAGTGACATAAAGCTATCAAAAGACCGGAGTAAAATGCCAGTCTTTGATAAATTACTCCCATAATTTTAATTTTTTTGTGCGGCAATTAAAATCTCGGCATGAAGAAGACAGAGACAGCTTGGGACCCCCGTTCAAAGACTACAGTGTCAAACAGGCCTAAGATATCAGACAATGTGGAATGTTTGTGTCGGGTCTGAGCTTAAGGGTCCATTCACACGTCCGTATTTGTGCACATCCTGGAAAACGGTCAGTTTTTTGCAGATCCATTGTTCCAGGACATCCAGTGGCGTAGCTACCGGGGGGGCGACGGCTCTGGGCCCAGTGACTCAAGGGGGCCCATAAAAATAAAAAATCTTACTTACCTGTTCTGCGCTGCGGCTGCCCTCCGGTCCGCGCTCTGCTCTCTTCCCTGACGGCGCGCACTATGACCTGACGCTGCATGCAGCGTCAGGTCATAGTGTGCGCGGGCCGGGGAAGAGAGCGGAGCGCGGACCAGAGGGCAGCCTCAGCGCAGAACAGGTAAGAAAGGTTTTTTATTTTTATCTTATGTGGCTGGGTGGGCTGATCTGAGGTCTGATGGGGGCACAATACGCTGATCTGAGGTCTGATGGGGGGCACAATATGCAGATCTGAGGTTTGATGGGGCACAATACGCTGATCTGAGGTCTGATGGGGGCACATTAAGCTAATCTGAGGTCTGATGGGGGCACAATACGATGATCTGAGGTCTGATGGGGGCACAATATGCAGATCTGAGGTTTGATGGGGCACAATACGCTGATCTGAGGTCTGATGGGGGCACAATACGCTGATCTGAGGTCTGATGGGGCACAATACGCTGATCTGAGGTCTGATGGGGGCACAGTAGGCTGATGTGAGGTCTGATGGGGGCACAGTAGGCTGATCTGAGGTCTGATGGGGCACAATACGCTGATCTGAGGTCTGATGGGGCACAATATGCTAATCTGAGGTCTGATGGGGGCACAATACGCTGATCTGAGGTCTGATGGGGGCAAAATACGCTGATCTGAGGTCTGATGGGGGCACATTCTGCTGATCTGAGGTCTGATGGGGGCACAATATGCTGATCTGAGGTCTGATGGGGCACAATATGCTGATCTGAGGTCTGATGGGGTACAATACGCTGATCTGAGGTCTGATGGGGACACAGTAGGCTGATGTGAGGTCTGATGGGGCACAGTAGGCTGATCTGAGGTCTGATGGGGCACTATATGCTAATCTGAGGTCTGATGGGGGCACAATACGCTGATCTGAGGTCTGATGGGGGCACAATACGCTGATCTGAGGTCTGATGGGGGCACATTCTGCTGATCTGAGGTCTGATGGGGGCACAATATGCTGATCTGAGGTCTGATGGGGCACAATATGCTGATCTGAGGTCTGATGGGGCACAATACGCTGATCTGAGGTCTGATGGGGACACAGTACGCTGATCTGAGGTCTGATGGGGGCACAATACGCTGATGTGAGGTCTGATGGGGGCACATTCTGCTGATGTGAGGTCTGATGGGAGCACAATATGCTGATCTGAGGTCTGATGGGGCACAATACGCTGATCTGAGGTCTGATGGGGACACAGTATGCTGATCTGAGGTCTGATGGGGGCACAGTAGGCTGATCTGAGGCCTGATGGGGGCACAGTAGGCTGATCTGAGGTCTGATGGGGGGCACATTAAGCTGATCTGAGGTCTGATGGGGGCACAATACGCTGATCTGGGGTCTGATGGGGCACAATACGCTGATCTGAGGTCTGATGGGGCACAATACGCTGATCTGAGGTCTGATGGGGACACAGTATGCTGATCTGAGGTCTGATGGGGGCACAGTAGGCTGATCTGAGGCCTGATGGGGGCACATTCTGCTGATCTGAGGTCTGATGGGGGGCACATTAAGCTGATCTGAGGTCTGATGGGGGCACAATACGCTGATCTGAGGTCTGATGGGGCACAATACGCTGATCTGAGGTCTGATGGGGCACAATACGCTGATCTAAGGTCTGATGGGGCACAATACGCTGATCTGAGGTCTGATGGGGGCACATTAAGCTGATCTGAGGTCTGATGAGGGCACATTAAGCTGATCTGAGGTCTGATGGGGGCAGGGGAGTGATGTAAAAACTGGGGACACGTTTCCTTTAACATAGGAGTCCCCTTGTTTTTTACTCCTATTAATCCTATATTTTACTGCATTATGTGGTAGAGTATTTAGACTAGGGTATGTAGAAAGTCTATTGTACTGTACTTAGCAGCATAGACGATCTTGCAGTTTATACAGTCATCTTTCTAATACAATATTATAACCACAACTAGTAGTATGTGCCTGTGAAGTTGGAAACGTGCGTTTGGGAAGCCAATAAGTGGGGGGCCCACTCAAGTATGTTTCGCCCCCCCTGTGCTGAACCTCTAGCTACGCCTCTGAGGACATCCGTTCTGTTTTTCCGCAAAAAACGGAAGGATGAATAACATCTGTACCTTTTCTTTTTTTTCCTCCCCTCCTGGAACGGAATCCGCAAATACAGATGACATGTGGATGCCTTTCCGCATGTCTTCCGCATTTTTTGCGGATCCATAGACTTTCATTGTGCTACGGACCACAATTCGGGAGAAAAGTAGGACAGGAGGATTTCTTTATGCAGACAGTCGGAATGGACACACGGATGCGGACACTACACGGTGTACTGTCCGCATTTTTTCAGGACCCATTGAAATGAATGGATCCGCATCCTATCTGCATAATTGTCCGCAATTGCGGAAACGGATGCGGAAAGGATGCGGACACATTATACGGACGTGTGAATGAAGCCTAACACGCTCCTAGATGACTCATTAAGCGCTCGGCTAAACGCCGACATTTGTCGCGCAACATTTTTTGTAATGATGGTCAATGGTGTATCATTACACCCAAGTTGGATTTTTGTGCGACTGTCGCATCGCAGTATGTTGCATGTCACAGTGCGACACCATTGACTATCATTACAAAAAAAGTATGACATGTAGTGTAGCTGTAACCTTTTTGTTACATGACTTGTCGGCGACGTGTGTAGCCTTAAAGGGGTATTCCCATCTCACAAATGTAGTTTGTATAGTTAGATATAGCCATACCAGTATTATTACTAATAATACTACTTTCAAATCTGCGTTTTGGACACTACCAGTCCAAAACCGAATGGTCAGGATCCGTCCAAAACGCAGACTTTGTAAATGGATCCTGCTCCATAGAGATGAATTGATCTTGGAACAGGATCCGTTTCTCTGTGTTTTGGAAGCGCAGACAAGAACGCAGCTTGTAGCATTTTTGTCTGCGCTTCCAAAAACACAGACAAACGGATCCAGTTCCAAGACCAATTCATCTCTATGGAGTCTGCGTCTAGTCTGCGTTTTGGACGGATCCTGACCATTGCGGCCACCACTATTACATGGCCGCTATGGCTGTAACTAGGGGCAACAGCCTGACTGATGTGTGTGGGACAATGTCTATACAAATGGGCAAATCTTCTAAACGGTACATTTTATATAAATACATTTTATTAGTAATAATATTGGTATGACTATATCTAATTATACAAGAGAATACCCCTTTAAACTTTCCCTACTTTTATGATCTGCTTCTGATTTTGGCTTCCAAAACTGCATCATGAAATGTGACCGTGTAGCTGTACCCTTAGAGGGAGTCTTGTTAATAAGCCGGCGCAAAGTAGGAGAGGTTCAGTGCCAGGAACAGTCAAATGCGCACGGCTACTGCAAATATATAGGCAGCTGAAATCATACATCCACAGCATTAACACCCACTAAGGCCCAAACAATAGTCTACAGAAGATATAAATTATAATCCCTGCTGTTACCAAATTCAGAACCAGTCAGCAGAGATTTCGGTGCCCCTTGAGGGAAACAGGAGCATGCTGTGTCGCTATTGATGCGGTAACTTGTGAATGACGGCAGCTGACTTTTCATTGTGTCTATTATGTCTAGTAATATGCCACACTGCAATAAAACCATTCAGACAGAACATATACAGGGATTACTGCTATTACATCCTGTAAGTGAAATGTGGGTGTCTGCGGGCAGGTAAGCACCGGAGACTGATGAATGACCGGGACAGACATGATTATGAGGTGTTCTGAGTGTGTAATGGGCAACTGTTATGGAATAAGGAGTCCACCTGTAGATCTGGCCATCCAGGCATCGGCCATCATTTTCTACATGATGCTTACAATCATGGGCAGACTGACCATAGACCCTACAGGGAAATTTCCTGGTGGGCCAATGCCCTGAGGGCTGCCCAAGCCCTCCTCGGCCAACACTCTCATATTTATGTAGAGATCCCAACTTTATCCCAACTAATGATGTTGGGGGAGTGAATGAATATTTTCGCCTGATTTTTTTTGTTCTCCCGGGATATAAGCTGACACCAGTCTGGCAGCGGCTTTGTTTGCTCTCCCATAGAATACATACACATGGGGGAGTTGGGAAGGATAGCTGTTGGCTAAACGATTGTTCGGCCAACTGATATTGAACGTGCATGGGGGCCTTAAGAGGTTAAATGCTAAGGACTGGAGTTATTTCTAATCCTAGCCATTACAGCAGAGTAATAGCACTAGCATTATAAGTGTAAAGCAAGATATTAAAGGAACACTACAAGAAAAGGTGATATGCTGTGTTATTCCTAATAGAGGCCTAAGAGAAAGATGCACAAATTTGAAAGAAAATAGCGATACAACAACTCCAGGCCCAGAATCAGTTTTTCAGGGAGTGTTCCTTAAAGGGGTTTTCCAGACTCCACATATTGATGACTTATCCTCAGTATAAGAGCTCATGCACGCAATCGTTGGTGTTTTTGCTGTCTGCAAATGGGAGATCCACAAAACACGGATACTGGCATTGTGCATTCCGCATTTTGTGGAACGGAATGTCCTGCCCTCTATAAAACTGTCCTATCCTTGTCCAGGCCTTTGATTGGTTGGATCTCAGTCTGAGGCATTGTATGATGAGTTTAGTTTTAACTTACAATGGGCCAGAAAAGACTATTGTTGGAAATATTGTATCGTGAGCCCATTGTACTAGTTCCATTCCCAAAGGTTGCAGGGAGCAGCTAATGGGTAGCAGGGGCGTAACTACCATAGCGGCAGACCATGCGACTACTATGGGGCCCAGGACAAGAGGGGGCCCAGTCTTAGTTGGGATCATCTCCTCTTCTACTGGAGGTGAAAACTTGGTCAGGACTCTACAGGAACAACTTTTAGCAAATTAAGTAGTGGAAAAATGGCCCAAGGGTCTTTGAAATGGGTTTAAGCGGAAACCCTTCTGTCCTGTGTGGGGGGCCTGGTTTGATCCTTGCTATGGGGCCCTTACTTCTCTATGTACGCCACTGATGGGTAGGGTGTTGGACCCCCATCAATCTGTTATAGATGACCCATCCCGATCATGGAAAACCTCTTTAAAGAAATAATGCTTCTTGCAATTTTGATTTATAAGCTCCCTTGCTAAAAGAAAATCATCCAAAAGTCTTCCAAGTGGCCCCTGTTTTAAATGTCATAGGGCACATTTTGCTGACACAGAGGGTCCACCCATCCTCTTTGCACTGTGCAATGTTATTAGGTTCATTTTGCACATAAACTGTAGCTGCCACTCCTCAAAATCCCAACAGTGAAATCTTTTGCATTCAACTTCTCGACAGGAGAACTGAGAAAGGGCTGTGAAAACCATACAACCGCTTAGGTTTTTCTACCCAAGGTACTAACAGAATATAGCTGAAATCTGCCCAGGAGCTAGCTATGCAGGTGACGTTCTACACATACATTAAGTAACAATACCCTCCCCTTGACATGTCTACTTACTTCTCCACCATGTTTTTGCTCTTGAGGATGTGGTTGAGTTCGGCTGAGGTCTGTGGTCCCTGCAGTTTTTGTCCGTTCAGCATTTCTTGCTCCAGCTGCTCTATAGACTGAAATAGAAGAAGAGATCTCTTAGGTCTTTACTACCAGAAAGCAACAGTAGGTTTAAGAAAAATAGAGATAAAGGGGGTCATTTATTATGCTGAAATACACCTAAATTAGGCGCATTTCAGGCGCAGACGGTGGCGCAGCGTTTAATTGCGCCGCTACCTGCGACTTTGCCCTGCTCATGCCAGGTCTAATAAAGTGGAGTAGCGGGGGCATGTGGGAAGGGGATGGACCGGCAGGCACGTGTCATTCCACATTTTCTACGGCTGGTTTAGGTGTAGAAGATGGTCTAAATGTAAAACAGCTCGGAAGCTGCTTTACATTTAGAACTGGCTCTGGATGTGCCGAAGTTATGGAGAGGCCTGGGCCTCTTCATAACTCCAACGGACCCACTGCCAGCTATGAAGCTTTATTAAGCCCAGCGTCTAAAACGCTGGTCTTAATAAATGTGCCCCAAAGTTTCTATTAAAACAACAGATACTAAGAATTGAAGAAACAATACAGAATAAGGCTTCATTCACACGACCGTATTTTGTTTCCGTGTCCGTTCCGTTTTTTTTGCGGACCGTATGTGGAACCATTCATTTCAATGGGTCCGCAAAAAACGGAAGGTACTCCGTTTGCCTTCCGTTTCCGTATGTCCGCATTTCCGTTCCGCAAAAAAGATAGAACATGTCCTATTCTTGTCCGTTGTGCTGACAAGGATAGGCATTGTTACAATGGATCCGCAAAAAAAACGGACACGGATGCCATACGGAACGTCATCCGTTTTTTTTGCGGATCCGCAATTTGCGGACCGCAAAACACATACGGTCGTGTGAATGAAGCCTTAGCAGAGCTGGACAAATGCCAAATGTGCTCCACCATAACTCCATTGCCACCATAGTGCGAGCCACAGTGCCTCCTTAACCGAGACAGCCACATTGCTCCCACAAATGCTATGCCACAGTATATTCTCTTAGTCCCACAATCTTCAGTCAAAAGATGCAGAAATTTACATGTAAGCAGCCACCCAAGGATCATCAGATGGATTGCTCTATGACCAGGAAAGGAAAGGATGGCAATTGTTTAAATTAGGAGATGCTGCATTTTTCTGTATAATCAGCTATATTCCTTTTCAGAGCCAGTTGGTACAGTCCCAAGGACTTTGGGCATCAAGAGTGGTTAAGCAAATTATAAAACTCCCACCTTGAAGAAGAAAGTTTGTACCTATATGCCACACCATGTTTTTGAGATGCTAAACCCTGTCTAGACCTACCGCTTACTACCAAAATTTAGCAATAGACCTAGTCGGCCTGATGTCCATAAGTTAATTAGCCCCTGGCTGTGGGAATGAGAGAAGGTCATCCAAGAAGGGAAGATGGGCATTTGCAGAGCACACTAGTTGCAATGCACTGCAAGGTTCTGTTTTATTTTGTAAAAGTAGATTACCCAGTGGACAAATACTGACAAATACGTCAAGTCATAAATAAATAATGAAGACAACCTGTGCCTACAATTTCTCAGACATAATTCCCAAAATGAGAACTTTCTTATGATTTGTCTCCTTGAATAGTTAAGACTTCCTTGCCATAGGGTTTAATAGTCAGGAGCAACAGAAAAAAGGCCCACATGCCACATATGGCTTCTGGATCCTATTGTGGCCACCTAGGTTGTATACATGGACTATGAGTATACTCGATATTAGAGATGAGCGAATCATCAAAGACTCACTTCGGCGAATATTTGCAGAATTTTTAAAAAGATTCGACTCGGATAAGTGTATAAAGTGCGTATGAAGCTTTAGAGTATTATTGTCTAGGACCGCACAAATAACGAACATACAGTTAACTGAAACTTAACTGAAAACGTACAAATTATCAGATGCGTAGCATTAGCGTACAAATTATATGATGTGTACATAGTATTAGCATACAAAGATTCTTCCGAAGCGAATCTGAAAAGATTTGGATTCGCTTCGGTGTAGGAAAAAACGAAGATTCGTAACGAATCTACGAATCAGTGAATAGATTCGCTCATCTCTACTCGATATGTGTGTTAGCATTGCAAGGAACTAACTGAGATGAATGCACTAAGCTGTAAGTTCTATACTGTTCATTTCATATTTAGAACAAATGATGTAACATCTATAAACCTACAGTAACTGGTAGTACTCAATTACACTGTTGAAACCCTAAATCTACAGTACTGTGCATAAGTTTTAGCCATATGTGGAAAAATACTCTTAAAGAGGTTCTCCGGGCTTTTTCATATACCTTCGGATAGGTTCATCAATATCAGATTGGCGGGAGTCCGACACCCGGCACCCCTGCTGATCGGCTGTATGAAGAGATTGCGCACTGTGCGCACGTGTTGTTTCCCTTCGCTCTTCCGGCTCTGCTGCTGTATGTCTCATAGAGCTAATGATTGGGGGTGCTGTGTGATAGACTCCCGCCAATCTGATATTGATGACCTAACCGAAGTATAGGTCATTATTATGAAAAGGCACAGAGAACCGCTTTAAGCAAGACTGCTTTCAAAAATAGAAATGTTAATACAAATCTAAATCAAATCAATATCTGGTGTGACCGACCTTTACCTTCAAAAGCAGTAACAGTTCTTCTAGGTACACTTACACACAGTTCTTAAAGGAACTGGGCAGGGAGGTTGTTCCAAACATCTTGGAGAACTAACCACAGGCCTTCTGTGTATGTAGGCTTGCTCAAATTCTTGTAATCCCAACCAGACTTGATAATGTTGAGATCAGGGCTCTGTGGGGTCACACCCCTTCTTTACACTGTAAATAGCTCTTAGGGAGCAATCACATGACCGTATCCGTTTTACGGATCTTCAAAACACAGACACTGACCATGTGCACACTTTCTGTGGGGCCTATTGTAGAACTGCCTATTTTTGTCCACAAAATGGACAAGAACAGGACATGTTCTATAATGTGAGGAACGGCCGTATGGATGCGGACAGCACATGAAAGACATCCGTGTGCTGTCTGCATTTTCTTGCAGCCCCATAGAAATTAATGGATCCACATGCGATCCGCAAAAAATATGGATCAGATGCAGACCCAAAATATGGTTGTGTGAATGCTCCTTTAATGACATTGGCTGTATATTTGGGGCCAGTTTCCTGCTGCACAACAAATTTGGAGCCAATCAGTCGCCTTCTTTATGGTACTGGTTGATGGATAAGTATCTGCCTGTATTTCTCAGCATTGAGGACACCATTAATACTAACCAAATCCTCAACTCCATTTCCTGAAATGCAGCCCCAAACTTGCAAGGAACGTCCACCATGCGTCACTGTTACCTGCAGACATTCATTATTGTACTGCTCTCCAGCCTTCTGTTACAGCCAAATATTTCAAATTCTGATTTATCAGTCCAGAGCACCTGTGCCATTTTTATGTTCTTATGTTTTTGTGTTTAGTTGAGTCTTTTTGTCTTGTTTCCAGATTGGTGGTAGGTATAGCTTTTTGGCTATAATAGTTCCACAAAGACTACTTCTTACTTGTCTTCTCAGAACAGTAGATGTACCTGAGTCCCACTGGTTTCTACCAGTTTTGAGCTGATGGCACTGCTGGACGTCTTTCAATTTCAAAAGGAATGAAGTAAGCCAACATGGTGAAGATGAATGTGTCCTCAATGCTAACAAATACAGGCAGATACGTATCCATTATGCAATGCCATCAGAGAGGCATCTAATTTGCTCAAAATTTATTCTGCCGACACCCGGGAGCCCCGCCGATCAGCTGTTTGAGAAGGTACTGGCGCTCCTGTGAGCGCTGCTACCTTCTCCCAGCTCAGCAAGCACATCGCTGTACATTGAACAGCGGTTGTGTTTGATATCGCGCTCAGCCCCATTCACTTGAATGGGGCTGAACTGCTCCTAGGCCACGTGACCGATGGATGTGACGTCACTGGCCTAGGAAAAGTTGAGAGAAGGCTGATCAGCGGGGGTCCCGGGTGTCAGACCTCCACCGATCAGATACTGATCTATCCTGAGGATAGGTCATCAGTAGTAAAATCCCGGAAAACCCCTTTAACATCATCAAGTCTGTCTGGGATTATATGATGACACAGAAGTATTTTATCAAGCCTACATGTACAGAAGATCTGTGGTTAGCATACCTCCCAAGTGTCCCTCTTATGGAGGGACAGTCCCTCTTTTTGATCTAAGTCCCTTTGTCCCTCTTTAATCTTTAAATGTCCCTCTTTTTGACCTGGAGACTTAATGCATAAATGTGCATTAATACATTTACAAAATGTCTCCTTACTAAACTATCTCTATGGTTTCTACCTGTATATTAGACAATAACTTCATTATTTGGTGCAATTTGGACCTTAAAATATCTATAATCTGATGATTTATGTGCTAATATTTATATGGACATTGAAGCGCAAGAAAAAAAAAGGCCGCAGGGGCTCCAGTAATTATGATTTGGGAGGAGTTAGAGGCGTGGCCTAGTATAAAAAACCTGCCATGATGCGCGCCACACATATTGTCCCTCTTTGCAATTTTCAAAAGTTGGGAGGTATGGGTTAGATGTTTGGAACAACTTCCCTGCTGAGTTCCTTCAAAAACTGAGTGAATGTGTACCTCCCAAGTGCCCAAAGCAAACCAGACTGAAGAGTGGAGGGCTGCTTTAGCTGCTCATATCTTGGGATTGGTAGCCACTAGAAATATGAACCTGACCTTCTATGAAAGATGACATTCCAACCTTTAAACAATACCAGAATCATAGCATTATATCCAGTATATCAGAAGATATAGCTATTAGAAATTGAGTCAGGAGGGAAAGCTGTTTTTACTTTCACTTTCAGCTGGGCACTGCAGCTGTTTTCCTGCAGAATAAAAGTGCTTTTCCTGGACATGTAATACACACACACAGTGCACACAGGTATGTCTGGGATGTGTCTGCAATCTTCTGTGGGGCAGTGCTCTTAGATATATTGGTGAAAATTAGGTGACAGACTCCCTTTAAGCTAGAAAAATTGGTGGATATCTAAATTTCTCCATTCATTCATTCACTTTGCATTTTGTTACTTGATCAAAATAAATTATTAACCCTTCATTTTTTTAAAGCATTTTTACTTTGCAGCATTTTTTCACACCTACCTAAAACTTTTGCACAAAATGTAACTGTACGCTACAACTAAGATATTTTGTCATCCAGCTTTTAATGAGAAAATGTATAAACTGAAAATTCATAAACACATTTTTAAGAACAAATCTTATTAATCATAACTATACCAAATTATATATATATACACAGTACAGACCAAAAGTTTGGACACACCTTCACATTCAAAGCGTTTTCTGTATTTTCATGACTATGAAAATTGTAGATTCACACTGAAGGCATCAAAACTATGAATTAACACATGTGGAATTATATACTTAACAAAAAAGTATGAAACAACTGAATATGTCTTATATTCTAGGTTCTTCAAAGTGGCCACCTTTTGCTTTGATTACTGCTTTGCACACTCTTGGCATTCTCTTGATGAGCTTCAAGATGTAGTCACCTGAAATGGTTTTCACTTCACAGGTGTGCCCTGTCAGGTTTAATAAGTGGGATTTCTTGCCTTATTGGGACCATGAGTTGTGTTGGGCAGAAGTCAGGTGGATACACAGCTGATAGTCCTACTGAATAGACTGTTAGAATTTGTACTATGGCAAGAAAAAAGCAGCTAAGTAATGAAAAACGAGTGGCCATCATTACTTTAAGAAATGAAGGTCAGTCAGTCCGAAAAATTGGGAAAACTTTGAAAGTGTCCCCAAGTGCAGTCGCAAAAACCATCAAGCGCTACAAAGAAACTGGCTCACATGAGGACCGCCCCAGGAAAGGAAGACCAAGAGTCACCTCTGCTGCGGAGGATAAGTTCATCCGAGTCACCAGCCTCAGAAATCGCAGGTTAACAGCAGCTCAGATTAGAGACCAGGTCAATGCCACACAGAGTTCTAGCAGCAGACACATCTCTACAACAACTGTTAAGAGGAGACTGTGTGGAGCAGGCCTTCATGGTAAAATAGCTGCTAGGAAACCACTGCTAAGGACAGGCAACAAGCAGAAGAGACTTGTTTGGGCTAAAGAACACAAGGAATGGACATTAGACCAGTGGAAATCTGTGCTTTGGTCTGATGAGTCCAAATTTGAGATCTTTGGTTTCAACCACCGTGTCTTTGTGCGACGCAGAAAAGGTGAACGGATGGACTCTACATGCCTGGTTCCCACCGTGAAGCATGGAGGAGGAGGTGTGATGGTGTGGGGGTGCTTTGCTGGTGACACTGTTGGGGATTTATTCAAAATTGAAGGCATACTGAACCAGCATGGCTACCACAGCATCTTGCAGCGGCATGCTATTCCATCCGGTTTGCGTTTAGTTGGACCATCATTTATTTATCAACAGGACAATGACCCCAAACACACCTCCAGGCTGTGTAAGGGCTATTTGACCAAGAAGGAGAGTGATGGGGTGCTACGCCAGATGACCTGGCCTCCACAGTCACCAGACCTGAACCCAATCGAGATGGTTTGGGGTGAGCTGGACCGCAGAGTGAAGGCAAAAGGGCCAACAAGTGCTAAGCATCTCTATACCATTTCAGGTGACTACCTCTTGAAGCTCATCAAGAGAATGCCAAGAGTGTGCAAAGCAGTAATCAAAGCAAAAGGTGGCTACTTTGAAGAACCTAGAATATAAGACATATTTTCAGTTGTTTCACACTTTTTTGTTAAGTATATAATTCCACATGTGTTAATTCATAGTTTTGATGCCTTCAGTGTGAATCTACAATTTTCATAGTCATGAAAATACAGAAAACTCTTTGAATGAGAAGGTGTGTCCAAACTTTTGGTCTGTACTGTGCATATATATATATATATATATATATATATATATATATTTTTTTTAATATATATTTTATTTTTTTTATTTATTTATACGTATTGTATAAAAAAGTAATTCAGTGAAGTAATGCAAATGATGTAATAACCCTTGCATCATTGTAATATGTTCCATAATCAATAAATGGAGCCGTGTGCTTTATAACATAAGGCCTACAGAAAAATGATGAGGACATCCAAAATCCTCTCTTCGCTTTCAAATGATAATCAGAGGAAAAGATAAGTAGGACCCTATGCACCTCTATGGGAGCACCATTACAGCTCCGTACAAAATGGAGACCTAATACAGCCATAAGGCCTTAAGGCTGCCATACACATTCAATAACTGCCAAATATTATGAGCCTTTAGCTATGCTCCTGTAACCTACTGTATATATGACCCCTGGAAGCATTCTTAAGAATAGTCAAGGAAAACATAAAACTTATGTGAACTTTCATCTAATTTCCTAGACAAGAAACATAATTTTACAACCTCAGGCACAATGTAGAAATGAAATAAGTTTTACAATCAAATAGAATCAAAGTTCATGCTTATCATCAGATCACGTTCTACATTAATCACATTAATCAGTAGATTATATTGCACTTTAAAGGGGTTATCCAGGAATTTGATACTGATGACCTACCCTCAAGATAGATAATATCAGATTGGTGGGGGTCTGACTCCTGACACTCCGCAGATCAGCTGTGTGAAGAGGCCGCTGCGCTCACCGGAGCTCTGATGACTGTTGGGGCCTTCTCACAGCTTATCAAGCACAGCGCCGTACATTGTATAGTGGCTGTGCTTGGTATGGAAGCTAAGCTTCATTCACTTGAAAGGGACTGAGCTGCACATAGGCCACAGGACCAATGTATGGTGATGTTGCTGGGCAAGGAAGAGGCCTAAGCACTCAAGGAGATCCAAGGCCTCTTCCAACAGCTGATCAGAAGGGGTTGCTGGGAGTTAGACCCCTGACGATCTGATATTGATGACCTATCCTGAGGACAGGCCTTCAATATCAAACTCTCAGTTAGGCCTCATAAACACGAACGTGTGCCGGCCGTGGCCGTGCTGCGGGCCGCATACGGCGGGTCCGCAATAAACGGGCACCGGCCGTGTGCAGCCCGCATCACAGATCGCGGACCCATTCACTTCAATGGGTCCGCGATCCGGGAGATGCGGAGCGGAGGCACAGACTGGAACACCACGGAAGCACTACGGTGTGCTTCCGTGGTGTTTCTGGCCGTGCCTCCGCACCGCAAAAAAGTAGCGCAAGCACTACTTTTTTGCAGTGCGGACCCTCGGATGCGGATCGCGGACCCCATTCAAGTGAATGGGTCTGCGATCCGCATGCGGTGGCCTCACGGTCGGTGCCCGTGCATTGCGGACCACAGTTTGCGGCCCGCAGCACAGGCACGGCCGGCACACGTTCGTGTGCATGAGGCCTTAACCCCTTTAAAGGGGTTGCCCGGTTTCAGGAGAAATCCAGACAAAACATGGGATCAGCCTGCAATAAAGAAGGGATCATTACTTACCTGGCAGATTCCGCAAACACTGCTCCAATTCTCCTGGCTGGGATCTGTCTACCCGGCTGCAGTAGCGATTTCATGTTGACTGCTGCAGCCATTCACTGGCCTTAGAGGTGCACCGAAGAGTCACACGTTGTCAATGTGACATCTCCGCTGCAGCTGTGTAAAGAGTTCCCAGATGGGAGAACCGAAGCGGTGGTGCAGGATCTGCCAGTACATATCATTACTTCTTTGTTGCAGGCGGATGACCTGTGATATCTGGCTGCTCCTGACACCAGACAACTTCTTTAACTACTGGTGTTCATAAAGGGCTCAATATTGATTGGATGCAGTGGATTCAAAGTGAAACTGGCTTAATTGTAGATTTTGTGTTTTAGGAGCATCAGCAGATTATTTTTGTTTCTGTTCTATTAAAAGGAATTGTTTAAAGAGAACTTGTTATCAGTTTTTACCCCTCTCCCCCAAAGTGTTACCACTATACCACCTTTCTAAATGTATGCCCATTTGACTTCAGTAAAACAGGGCATATACCCAGCTTAGATGAGTCTGCAGTATGGTACAAGTGAGATATGCAGAGAAAGTGTTAGGTAAGCACTGAAGACACCGGACACTTGCTCTGTGGCATTTCTATGTGTTCTGTGACAGCTATGTGTTCTGTGGCATTTCTATGTGTTCTGTGGCATCTATGTGATCTGTGGCACCTTGATGTGTTCTGTGGTATCTCTATGCGTTCTGTGGCATCTCTATGCGTTCTATGGCATCTATATGCATTCTATGGCATCTTTAGGTGTTCTTTGGCATCTATGTGATCTGTGGCACCTTGATGTGTTCTGTGGCATTTCTATGTGTTCTGTAGCATCTCTATGCATTCTGTGGCATCTCCATGCGTTCTGTGGCATCTCTATGCGTTCTGTGGCATCTCTATGCGTTCTGTGGCATCTCTATGCGTTCTATGGCATCTCTATGCGTTCTATGGCATCTCTATGCGTTCTATGGCATCTCTATGCGTTCTATGGCATCTCTATGCATTCTGTGGCATCTCCATGCGTTCTATGGCATCTCTATGCGTTCTATGGCATCTATGTGATCTGTGGCACCTCGATGTGTTCTGTGGTATCTCTATGCATTATGTGGCATCTCTATGCGTTCTGTGGCATCTCTATGCGTTCTGTGGCATCTCTATGCATTCTATGGCATCTTTAGGTGTTCTTTGGCATCTATGTGATCTGTGGCACCTCGATGTGTTCTGTGGCATCTCTATGCATTCTGTGGCATCTCTATGCGTTCTGTGGCATCTCTATGCGTTCTGTGGCATCTATATGCATTCTAAGGCATCTTTAGGTGTTCTTTGGCATCTATGTGATCTGTGGCACCTCGATGTGTTCTGTGGCATCTCTATGCATTCTGTGGCATCTCCATGCGTTCTATGGCATCTCTATGCATTCTGTGGCATCTCCATGCATTCTATGGCATCTATGTGATCTGTGGCACCTCGATGTGTTCTGTGGTATCTCTATGCATTCTGTGGCATCTCTATGCGTTCTATGGCATCTCTATGCGTTCTGTGGCATCTCTATGCGTTCTGTGGCATCTCTATGCATTCTATGGCATCTTTAGGTGTTCTTTGGCATCTTTGTATTCTGTGGCATCTATGTGTTCTGTGACAGCTATGTCTTCCGAGGCATCTCTATGTGTTCTGTGAAATCTCTATGCATTCTATGTCATCTTTATGTGTTCTGTGACATCTCTATGCGTTCTGTGGCATCTCTATATATTCTGTGGCATCTCTATGCATGGGTTCTGTGCAATCTCTATGTGTGGGTTCTGTGGCATCTCTATGCGTGGGTTCTGTGGCATCTCTATGCGTGGGTTCTGGGGCATCTCTATGCGTGGGTTCTGGGGCATCTCTATGCGTGGGTTCTGGGGCATCTCTATGCGTGGGTTCTGGGGCATCTCTATGCGTGGGTTCTGGGGCATCTCTATGTGTTCTGTGGTATCCCTATGAGTTCTGTGGCATCTCTATGCATTCTGTGGCATCTGTATGCATTCTGTGGCATCTCTATGCATTCTGTGGCATCTCTATGTGTTCTGTGGTATCTATATGTGTTCTGTGGCATCCTCATCAGTTTAACCCCAAGGAATCCACATGTTCTTACCTTTCCAGTACGGGCAAATGCTTCCCCAACTTTTCTATTCCTGCCCCCATAACACGTGGTGATCAGATCAGCCACGCCACAGCTCTCGAGGAAAGTGGCCGATGTAACCGGTCCAGCACAAAACATTTTGGAAAAGGCAATCATCTCCATTAGCCCTAGGCGGATAACAGCAGCTTTTGTATTATCTCCAAAACCAAGTCCATCACAGAAGCCAGCTCCAACAGCGACAATGTTCTAGCAAGAGAGTAAAAGAATCATCAGTCATTTCCTAAGACAATATGTGTCCTCACCCGTACATGGACATGGTGGTGGCAGTCTACATAAGCAGCTCTCAGGTGGAGCCATGTTCTGTACATTGAACTATCCAAGGGCATAGCTGAGGACAGGTCATTTGGGAGGGTGCCATGCCAATTAAAACCTGGAAAAGGCTAGTCTTTTACTATATACGAGATGCGCATCTCAGCATTTCCTTGCCCCGATGCTTCCCCTTGCCTTGCGCTGCATCGTGCAGCACAAGGTCCGTCTACTGCCGTTAGTGGGCTTCTCCCCACTATGCTAGAACGAGACTTCTGTCTAGCATTGAGCCTAGCGACATCACCAGCACAGGTGGGTGGTTTATAGTGTTGTCGGAGGCTGTTTTGGAGGCGGTACTATGCAAAGTAGCACAGTAGCCTCCTCCAAAGCAGCGCTATCCGCTCATCTGTGCCGGTGACGTCACCGGGCTCACTGCTAGGAGGAAGTCTCTTCCTAGCATATTGAGGAGAAGCCTGGTACGTCACCAGCAGTAGACAAACAGACCATGTGCTGCACGATGCAGCACAAAGCAAGGGGGAGCATCGGGGCAAGGAAATGCTCAGATGCTCCACACATATGTAGTAAAATACCCAAATTTTTACCTACTGTGGAAGAACGCACCTTTAGACAGGCAGATTGTCGGGAACAAGCGTTCTTAGGAACATTCATCCCTGATAATCTGCCCGATTATCTGGCCATCTAAATCCACCTGGACAATCACTGGTAGATATCACAGACTAAAGACTGCCTGTGGAAAGGTACACTTTCTCTATAAAGGAGTAGTTTCAGCAAAGACGCTGGTGGCATATCACTAGAACATGCTACCATTGTCCACCATGGCGCTAGGAAAGCACTGTGATCATGGTGATTGGACCCCTGCCAATCACACAATGGTGACATACCCTAGCGATATAAAACAATGTCTATGCTGAGACATCCCCTTCAAACAACAGAACAATAAAAATGAATGGTTAGTTACATTTGATACAGTACAAAAAGGTATAAAACTGGTAAAAGCGGAATATAAATACAAGTACAACCGTCAAAGGCACAACATAACCGTAACAGAGGGATGCAAAAGGGATGAAAAAAAAAGAGAGATTTAACTCTAGCAGCAGCTTTGAATCCGTTATCTCTGCCTCAGTCTACTGAACGCAGCCTATCAGAACGGCACTTCATTTCTGTCCCGATACATATACAGCTGTTCGCTGTCCTCACCCATCCACTGATCAGTGGAGCAGAATGTTCTTCCACTATTGTAATAAGCCTGATTACAGCAGATGGCAAGGTAGGGAAACAAAAACTATACAGCCGGAGTGTCTTCTAATGAAATCACATTAAATAAAATACAAATTAAACAGTAATTGAATCGCTCACACTTATTGAGCATTTACAAAACTTCTAATCTGTTCTTTTACTTCACGTGGAATGAAGTCGGTGACGCTTGACTGCGGCTGCACATAGAGACATGCGGCAGGAGCCCGACTGAATGCACCTCTGTGGCTGTGCACCATGGTCAGTGGTCTACCAGCTTGTATTGTCCTGTGCAAATTAGCTATATGGAAGTGCGTGGAGGAGAAGACGCTTGTAGGGTCATTTATCAAACTGGTGTAAAGTAGAACTGCCTTAGTTGCCCATAGCAACCAATCAGATTCCACCTATCATTTTTCACAGCTCCTTTGGAAAATGAAAGGTGGACTCTGATTGGTTGCTATGGGTAACTAAGGCAGTTCTACTTTACACCAGTTTGATAAATGACCCCATTGATTTTTGTGGCTTATGTCACAATACCTCCTCCTGTATCTGAGCAAAGAATTAAAGAGGACTTGTCACCTCTCCTGACATGTCTGTTTTAGTAACTATTTATATTTCCCTTATGTAATGTCAATTCTGGAACTTCTGTTATGTCTCTATGATGTGCCATTCCTTTATTATTCCTGCTAGAAGTTATGAATGATTACTAGTAGTTTGCAGTGAAGGACCAGATGGGAGTTACCATTTGAGAGGGTGTGTCCCTGCACAGTCTGACATTATCCTATCAGAGCTGCCAGTATCAGACTGTGCAGGGACCCCCCCCCCAACTGGTGACACCCTTCTAGACCTTCATTGCAAACTCGAGTCATAAGAGTAGATGCTCCAGAATTATTATTCCATGGGGGGGTTTAAGTAGTTACTAAATCAGACATGTCAGGGGAGGGGACAGGTCCTCTTTAAAATGGTAGAACAGCAAATCCATGGGCATTAACTCTGCAAGGTCACTTACTGTCTAATACAAACCCACTAAAAATGTTGCCAGTGGAGGTAGAGAAGAGGGAAGAGGTGGGTTCTGCTCTGTCCCATGTGTGCCCTGTTAAGCTGGCACGAGACTGTAACAGACAGATGTTTGAAAGGCCAAGATTTCTATGTTCTTCCCTCCTAACTATCAGGAGAACGGGTGATGGGACCTCCTCTACACAAAGAAGAACTGCCGATGACGGGCACAAGAAGGACGTGAGTTAACAGCAAGAAGGTGGGTTGGCTGTTTCTGCAACACCCATAGACTTAATGGTGAAAGCAGCTTGGGGTCTCCTAATTACTTACCCTTTCTTGACTGATTTGCTTGACACATCAGGAGACCTTTACCAATTAGGCGTTCCAACTAAAAACGAGCGAAGTATTGGAAAATTCAATTTAGCTGCTTCGCTGAATTTTACAAAAAAATTTGCTTTGTGAGAAATTACTTTGTCATGAAGCGCATTTCTTTGTATGTAAGGGGTACAATGACAGAAAGCGGCGAGTGCGTCCCTCATCATTGTACCCCTCAGATTCCGCGTTCATTGCTGATCTCGGCATCTGACAGTAATAACACAATGTAAATTTTTTTAAAACTAGATGACATCCTACTTACCTCATCCATTTGCTTGTGACAGGCCGGCCGTCGCCACCTTGCTTGAAGATCTGGCGCAAAATCACGGGCAGCCCATGATGACGTCCTAACGTCAGCCGGCATGGTGACGTCATGTGTCACCGCGCACGGGGATATAATGCAAGATCTTAAAGTATGACGGAAGTGGCCTGCTGCAAGCAAATGGATGAGGTAAGTAAGATTTTTTTGTTTTTTTACACGATTTCAGATAAAATCAGTTCACTACCACGAAGCACGAGGAAACTCGGCTTTGCGGTGAATCAAATTTATTCTGAAATTCGTATTGAAGTCCACTTTGCGGACCTCAATTTGCTCAACACTAGTTCCAACAGTACAAAAAATGGCAACAAAAGATGTAAGTAATAAAACCTGTTAGGTCTCTCATTGCTCCAGCACTGATGCTCCGGTGTTGCTTCATTTCAAAATGTTGACGGAGACTTGTCTAAAATCAGTTGTTTGCATGGCAGATTACTATTCGAAATTTATAGTTCTGCAACATTTATAGGAAACATAGCTGCATTCCTGTAGGTATGCTTGTATTTTCTGGGCACTTGGATATGTATGGGACTATTATTTAGGGCATTATATGGCAGTATTTTGCGGAACAAGTAATTCCAGGTACATTTTATGTTAATCTTTACCTCATAGAAGGGGTTTAAAAGGGTTGTCCCATGAGGAAAAACTTTAGTTTTCATACCAGCCCCTGGATCTAATTACTTTTGTAATTGCATGTAATTAAAAATTTATCATAGCCACTGAGTTATTTAATAAAATGTATCTATATAGCGCCACCTGCTGTTTGTTTTCTTTATTTCTTTGTCCGTCTCACTGAGAAGGCCGCACATGCTCAGTTTTATCCTTCAACTGCCTCCTGAGCTGTGATAAGGAGAGAGCTGCAGAAGAATGGACACGCCCCCTGAACTGCAGCAGAAAAGACACTCCCCTTGAGCGGCCTACTTCATATCAATCTAAAAGAGCCATGAATGAAGAGATCTCTGGATCCAGGTATAGGCCGTGCACGTGTTGCAGACCGCAAACAGCAGGTCCGCAATACACGGCCACCAGCCCTGTAAACTCCGTGCTGTGGTGAGGACACATTGACTTGAATGGGTCCACGATCTGCAACAGATAGGACATATTCTATCTTTTGCGCTGCGGAGGCTTCCTATCCGTGCCTCCGCACTCCAAAAGATAGAACATATCCTATCTGTTGCAGATCGCGGACCCATTCAAGTCAATGTGTCCTCACCACAGCACGGAGTTCATATGGCCGGTGTCCGTGTATTGTATTGTTACTGCTGTTTGCGGTCCGCAACAAGGGCTCAGCGACCATATGGTCATCTGAATGGGGCCTTAGAAAGCGGTTGTCATGTATTATATGTCTGATTTTCATTTTTTACATTAGTCATGGGATAAAACCCTTAAGACGCCCTACAGGCCCCTGAGCTATAACTGTAACCCGCTGTGTAGGAGTGTATATATGGAATATAACTAATAACTTTAAATCTTTGTGCTGTATAATCTACAGTATTATAATCCTCTTATGTATTTCAGGATTTATACCCCCTCATCGCCATGCAACCAGCAATCAAACAGTATTGTAAATGAAAGTAGCGTCCAAAAAATGTCCACTCTGACTGAGAACAAAGATTTTGTGTGAGAATGAAGTCGCATTAACTATTTGTTTAAACATTAACTAAATAAAAGAACCATTGAAACTCCTGCCCTGGCAGCTACAGGGCAAGCAGCAAGCGCCAAGCCAAAGTCAATAGATCCCAATTGCATAATAGCAAGTAAACAGCCTGGTCTGTGAGCAGAATCATTATCACTGGGTGTCCACCGGGTCTGCCCGCAGCAAGGCCATCAACAGGACATGGGAAATCCGGGATTAGGAAGTCCGATCTGTGAACGTTTTGGAAAATATTATATTGGTAGACCCCCTAGTACAGATCAGGGAGGGGAGTTCCAAGCATGACTCTGGGGTGTACCATTCCTTTATTATCCCTGCTAGAAGTTATGAATGAATTACTAGCAGTTTGCAGTGAAGGTCCAGATGGGTGTTACTGCAGTGGTCAGCAGTGGGGTGCGTGGAGGATTGGAGTGATTTCAGTTGTGACTTTGAGGGTGTTGGCAATCATCACTCTGGCACTCTGTAGGGCCATGCAGTGACTGGAGGGTGCACCCTTTCTTCCCTCGGGGCACGCCCTAGTATTGGGGACCGTGGCTGGTGGTAGTTGTTGCAATCTCCATTCTGGCACTCTCTAGGGCTGTGCAGTGACTGGAGGCCACACCATTTCTTCCCTCAGGACACACCCATGTATTGGGGCTCCTGGCTGGTGGTAATTGTGGTGCCCTTGATGGGTTAGATGGTTTGGTAAAGTGCAAGGCAGGAGGGCAGATGCAGAGGACCGGTTGATGCATGCTGGAGGTTGTGATAAATAAAGTCTTTCTTTACTGTAGTAAAGATGGGAGTAGTAGTACATACAGCAGTAAAAGGCACAATTCGAAAAGGATACAGATATCACAGTATAATCCTCTCTCAATAGCAGCATATAGGCGGCAACAATGATGATAGTTGTAGTGCTCCCTGTCTCTTGCTAAAGACACTTTGCAGTTTCTCAGCCGAGTTAGGTTTTTATTAACTCCTTCTGCAATTCCCAGACTGAGGGGTGCAGAAAATTAGATATGGGTGGCCAATCCGTTGGCAGTATTTTCCTCTCCACAACAGCAAAGTCTTTCTGCCATAGATGTGCACAATACCTTGCTCTCTGAATCCAGTGCACAGCCTTGTAGACCTTCTAAGACGTGTGGTCTCTTTCCTTCAGAGGAACTGGTAGCAGTTTTACCTCATTGGTAGCTGTAGTCTTAGAGACAGTATTTCTCTGAGCTTAGGTCTAGTCCATGCCGAAACTCCCAGTACATACGTCTCTCCTATAGCTTCTACTCAGACTAGACTGCTCTAACCCCTAACCAGGAAGCGGACCCAGTACATCTCCTGGGAACCTAAATATAGTCTCCTAATTGTTGATCACTAATACATTGGCACTGTGTTCACCCAAACACAATAAATCACAACATTTAACATGAGCATTGCCATAAGTCGTTTAGCTTTAGTTAACCCTTTGCAGTAGTCCTTATGGAGTACTGGATTGCCAGTTGGGGGCGGGGGTGTCTCTGCACTGTCTAACACTGGCAGCACTGATTGGATAGCGTCACACCCCCAACTGGTAACACCATTCTGGACCTTTATTGCAGACTGCCAGCAATTCATTTATAACTTCTAACAGGAATAATAAACTAATGATACAATGTAGAGGCATAAGAATTGATGCTAAACAATTTTTATTACATGGGGAATGAAAGTAGTCACTAACAGACAGGTCTTTAAAGGGTTGCCCGGGCTTTTACTATTGATGACTTATCCTCATGATAGGTCATCAATATCAGATCGGATCAACTGTATGAGGAGATGGCGCACAGACGGATATTGAGGACCTATCCTGAGGATAGGTCATCTTTAGTAAAAGCCCGGAAAACCCCTTTAAATAAGTTCTAAACAGGTGCATTAAAGGGGTTGTCCGAGTTATTTTTTTGCCCTTTGTATGTTTCTAACTAGTCAAATACAACAGCTTTTCTGTTTCTAAAGCTGCTAGTTTCTTAGATTTAACTCAGGGTCACATGACCTGTGATGTCAGCTTATCTTCCTGCTGTGTGATTTTTTGTGCACAAGCCTCAGAGATCAGATAACAGTGTGTACACGAGAAGTCACTGGCCACGCCCCCCTGCTCTGCCACTCCTGCTATCTGCTCTCTCCCTGGATTCCTTCAGATAAAACATTAACCCTTCAGCCAGAACACACTGAAGGCTTTACAACAGCAGCTGCAGATGTAAAGAGACACATGATCTGCTCTCCTCATCCTACAGACACAGAGCTGACTGGAGCTGATCTGGAGGAGATGCAAAGTACAAGTACAGGTAGGGGGGGGGATCCTGTGTGTATCAGCAGTGTCATTGTACAGCTGGGACTGTCCTACACATACAACATGCTGCTGAGTATTGCAGCAGACAGACATGTCACTCAGCACTTGTATTCACTCCCTTTACAGAGAGGGGGGAGGGGCAGAGATTGTTATTACTGCAGGTAAACAAAGGCCAGAAGAGAACCAGGGAAATGAGGAAATAGAGATTTTTTTTGCCTAGTTATATATTTCTGCCCATCAGATTTAAAGTACTATATTTTTTTTCATAATTCGGACAACCCCTTTGAATAAAAGCAAGCAATCCCTTAAAAGGAACCTGTCACCTCCTGTAGCGAAAAAAAACTGTTAGCAGTACCTTAATCTGGTGGCCAGGGTGACGCTAAAAAAGGTCTTCATAAGGAGAAGAGATTCCTGTAAATAGAAGAAATTGATCTTTTAATCATGCTCAGAACGCTGACTTGACTCGGCTTGAAGTCAAGGGGGCAGCGGCTAGTCAAGCAAACCACTCCCCCTGGTCAACTTGAATGACAGTTGCCGTTGGGCCGGTGCGCAATTTCTCCCTGCGCGATCCCGGCCCCGGCTCTTCACTTCTGCGGCGCTTTTGTCCCTACAGCGCATGCGCCGCAGAAGCAAGTGAGCGCGCGGGGACGGCGGGTGGGCGCGCTCTGGCAAGCGCGAGAATTGCGCGATCCCCGGCCCAACGGCAACTGTCATTCAAGTTGACCAGGGGGAGTGGTTTGCTTGACTAGCCGCTGCCCCCTTGACTTCAAGCCGAGTCAAGTCAGCGTTCTGAGCATGATTAAAAGATCAATTTCTTCTATTTACAGGAATCTCTTCTCCTTATGAAGACCTTCTTTAGCGTCACCCTGGCCACCAGATTAAGGTACTGCTAACAGTTTTTTTTCGCTACAGGAGGTGACAGGTTCCCTTTAAAAGATAACCTTCCTGTTTTAGTAAATATATTTGTTGCCCTTGAAATACCAGTCCTGGAGCGTCTCTGCTTTTTGTTTTTCCTTTGTTTTTCTTCTTGGAAATCTATTATTACATTGACAATGTACCATTCCTATTTAAATAGGGTATGGGTAAACTGTCCAGTTGGTTCTGACAGTGTCAGGGACACAATCTACTGGAATGATAAGTGGAAAGATAAGTCCCAAATGTAAATACAATAATTAATTTCCAGGAGCAATAACCTGTATGACACAATGTTGAGTTCTAAGGCTACTTTCACACTAGCGGCAGGCCTGATCCGGCAGGTGAAGGGTGCTGCCGGATCAGGACTGCCGCAGCGACATGTGTGGAGCCGGAACCGCGCTCCGGCCCCACACATGTCACACAGTACATACATACACACATATACACAAACAAATACACATACATACTTACATGCTCCCCGGCAGGTCTTCAGAGCGCCGGAGGGACAGGACGGCTCGCACAGGTGACGATTCCCCACAGCGCCCTCTGCTGGGCGCCTGGTGGAATCGTCATCTGTGCGCGCCAACCTGTCCCTCCGGCGCTCTGTAGACCTGCCGGGGAGCATGTAAGTATGTATGTGTATTTGTATGTATATATGTCTGTGTATGTTTATGTTTATGTGTATGTCTGTGTCTGTATGTGTCTATGTGTAGCCGGATCCGTAATGAACTCTATTGAAAGTCAATGGAGGGCGGATCCGGTTACCATTGTGGTCACACCAGATGGATCCGCCCCCATTGACTTGCATTGGGGGTCATTCCGGATCCGTCTTGGTGCGGATGCCTGGACCGGAGAGCAAACCGCAGCATGCTGCGGTTTGCTCTCCGGTCTGAAGACGGAACGGAATGCTTTCAGGAGCATTCCGTTGTCTTCAGTTCAGTTTTGTCCCCATTGACAATGAATGGAGACAAAACTGAAGCATTTTATTCCAGTATTGAGCCCCTATGACGGAACTCAATACCGGAATTTTAAAACGCTAGTGTGAAAGTAGCCTAAGACAATAGATTTTTTTTTTCATAGGGAATTCTAGTATTTTCTGGCACTGACAGATCAGAAGAGGCGGCAGCTCCTCTTTAAATTATCTCTCCACTTTATGTTAGCCCCTACCACTCCAAAAAAAACAACCAAACAAACACACTTCTGCTATACTGTACAAATATAGCAAACAAACTACCAACTAACAATGATATACCAGACCTAATATTAGACAATAACTCTCTCTACCTTCAGAGCTCCACATAGTTCTACTGTATCTGCTTCATCCACTACTGTGATACGGAAATTTGGTGTCTGGAACAGCTCTTTTAGGATTTTGCCTTGCTCCTTATTTTTACTACCTGAAAGGAAACAACATAACAAGGAAACACAGTCAGTGGTGACCAATGATGTGGCCCAGTGATGGAGATGAATTGCTTCCCTTCACACCGTCTTAGCAGTTGCCTGCAGCTGCCACTAGGAGAGCTAGACACATTATTATAGCATTGTATGTTAATACCAGTTGTATACATCCATCTCCAATGAGCTCCCCCTAGTGGTGGCTGCAGGCAGACAGAATTTTATTCTTTTTCTGTGATGGGAAGCAGTGGATGTAGAGATGTACCCTTATAAAGATACACTATAACAATTTTGATGGACATTAACTTCAATTAAAAACTAGAAGATTTGGTGGAGCTCTCAGTGAGGGTGGGAACCACGTTACGGGGCCCTATGATTTTTGTGTAGGTCCCTGAATAGTGAATTATCTTACCAATTGTTGTCTCACAAAATTTTCCATCAGCGACTTCATTAGCAATGTTGGCACCCATTAAAACACTCATCTGGATGCCTAGCCTCTCTTGAATTATGTTAGATATCAACCGAAGGCCTTCAGGTCCCTCATCTACACCCTGGAACGAATCAAAATATGATGCCATTTTAAAGACAATAAATATTATTGTACGGTTTATCATTATATTACAAGCAGTTTCGCAAGTATAAGTAGTACCGACCCAAGGAGCTAAATGATGAATTCAGCTCTGCTACATCTGGACATCCCTACATCCTTTCTAGTTACATTGGAACTGACCCTCACAAACAGTATCTAGTTGCTTTTGTATGTGGTCATGTACCATGTACTTTCTGTTACTATCTGTTCATTTTATCTGGATATATTTGGAGCAGGTTATTTGTGTCTTTTCACACTCCTGGATACCACAGCGACTAATCCTCTAATCAAACCATCAAGGACACGATCTGCTGATATTAATAGGAAAGGCTGGAAACAGTGTATGTCATTTATCAAACTGGTATAAAGTAGAACTGGCTTAGTTGCCCATAGCAACCAATCAGATTCCTCCTTTCATTTTCCAAAGGAGCTGGCCAAAATTAAAGATGGAATCTGATTGGTTGGTATGGGCAACTAAGCTAGTTCTACTTCACACCAGTTTGATAAATGACCCCCAATGTACTTTTCCCAGATAGAAATTGGCATCCATAAACATGTGACTAGTAAAATATCATCCATCCCTGGAACACACACCTTTATGAGCGACACTCCAAATGCTTCTTTCTTTACATGAGATTTCAGCTGCTCGCATAGTTTACCAATAAACTGATGGGGGACGACAAATATTAGGATATCTGCCCCCTTTGCGGCTTCCAGTAGATCAGGCACTGCCACCTAGTGAATAAAAAACATGTATGATAAATCATTTGTAATATGTGGCTCTCATAAGCACAAAGCAGATAAAGGGTTACCCAGTCTTATTTAAATAAACGTTAAAGGGGTTGTCTCACTTCAGCAAGTGGCATTTATCAGATAGATAAAGTTACTACAAGGCACTTACTAATGATTGTCCATATTGCTTCCTTTGCTGGCTTGATTCATTTTTCCATCACATTAAACACTGATTGTTTCCATGGTTATGTTTCAAAGTTTTTATTAATTTGAAAATAACATATAGTCAGTGTATATAGAGATTGACTGACAATCCAGCAGCGGTGGTCGTGCTTGCACATTTTAGGACAAAGCGCCTGCCTATGCACACTCCAGTGGGCCCTGTCCGCCAGAGAGGCTGGAACTTTTTCCTTTAGTGTGCAAGCACGACCACTGCTGCTGGACTGCAGGGTGGTCATAACCATGGAAACCCGACGGATCTCATTATAAGTCAATCAGGTCAGTCGAATGCCATTGTCCATCATGTGATGGATTCGTCACAGCCTGACTTCAATTTACTGCTTCAGTGACAGAACAAGGGACTTCATAACACAGATGTGAACTGAGCCCAGAATTGCCAACAGTCCAGAAATTTATGGATAGTCTGTGAAAATACGCAACTTTTTTTCCTGTGATTTTTTTTGAGGCTTGTGGTACTTGACTAGATTTTTTTGCTGGTAATTATTATCATTTCACAGCTCACAGTAACTGATATAAATGAATTCTTCTCAGGAGATTGAGCTATTGACATGGATTACTTATCTTTATTATTCATTATTGTTTTCCAATTTTTCCGTAAAAAAGGGATAAGTTATCTCAAGCCTTATTCAGTGACTAAGTTTTAAATGCATTATGACAGGACAATTCCTTTAAGAACTAGTAAGGGGACAATTCTGAAGAGCTTACAACAATTAAAGGTAATAATAAAAAAAATACCTACTCTCCTGAACTCTGTTCAGCATTGCAGCTCTGTTCTCCCCACTGGCCTTTGTTTTTTCTGATTGCAGTGGTACGTGCCCGTATACCACATTTGACCGCTGCAGCCAGTTACTGGTTTCAGCAGCCATAGACTGCTGTGGCCAGCGATTTCAGCAGCTGAGACCAAAAATGAGTGGCTGGAGCAGTGCTGGAATGGATTACGACTATACTTTTTCTCATACCCCTCCTGCCTTAAATTAGAATTAAATTAAGAAAATGAAAATAGTTAAATATTTCTTCATTATAAATATAATCCCAAATACCTTACTTTAGTTATAATGGCTCGTTTTGTCTAGGGAGCAATCATCAGTGGAAACAAAATGGGAGTGTTTTGCATGTGGTGTTTTGCAAACATTCGCGCACTAATAACGAACGTTCAGTTTTAAAAGGTACGCAACTTCTGTGAACACGTACGCATGAACGTACAAATTGCGTACGAAAATGACGGGCTTTGCTGGAGCGGAATGGTGGAGCAGGAGGAACACTGTGAGTCTGACCCCTGGCTACATATGGATACTGTATCAGCAGATGACAGCAGATCATCCGGCTGTGACTGAGATGAGCGTGCCATCCATTCCACTACCTCATCCACTTTCTCCTCCACTACAATTTTGCGCCTTGGTGGGTTAGCCTGGTGGAACAACGGCCAAGTATTGCGAATACTACAAATAGAAGCTCCGGCTACAGGTCCTTTAGCACTTCTGCCCTGTGCCACCTTCTCCTTTTTTTAGAGCTCGATGTCTGGCTGGAACTGGACCCCTTTTGCTTATCTATTTCAGACATTTTTCACTTGACTGTGGCCCTGCAGCTGGTCTTTGTCTCTCTCCCTGTCTCTCTCCCTGCCTGATTAATTACTAGCCCTGCACTAGCCCTGCACTTGCTCTGCAGTATCCCTGATATGTGTTATATGGATTCCCAGAACAATTACACTCCAATTTTAACAAAACAGGTCTCTCAGAACTACACACATAGTGCTTCTGCTCGTCTCAGCAGTCACAGCACAACTGATGCGTCACTGGCTTACCGAACCTGAGCCAATCAGAGCAAGCCCTGCTCACTAGGTCAGGTGACCGCTTTCTTCCCGGGCTTTTGCCGAACGAATAACAAACTAACAGAAAAAGTTTGCTAATTAATTGAATTCGTACGCAACAGCGTATAGAGTGACTTATACGTAGAATTAGCGTACAATTTATCGGACAAGTATGTAGCGAATGCATAGAAAGCCTTAAGAATATTTTTGAATCTAACCGAGCGAATCTCAAAAAATTCGGATTAGCTTTTCAGCTCCTGTGAACAAGGCAGACATAGCAGAGCTGGAGAGGGTTCAGAGGAGGGCAACTAAAGTCATAGCTGGAATGGGTGGACTACAGTACCCAGAAAGATTATCAAAATTAGGGTTATTCACTTTAGAAAAAAGACGACTGAGGGGAGATCTAATAACAATGTATAAATATATCAGGGGTCAGTACAGAGATCTCTCCCATGATCTATTTATCCCAAGGACAGTGACCATGACGAGGGGACATCCTCTGCGCCTGGAGGAAAGAAGGTTTGTTCACAAAAATAGAAGAGGATTCTTTACGGTAAGAGCAGTGAGACTATGGCACTCTCTGCCTGAGGAGGTGGTGATGGTAAGTTCACTAAAAGAGTTCAAGAGGGGCCTGGATGTATTTCTGGAGGGTAATAATATTACAGGTTATAGTTACTAGAGATGGGTCGTTGATCCAGGGAGTTATTCTGATTGCCTGATTGGAGTCGGGAAGGAATTTTTTCCCCTAAAGTGAGGAAAATTGGCTTCTACCGCACAGGGGTTTTTTGCCTTCCTCTGGATCAACTTGTAGGAAAACAGGTCGAACTGGATGGACAGATGTCTTTTTTTCGGCCTTATAAACTATGTTACTATGTTACTATGATAGGTCATCAATAAATTTAACTTGGAGAACCCCTTCAATTCCCGGAGAACCCCTTTAAAGTGTAACTGCCATTCTTTTTTTTTTTTTTTGTAATGTGTAGGGGCAGTGATACTGATTGTTTTTGTAATATACTTTAATTACTGAAACTGTACATTTCCATTAGAAAAATAGCTCTAAAGTGACCAATTTTGAGCCTCAGCAACGCTCCTCTGTCTTCTTTTTACATACTTACTGTGGAGACTTGCTAAACACGGACTGTAAACAGAAGACAGGGAGACATTGCTAAGGCTCAAAATGGGCCACTTTACAGCTATTTTTCTAATAGAAATGTATGATTTCAGTAATTAAAGTACAAGTGCATCTCAATAAATTAGAATATCATCAAAAAGTTGTTTTTTTTCAGTAATTCAGTGCAAAAAGTGAAAACCATATATTATATAGAGTCATTTCAAACAGAGTGAACTTTTCCAAGTGTTTATTTACGTTAATGTTGATGATTATGGCTTACAGTCAAGGAAACCCCAAAATTCAGAAAATTAGAATAATTCACCCAAAACACCTGCAAAGGCTTCCTAAGCCTCTAAAAAGGTCCCTTAGTCTGGTTCAGTAGGCAACACAATCATGGGGAAGACTGCTGACTTGACAGATGTCCAGAAGGCTGTCATTGACACACTCCACAAGGAGGGTAGGCCACAAAAGGTCATTACTTAAGAAGCTTGCTGTTCACAGAGTGCTGTATCAAAGCATATTAATGGAAAGTTGAGTGGAAGGAAAAAGTTCACTCTGTTTGTAATGACTCTCTAATATATGTGTTTCACTTTTTGAATTGAATTACTGAAAAAAAAAAAACTTTTTGATATTCTAATTGATTGAGATGCTCTTGTATATTACAAAAAATGGTCAGTATCACTGCCTCTACACATTACACAAATAAAAAAAAAAGAATGACAGTTACACTTTAAAGGGGTTTGGATAGGTCATCAGTATCTGATCAGTGGGGGTCTGACACCCAGGACCCAGGCCGATCTGCTGTTTGAGAAGGCACCTGTGCTCACAGTAGCACTCGCTGCCTTCTCCAGCTTTTCCTAGGCCAGTGATGACACGTTCATTGGTCACAAGGCCTCGGAGCAGCTCAGCCCCATTCAAGTGACCCTTGGACCAGGGTTGCCAACCAGACTTTTTTTTTTCTGGACAACTTATCCTAAAATCACAGACAGCCAACATTTATTATGGATAAATAGGAAAAACATAATGAATGATAGAAATTAAAAGTAATCCATGTCTATAATTCAATATAGTGATATAAATTAATTACCAGCATTTACTGTGAGCTGTAAAATATGATAATTACCATCAAAATAATCTAGTCACCACCAGCCTCAAAAAAATCATGGACACATCTATTTTTTTTCACAGACACAGGAAAAAAGTTGCCAATTTTACGGACTGTCCAGAAATTTCTGGATGGTTGGCAAGCCTGTGTCGGACCCCCACCGATCAGATACAGAGAATAGGTCATCAGTTAAAATATCTTGGAAAACTTCTTTAAAAATAAAGATTATTAACTCATTTAAATGGGCCTGTCTATGCCACCTACAGACATTGACGGAGATTTATCAAAACTGGCTTAGTTGCCCATAGCAACCAGAGGAGCGCTAAAAAAAAATTAAAGGTGGAACCTGATTGGTTGCTATGGGCAGTTTTTCTTTACACAAGTTTGGATACATCTCCCCCACTGAGTATTCACTATATGAATTATAACCTTATCTGCATTACATCCAAAATCTAGATCCAAAGACCTAAGCTTTACAGAAAACAAATGAACTTTGCTATGACTTTGAAGACATTTTTGCACGCCCTTCAGATATGCAAAACACAGAACAGCTCTAGAATTAAGCAGTCAGCACCAGCCATGATCCGTGCGATAAGGGACCATTAATTTCAGCTCCCGGCTCTTTATTGTGCACGGAATGAACATTATACACCTCTATGAAGAGGAAGGAGATTCTTACAAGGGCATGTTCATACTGTAATCCACAGGTAAACCACCCGTATTCCCTCTTGGTGCAGTTTCCGCCTGCAGGCCCGGCAAATCTTTCAGCAGACTACAGGCTTCTGCTTATGGCAGCTTGCAGTCTGTGAATGGAGACAGGTCACATACCTCTCACCTTTTGAAAATTGCATCGAGGGACAGTATATGTCGGCATGCATCGCGACAATTTTGTTCACACTAGGCCACACCTCTAACTCCACCCAAAGCATAACAACTGGCTCCGTCAGAACTGCAGCAGCTGGGGATCGCTTAGGTGAGTGTAAGTCCTTTTATTTTTTTTCAGCATACGGTGCCCCCGGGACCAATTTTTTTCTTGCGCTTCAATATCCATTTAAATGTTAGAACATAAATCATCGGATTATAGATATTTGAAGGTCCAAATTGCACCAAATAATGAAGTTATGGTCTAATATACAGGTAGAAACCATACAGACACTTTAGTAAGGAGCAATTTAGGAAATATATTAATGCACATTTAAGCATTAATTCCCCTGGTCAAAAAAGGGACATTTAAAGATGACCCGTCACCTCTCCTGACATGTCTGTTTTAATAGCTTCACGCACTCCCCATGTAATAACAGTTCTGGAGCATCTATTCTTATGGCACTATGTTGTGCCATTCCTTTATTATTTCTATTAGAAGTTATGATGAATTACTAGCAGTCTGCAGTAAGGGTACAGAGGGGTGGTAACTAGTTGGGGGTGTGTACCTGCACAGACTGACAATGGCAGCACTGATTGGATAGAGTGAGTCTGTGAAGGTACACACCCCCAACTGGTTACCACCCTTCTGTACCCTTACTGCAGACTGCTAGTAATTCATTCATAACTTGTGTGTAATGTGTGTAGCTATAAAAACAGACATGTCAGGAGTTGTGAAAGGTCCTCTTTAAGTATCAAAGAGGGACAGAGGGACTTGGATCAAAAAGAGGGACTGTCCCTCCAAAAGAGGGACACTTGGGAGGCATGATGTCATAAGTACTGATGGAGGGAAATTTGAAAATGCCATCATTTCTGTACATTTCATTACCATTGATGATCTAGGTTTAGACCAAATAATGAAACAGAGGACGATGGATCCTAAATCTGCGGCTGCTGAGCTGAGGCGTGTGTACAGATAAACCCAGAGCTTCCTTTGTCTACAGTCAATACAAGAGGCAAGGGCAAAATGGAATAATGTTATGGTGTCAGTCAGGTTTAGTGCAACGTGATGTTATTTTCCAACTGCATCGGTGGGGCCGCTCCAGCATGTTACAATGAGTCAGGCTGTCAGCAAATTGCTGTGAGCTGCCTACGATTCTGGCTGAGTCAAGGCAGAGCTGTGTGTGTAAAAATAGCCAGCCGTCCTGACAAGTCCATACACAGGACTCGAAATGTGCCCCGCAATTACATTACAGGAGAACGCATAGACAGCAAAATTCCTTTTATTCAGGATCAACAGGACCAAAAATTCTGGATTATCAGACAAATTCATTGAAAGGTATAGAAAAATTCACCAGTGAACAGAGAGAACTTTTGGAAGAAAATATAAAATCTGCTATAATTGTAACCAGAAGAATTGACAAAAATGGAGCGGGGAAATGAACGAAGGACGCACTGCGCATGCGCAGCCGCCCTCGATGCATTTCTATGGGGCCGCCGAAAATAGCCACAGAACGGAGTGGGGTGTGCTGTGGCTGGAGGACCCCGGATTTCTGGGGTCCATCCACCACCAAGCGCTGCGCGACCATCGCTTCCACTAATTTCTATGGGACCGACGGAAATAGCTGAACCAGCGCTCGGTTATTTTCGGCGGCCCCATAGAAATGAATGGAGGGCAGCTGCAGCCTCCCAGTCTGTCTCTAGTGCGCGCATGCTCCCTGGCTCTTAGGTTTCCTCCAGCCAATGGCTGGACACTTCTGGTTATTTAAGGTACCATTCCCTAGGGGAAGGTGCCTCTGCTTTACGTTTTCTAGTTGCTAATAACCAATGAAGGTGTGCTGTTCTGTTTGTTTTCCCATGTAGCAACCTCTTACCCTCCACTGCCTGTCTTGAACTTCGCCTATTTACCATATTGACCCATTGTTGTCTGCCCTGACTTTGGACTTGTTTCACGGATTTGCCTGCCGTGACCACTGCCTGTTTCCTGACTACGAGTATTGCTTGACCCCTTGGTGCCAGACACCAGCATCTCTGAACTCTGTCAGCTACCAACTACTACTGGACTATTTCAAGCGGTAGCGGCCTGGTAGCTCCCCTGCAGCGAAGGTCAGTTCTCTCTATAGGGGGTTAAAGAATGAAAAGCAGGGGACGGCCAGGATAACACCCTTCGGTCTAACCCTAAGTCAAACCAATTAGTTGTCACAGTGGTTCCACACCCACAGCCTATAACAGGACAAAAGTATATTTCTGCTTCTAGCCAGGGTGTTTTCTCTTTATAATAATCATTGCCTGACAAAAAGTATGAGAGTCATAAATGATGGTGACATCAGTGGTGCCTCATTCAGATCACTCTGACCCATGGCACAGCTCGATAAAATTCCATTACAAATGCATCTTAAAAAGCACATTGTGCTCGTTTCTATAGGGCCAGGCTGGAAAAGGTACTTTGCAGAATGCTATTTTTTTTTCTTGACTGGCACACTAGTTTAATTCATTTTTTTTATAATAGATTTTATATGCAAAGCAATGCATGAAATCTGAGTTATTACTGCCCTGGTGTCACAGGGCTCTGATGGAATGATAAGTATAACCTCCACCAATGTTCCAACTGAGCTCATTCATACCTGCAGCACCCTTCAGTAAGAAGCTCAATGATATGTTAGTCAGTATCTACAGTCCATGACTGGCTGCTATTTATTTTCCTCAGATCTCGCACCTTGGCTGCTTTTTAGTTCCACTGCATTAGGGCAGTGATGTGATCTGTGACTACATTTTAGCTACAGTGCCTAGTCTGTGGATGGCCTGTGTTCTCCTGTGAGGCTACGGCAGCTGATCTACAGGGTTGGCAGATCATCAACTTGCCGATCGGATATTGATGACCCATCCTGAGGATAGGTCATCCATATTAAACACTCAGAGAAGCAATGTGCATATAGCAGGACATACTGAATCTTGCGAATTGATAATTAATGAACCGCACGCAAGTTGCTTTTCTAGCATGCAACTTAATGAAGCAGAACTCACATTTAAAGATTCAGTACAATATCATATTTTGAAGATAAAGAAGATATTATGGCTCCCATAGAGGTGCATGAGGTCTCCACTGAACCTCTGTGGGCCTCAAGTTTCAAACTGAGACACAAGGAATCCAGTATAAAAATGTCATATGCTCCATTGGTTGCATGGGGCCTAAATATGAGAATACAAGACCCTATAGTCTCAAATACTTTCTAATTTGATAATCTGGCCCCATGTTTGATTTCCAAGTACAGTAAAACGTCTTAAAAAGACCACCTCTTTATGTACACCAGACTTCCGGTGATAGACCTCAGTTCCATCCTATACGGTGCATACTTAGACCACCCCTCCAGAAGAGGTTTAACTGCAATTATATTTTCATATTTATGGACTAAAACAGTCCATAAATGCAAACATTACACATTTTAAATCGGAATTATGATCAGAATGAATCTAGTCATGATCTGAACAACAATTATAGGCCCAGATAATTATTAGAGAAGACAATGAGACATGAGGTGTAGGAAATAGCTCCTCCTGGCCTTTAAATAAAAATGAGAAGTCTAGTGTGAACATCAGTTGTGTATGGAATTAATCTTTAAAGAAAAAAAAAAGTTTTTTTCAGAACTAAGATTGATGGTATTGCCTCACGAGACATTGCCGGCCATTGTTTACAAAGGGACGGTCAACCTCAACGTACCAACAATAATGGCTAATCCTAAAGATAGGACATAAATGTTCTAGCCCTGGAGACTTTAAATAGTCAACCTGTTTGTCTCAAGGGAGTCAGATTATTAGACTTTTTCCAGTACAGTAAAGTATATTTCCTATAACCATCAAAATATACATTATCAGCCAGAATAAGCAGCAGTTTCACTGAATCATCAGTGGTCGACAGTGACAAATAACATGTGTGGCTCCATCAATCATTCATGCGTTCAGTCACTCACGCTGTCTGTAGTACATAAAAGCAAACCAAGCAGATTATTGTCTTCTGATTGATATGTAGGTTTTATGAATCCAGGGCAAAGGCCGTGTTGCATTAGTGAGCAATAAAATGGTCTTGTTGGTTTTGATAATCTCTTAGACTCCCTTGAAATGTAAAGATTGGTCATAGCATGCCTTCTCACCTGGGAATGAAGAGAAGATTATGCAACCAGTAGTCCAGGGCATTCGTTTACATTGGTCTGCATGTTCAGAAAAGGTAGCTAAAATATTCAATTTCATTATAAAATGATATCCATGGACCAGTAGCAAGCATCCATCATACTACCATGTGCACTGACAAGTCCGTATTATCTCTGTGGCACTAGATATCACCAGCATTTTTCAACCAACCATTAAAGGTTACTCCATTTTCATCCTTACATTTTAGATCCCTACTATCACGTAGATTTCTTGGTGGGTAAATCCATGCAGTGCTTTAACTGTGATACTATATCACACAATAATTCACCATGTTGTGAGTATTGACCACCATAATACATTCCAGTAATTAGGATGGATATGGCCTGTAGTGTCTGTCTACTCTTAAAGGGGTATTCCCATCACATACAATGGGGGCATATCGCTAGGATATGTCCCCATTGTCTTATAGGTGCGGGTCCCACCTCTGGGACCCGCATCTACAAGGAGAACGGAGCGGGGAGAGTTATGGCTGGGGGACCCTGGATTTCCCTGTGTCTGCCCACCACCAAGCGCTGCTCCCCGCTGCTCCCATAGAAGTGAATGGGAGCGCACAGCGCACGCGCGACCCTTGCTCCCATTCATTTCTAAGGGGCAGATGGAAATAGCTGAGCCAGCGCTTGGCTATTTTCGGTGGCCCCATTGAAATAAATGGAGGGTGGCTGCGCATGCGCATTGCGCCCTCCGTGCATTTTCCCGCTCCATTCTTGTTGAAGGTGCAGGTCCCAGAGGTGGGACCCGCAGCTATCAGACAACTGGGGCATATCCTAGCGATATGCCCCCATTGTCTATGATGGAACAACCCCTTTAAGCCAACCATACACATTGACTACATCTTGGTCGTACAATCGCTTGGCCGACAGCTGTCTCTGCCTATTCCCCTATACATACCGTGTTTCCCCGAAAATAAGACAGGGTCTTATTTATTTTTTTCTCCGGAAAAAGGGTTAGGGCTTATTATTGGGGTAGGTCTTATTTTTTCCCCCACTGAACATATATGTCATTTTTGGCCCCTCTGAATATACCGGTATGTCATTTTTTTTGCCCCGGGCCCCTGTGCACACACAGACAAAAAATATGCGTACCTACACTCCGCTCCGGACTTCTTCTTCTCTCCCAATCCTGTCATCCGGCGTGTGCTGTGTCATCCCGTCAACCAGCGTGATCCCGTGAGACCCGGTGCTGAGGTCACGTCTCGCGGGATCATCACAGCGGAGACGTCTTGCTGGATAGGGTATGGGTATAGGTGTGTGTATAGGTAACTAACTGCGCAGCGCTGCGTACTATAGTATGCAGCATTGCGCAGGTAGCGTCACCAGCAGAGAGGCTCTGACTGGCCATTAAAATCACTTGTGGGGCTCCGCCCCCACCCCCCACCGGGCTCGGGCCGTAACCCTATGTACCTAGAGCTTATTTTTGGAGTAGGGCTTATATTTTAAGCCTACTCCAAAAAACAGGGCAAAATAGCACTAGGGCTTATTATGGGGATAGGTCTTATTTTCGGGGAAACAGGGTACATGTTTGGTTTGCGGAGAGTACATGTGTTGTCAAATGGAAGAGAGAATGCTGCAGCCAGGTACCTCTGGTGGCTTCTTATCTCCTGGGAGAACAAAAGATTTGGCCAAAAAAATTCAGTTTGCTTGATCCTTCTCTCCCCCAACTTCATCTTTCAAGGGAGTGTGGGGATCTCCCCATACATATCACCCTTTCGGCTGCCAATAAACTCGTGTGTATGGAGGCCTTTAGACAAGCACAAACTAGATAATTGTATCATTTCTCCATATTCCAAAAGAAGTAGGTATGAAATGTAATATGACAGAAAAATGGAAGATAAACTACAGCGCATAGGTTAGCACACACAAGCTTAATGGATGAAACAGTTTCATTAAAGGGTTGATATATATTGCTAATTCACGTGATAGATATCTGTTCACTGGGGCCTCACCATTAAGACCCCCACAGATCAGTCGGACTGGGGTCCTGAATGGAGCGGTGGTTGAGAATGTTCCCTGTCGCTCCATTCAATACCTAAGGCCTGATGTAAACAGCAGAGCGCTCTACTCATCTGTCTCTGTCAGTCCCTGACACTGCGCATGCTTGACTACCATTGCTCAAACTCCTTCTCACTGCAGTCATGCAGCCTGTTCTAGTGATCAGTGGGGGTCTCAGCGGTGGGAGGCTCAGCAAACAATCATTTATCTCCCATCCTGTGGATAGGTGATAAAGGTCAATTGTGGGAAAAAGCCTCTAAACTGAACATTTGTTAAACTGAATGTCCAATTGTCTGCAGTCCTTCCACTATGATCCTGCCTCTCAGTAGAAAGATGCAGAAAAGTACCATGCTGGTATGTCTCCAGCAGGCTCGGCTCAGCTTAGTTTAGAAAATTTAAGAAAAAAGGAGCACATTTTGTCATTTTAATAATTTAGTGCAAGTATAAAGTTGTAGCCTGTTCTCCCTGCATTTATTGGAGATCATTAGGCATACAGACAGGTAAAATACAGCGTGGTCACACCATGCATGTGGAGCCTGCATTCCTTGAATTTAATGGAGACCGGTATGGCACCAGTAGAGGTAATATTTAGTGTAGGTTTCTGTCCTAAAGAGATCGCCTTGACGTTGGCGGACAGGCACAAGTAATTTTTTACAAAATATATTTGCCAAGATTCTCCCATTTATAACATAGCATTAGTACATTTTTTGTAGTGAGTATGGCAATATTGTATTTGCTTGATTATTCGTGTTTGCACAGTACTATTGCATTGTGTCAGTTGTTTCTTTCGTGCTTTCAGCCATGGCGATGCACTGGGATGTGCTGACTTAGGCTACTTTCACACTAGCGTTCCGTCATAGGGGCTCAAAACCGGAATAAAACGCTTCAGTTTTGTCCCCATTCATTGTCAGTGGGGACAAAACTGAAGACAACGGAATGCTCCTGAAAGCATTCAGTTCCGTCTTCAGACCGGAGAACAAACCGCAGCATGCTGCGGTTTGCTCTCCGGTCCAGGCATCCGCACCAAGGCGGATCCGTCATGACCCCCAATGAAAGTCAATGGGGACGGATCTGTTTGGTGTGACACAATGGTGACCGGATCCGTCCTCCATTGACTTTCAATGGAGTTCATGACGGATCCGTCACCTGCACACATACACACAATACACACATACAGACATAGACATACACATAAACATACACAGACATATACACATACAAATACACATACATACTTACATGCTCCCCGACAGGTCTCCAGAGCACAGGAGGAACAGGACGGTGCGTACAGATGACGATTCCACCAGGCGCCCAGCAGAGGGCGCTGTGGGGAATCGTCACCTGTGCGCGCCGTCCTGCTCCTCCAGCGCTCTGGAGACCTGCCGGGAGCAGGTGTGTGTGTGTATGTATGTACTGTGTGACATGTGTGGGGCCAAAGCGCGGTTCCGGCTCCACACATGTCCGGGCGGCAGTCCGGATCCGGCAGCATCCTTCACCTGCCGGATCAGGACTGCCGCTAATGTGAAAGAGGCCTAACCCCCATTTTTTTCTTTGCGATTTGAAAAGTAAGCCACCCAGTAGCTGGTATAAAATCAGAGAAAAGTTTCTGTCCCTGCAGCAGATTTATCATCCAGCCTGAGCCCCTGTGATAAATCTGGTGCAGGTCTAGAAGGCAACTTTCACACCAGCGTTTTCCCTTTCTGCTATTGAGATCCGTCATAGTGTCTCAATAGCGGGGGGAAAACGCTTTAGTTTTGTCCCCATTCATTGTTAGTGGGGACAAAACTGAACTGAAGGGAACCAGAATGCATTCCATTCCGTTTCATTGTATTCCCATGATGCACACAAGAGCCCAGCAAGCAGCATTTTTGAGTGCGTCCTGGGATGTATAGCAAGACGGATCCGTCATGACTCACAATGTAAGCCAATGGAAACGGATTCCTCCGCCATTGACTTACAATGGTTTTAGAGACAGATCCGTCTTGGGTATGTTAAAGATAATACAACTGCATCCATTCATAACGGATGTAGACGGTTGTATTATCAGTAACAAAAGCGTTTTTGCTGATCCATGACGGATCCAGCAAAAACTCAGATGTGAAAGTAGCCTTAGTTTACGTCATTTCCAGGGTTAGTAAATCTGGGCTGGTGAGGGACATTTATCAAGACTAGTGTTCCCATACGGTGATCAGGTGCCTCTTAATAAATTAGGCACATCTTTTGCAGTCCTGCGCCAGAAACTGGAGTCTACGCCAGCCGCACCTCTGTTATAACTTACGCCAGTTTCCAAAGTAAGTTATAGTAAATCCTGCGATCTGTTCTAAGCCCTGCCCCCTTTCTCACCACTTTAGAGAAGTGGCGAGGAGCTTCAAAAGTCTCAAATTATTGCACAGTATGATGTGGGCTATATTTAGCAAATTTTTTCCACCACTATTCTGGTGTAAACTCTTTAGTAAATGTCGCTCACTGTGTTTTGTGTAAACGAGCAAAATATCAGCCATGAAAATTCAGAAAATATTAAAACAAAGAGGGAGATTTATCAAAGCTGGTGCTAAATAGTACTGACTTTGTTGCCCACAGCAGCCAATCAGATTGATCCTTTCATTTTCCACAGAAGCTGTGCTGTTGCTATCGGCAACTAAGCCAGTTTTCCCTTAAACCAGTTTTGATAAGTCTCCCCCAAAACATTCATCAAGTCGAACTTTATCATTCCACTTGTCAGAAACGGAAATCTTAATAAAAATGTTAGTAATCAGTCATTGCATCATGCAAACAGCCATGGCATAAAGTCGTGCCGAGGCTGAGCAATATGTACTTGATGTAACTATACACAAGGGAACAGACTATTACCAGGGCTGAGGAAAAAAATAAAATACAAAAGCTCCAATCTGTTCTGCAGTTATTAAAAAGAAGACTCTGGAGCCAAATAGGAGTCATTCGAGGAAAAAGATTAAAAAAAAACAATGAAATGCACACTTACCACGTTGGCTGGAAGCTTGTGCCCAGGGAGGTATTTCACGTTCTCGTGTTCAGTGTTGATGATCTCAGTCAGTTTCTTCCCTGATATTAGCTCCTCAAACACCCACATGTTTACCACATTATCAAACTGAGGGAGCTGTGCCGCATTCTCCCCGACAATCTTCGCAATGGCAGATCCCCTGTGCAGACATGAATATGTTAATGGAGGCAAAATAATCAGTGAATGAACAGAAGTATTATCACAGCTCAGAGCCCCGGGGACCATTCATCTGACTCGGAGACAGAGGGAAATCTGCGGAATTGATCTAAACGCATCGCGCTCGTGGTGCCGTTTATGTGCAATGACTGTAGGCCGTATGACGTAGGTAGTGAATGAGCGGATGCTAAAGGGAAGGGCCGCCATCACTACCATGTAAAATGAAAAATAATGCAATGATGCAAATAGTCTTCACTGAAATTCTCCTACAGTTCCTATGCAGACCTATATGTCTCCATGGTAACAGTCTACGCACAAACCCTGTGTAGTCTGTTCTTTACAGTTAAACTCCTTTCCGTCTCCTATGTGACACAAAAAATATTCTACTGTTTTCAAGCCAGTATCTGGATCGGAATACTTGTATAATTGCATATAAATTTAGTGCAGCCCGTGAGCTATTCACCAACATGTATCTGTATCTGCTACCTCCTGTTTGTTCTTTTCCTCATTTCTCTGTCCACCTCACTCAGGTGGTCGCATGCGCTCAGTTTAAATCTATCTAACTGCAATCAGCCAGATCTCATACAAGGTGAAAGGAATTCCCAGGTCAGGTTTACGTCCTCTCTTACCCTTTCTCAGAAATCATGAGGCAGGGGAAGTGTCACAAGCATGCTTCCTTATCTACGATAAGACATCAATTAGCATACCCTCATCTGAAGGGAACCTGTTCTGATGATGAGTTCCTTATGTGTGTATTCTGTCGTCAAGGTGAATCGTTTACACAAGGACAATATTCCCTCTGCTGCCTTAGATATAAATGATATAAATGAGAAGTAAAAGTGCACTCCATCACTTTATCTAAAATCGTGGCCAAAGTGACTGAATACGAAGGTGGCAATTAGTCTGTGTTACTATTATTCCCACTCAATTACTCTCAGGGTGAACGAAGTATAAATGTATTGTAAGATGAGCTGAGACAGGTAGTAGGTACTTCATAGGTCCTAATACGGATCATATAATAAGAAATCATTGAGTCCCAGGATGTGGCCTACAGGATAATGTGAAGATAATGTGAAGTGTTCTCCAAACATGGGTTGGTCCTCACAGGGGTGCACCGCCAATGAGGCGAGGTGAGGCAGCAGGTAGTGGGGGTCAGCAGATTGGCGTTGGGCAATGAGTGCTTTCATCTCTGCATATTCAACTGTATCGCCATATTAACCAGTATCATTTGTAGCACTATATGTAATGTTTTCCAAGTATGCCTTTAACAGTAAGGTTGGAGGGAAGGGGTTAGTTTGAGAATTCGGCATGTTGGGGGGGGGGGTTCCTCCTATTTTAAAGGAGGAAAAGCAATAAGTAGGCATATAGGAGAGGACTAGTCAGTGCTGTCATAGGGAGAGATTTTGGCACCATATACAAAGCTATCATTACTTTAGGTTTTTAATATAGATTTTTACATGTATTTTAGAGGTCCTGTCAGCTGACCTGGCAGGTTTGCTTCAGTAAGTACAGTGATCCCTTAAGATACAATGGCCTCAGGATACAGAATGGTCTTTTCTGACCCATCGTAAGTTGAAACTAGATGTAACATACAATGTCTCAGACTCAGATCCAACCAATCAAGGTCACCTCTCTGGTAAAATATCCGTATTAGTTGCTAGTCAGCAGCTATTCTTGACTGTTATATGTAAGGACTTGTTTTATCTGTCTTAGTTATCTGCTTAGTTTTCTTAAATCTTCATTTTCTCTTATCTTGGATGACATTTTGGGGCTTTGGAACCGATTACTCAACTGGTTTCAACATACAATGGTAGTGCTGGAACCAATTAATATTGTATCTTGAGGGACCACTGTACTTGTATTCACCATGAAATTCTGGAGCATATTTTCATAGAAGCCTGCATTTGGCAGTTCCATATTCCTTCGGGAAAGGCATGAATACATTAACAACTGGGCTACACTTTGGCAATGCAGCCTGTCCTTAGGATAGGTCATCAATATCTGATTGTGGGTGTCCAACTCCCAACACCCCACTGATCATTTGTTTGAAGTGCTGCAGTCTCTTCCTAGGCCTGTGGTGTCATATTTATCGGTCACGTAGCCTAGGTGCGGCTCAGTCCCTTCCAAGTGAATGGGCCTGGGCTACAATACCAAGCACAGCTGCATGACAACGAATGGCACTGTGCTTGATAACCTGTGAAGAGGTCATGGTGCTCACCAGAGCTTCGCGGCCTCTTCAAACAGCCGACTGGTGGGGGTGCCACGAGTCAGACCCTCGCTGATTTGATACTGATAACCTATCCTGAGCATAAGTCATTAATATTTTACTCATAGAAAAACACTAAGTGGAATTCCAATGTAAGGGATATAATTCTGGCTTCCAGCAGGAACTACTAGAGAGAGCTTAGGAGCCAACTGCAAACAAATTGCATCTACAGAGGACATGTAGCCTGACACCTCCACCAATCAGCTGTTTGGAGAGGAGGCGGTGCTTGAACAAGCGCTGATTGTGCGCTGTCTCACTTCCGGCAGCAGTGTAATGTGATTACAAGTACTCATCCTATTCAAGTGAATGGAACAAACACTTGTAATTACAGTGAGCCACAGAGACTTCCAAGACGACACACAGTGTAATCTTGTAGAGGAAGTAGCGCTTGTGAAAGCACCGCCTCCTCTTCAAACAGGTGATCACCAAAGGTTCCGGGAGTCAAACCCCCACCGATCAGATATTAATGACCTATCCTGAGGATATAATCCCATAGTAGTATTTGGGATACTATACTTCTGACCGTTGTGGATCAGAGGTCGTGGATGGGCTGTTGCATCACAGTGATTGTCTCTAAGGTACTTTGGTGATGCTCTCAACAGTGTTTTGTTGCTAACCTGAGGATAGGTCATCAATATTACTGGCTACACAAACCCTTTAACGAGACCAACCCTGTAGGGAGACTAACTGGAGTACCCCGGGGTATGAATATGGAGACTTATTGGCAATGCTCCATGGGAAACGAATATGCAAAGAGGTGTCTCCCAAGGAAAGAGAACCCTCTCACCAGCACCACCTATTGGAAGTGGCTCCCTATGAGTCAAGATCCGACTTTCCAACAAGCCTTGGGATTTCACCAGGGAATATAGTCTATCCAGATATCTGTTTTAGGGTTCTTTCCCTTGTCAGTATGGAGTATAATTCTTTGCATATTAATTTTCCATGGAGCATTGGCAATAAGTCTCCACACCATGGTGTACTTCCCGTGAGTCTCCATACAGGACTGGTCTCTTTAAGGAGATTCAGCACCATGCTGAAGCCGCTTCCAAGGCATTGCACTGACCCACCCACCCAGAATCCTACTCTGTATTGATGAGGGGGCATGCACCCCAAACAGCTGTCTACAGATGGATATCTGGCCAGGCTGTATTTCCTTGTCAAGTCCTAAGGCTTGGTAGATCTTCACTCATAGGGAGCCCCTTCCAATAGCGCTATTGAGTCGTTTCTCTTTCTTGAGAGATATCTCTTGGTACACCAGTAATATGTGCAATCAGCCATGTCTCGCTGGGTTCACCCCTATGTGTATTTTCTGCTGCACAGAACAGATGAGCAGTATATGAACATGTCAGCGTCTCATACAAATCCAGATGTATTTCCCAAAACATCTTCCTTCCGTCTTCTCACATTCTCCTTGTCTTTTCCATTCAAGGCCGTCTGCACATTATCTCTTGTGGTGTTATCACCCGCTGGCGTGGTGGAGCATGGGAGTGCCAGTCTGTGCCATCTACTAATATTGTTTACCTTTGCCAGTTACAGCAGCACCCTCACAAATTCACAGGGGGTGTAGGGCTATTGCTGCCACCTGTCAGGGGTGCCAGGACGTTTCTGGCTTTTCACCTAATGGTCACGGTTTGGACTGAACAAGATTTAGTTAAGATTTTCACATCCTGGTACAGCTGAAGCATTGTGTCACCTCCGTTGACAGAGAGGTGACATGTAATATGGCGGCAACACTGAAGCCTGTGGGAACGCCCCCTGGCATCAGCTCTGCTGGCAGTGTGGCTGGAGGGGAAATATGTCACCGCTTCGCTCTAGCCTGAATGTACTTTAGGTTTGGTTTGCGGCATATTTGTGCCACATGCTTGGCGTTTACACTGGGAAAATCAATTTACACATGTATGCCGAACCTATTAAATGCATAGATAAATGCAATTTTACACTAATTGTAGCAAATGATCATGTTGGAAGAGATGGATCATTGCCAAGAATGAATGCAATTCAGCAAACAGGAATATTCCCATTCACTGACAACAAGCAGAGGTCTTGAAAATGGCAAGGAATCAAAACACAAATGTAAGGCAGAACATTGTACAGAAGTATCTCCCAAGAAAGAGAACCATCTCACCAGCGCCACTTATTGGAAGTGCCTCCCTATGAGTCAAGATCTGACTTTCTAACAAGCCTTGGGATTTGACCAGGGAATATAGTCTCCAGACAGGACCGGTCTTTTTAAGGAGATTCAGCACCCTTCTAAGTCACTGCACTGAGCCAATCAGAATCCTACTCCACACTGATGAGGGGGCACTCCAAAACAGCTGTCTACAGATAGATATCTGGCCAGGGTATATTCCCTGGTCAAATCCCAAGGCATGTTAGAAAGTCGGATCTTGACAATAGATGGCGCTGGCGAGTGGGTTCTCTTTCTTGGGAGATATCTCTTTGCATAATCTGTGCTTTATAATAATTTGGCTCCTGCTCTCACAGCGGTCACTGAAGTTCTGCTATGAGTATGTCGTCACCCTAGGGGGCAGGTAATCCTCCTCTGTGGGTACTGACTTAAGGGCCCAGAATCCGCAAGATAATCATAGGAACGTTCGTTAGCGATAATCTGGCAGTGTAAAAGTGCTGCCGATTACCCAATGAATGAGCGAAACGCCCAATCATCAGGTAATAGATTATTCATGTGGACACAAAAATTGTCGTTTGCTGGCAGCAGATCTTGTCGTCTAATCACGCTCTGCTGCCAGCAAACATTGAGGCTCCATTCACACGTCCTGTTTTTCTTTCCTGATTCGATCCTGATCCTGATCTGGATCCATTAATTTCAATGGGTCCTGAAAAAATCAGGATCGAATCAGGAAAGAAAAACAGGACGTGTGAATGGAGCATGATTCTGTATGGGGACGGGAGATGGCATTAGGGATCACTTCTCCCCATTCTGTGGAGGAGATCTTTTTTTCACTGACGCGGTCTCCTTCATCGAAGGAGCACACGTAGGAGGAACGCTTCCTTCCTGACAGTCGCCTTATGTTTCGTCCTGTGTAAAGGGACCTTTAGACATCATTTTTTGCTCCTGACTGGGCAGTCACTCTATTCCGATCATGAGGCTGCGACATTGTTAATGGCAGGTGAGGACTGGGTAGTGTCAAACTGGTCAACCATGGTAGAGTCAGCTTAGGCCACCAACTAGCACAAAAGGTTCAGACTGATCCAGACCTTCTGTTGTAAAACCAAGAAAGCTGACGCTTTGGTCTCTCTATTACGTTAATTAGCGTCTAACAATTCGTCACTTTCGACACCTCCACCCCACACCTCCTTCTATAAGGTCCCTGCAAAGTGGATTAAGTTAATTTAATTACCCACAAGGGTTAAACAAACTTCTTCTTCCTCTGGGCTAAACAGCAGGAGGCACTTGGAAGGACTAAGGAATGTATTTCTACACAACTTCCGTGCAGGTCCACTAGTCACTTTTGGGCAGTCTGTGGCTCCTTGCAAACAATTTCACCATTTAGGGCAGGTTCACATCGACGTTATGAAGTCCGTTATTGCTTTCCGTTATAACGAAAACAGGACGGAAAACAAAGTCTTCTAAAGGCTTCAGTTTAGAATTCCATTATTTTCAGTTTTTACCATGTTATAACGGAATAACGTTGATGTGAACCTGCCCAGACGAGTGATGTAAAATCCATCCATGTTACGTCTGCTAAAAATGAATGATTTTACATACACAGCATCTGTGCGCTGTCCGTTTTCTGTGCTGACGCGTCGGTCTGCAGTGAGCGTGGTGAGGGAATTGGACTAAAGTAGCGCATGCTGCAGTGCAGAAAATCAGATAGTCAGCCCATTGACTAGAATGGGTCAGTGTTCGGTCTCCAGTGTCCACCCTCAGAAACTACCTGGACATGAGCATCGCTCGTATGAGTAGGCCCTAACAGATGCCAAGACAGTCTCCTACAAATAGACATATGCCTCCCTAGTTATAAGGGGCCAGGTATCTCATTTCCCTCTGGCACACACTGAAGACGAATGATGTATCTGAATGACGTTTCCCTTCTGTCTGACGTTTGGAAGACAACTAAATTAAAAAAATCTACATCAGACCTAAGGGGGAGGCGGCAAATTCAGAGACCATGTATGTACCCTCCACAGACGAGGTGAAAAGTAAAGATACTGCTCCATCTCCTCTCGCGTCTTCTGATTTACCCTTTGGACTGCAAGGGGCATAGTTCAGCAGAATTCACACCTATGTTAGTCTCACTGCCAAGATCGTAAAATAAGATGTCGAACATAAGCTTTATGTTGCTACAGAATATGTCATCAATAGGAGATCAGCGTTGGGGGGCCATTAACACGATAGCTTTTACAGTGACGCGGACAGCCACACCGAAACTCTGCCGGCAGATGTGGCCTTTCTGCCTCCCATTCATTTCAATGGGAGGCAGCGCTGAGAATCGCGGAGAGGCAGCTTAATACCGTGGCCGTGCCGAGAAGAGACGTGTCTGTCCTTGGCGCAGCCACGGCTATAGATGCCACTCCGCAATCCTCAGTGCTTCCCACTGACATGTACGGGACATAGAAAGGATGCGGCCACCGGTGAATTTTTGGCGGAATTTCGGCATGGCTGTCTGTGCCAAAATTCCGCTGGAAAAGCCACCGTGTGAACAACCCCTTAGGGCACCATTCACATGTAGCAGATTTATTTACAGAAAATTTCTGTGACTGAAAATCAGTTCCATTTATCAGAAAGGAACTTGCAGAGATCCATGTGCTTCCCGCCAAAACAACCCCAGTGAGATGAATGGAATTGATCTTCAGTCACAGGAATTTCCTGCAACAAAATCTGCCAGGTGTGAAGGCGCCCTAAGTGACCTGTCTTTTACCTCAGCAGCTGTCAGAAGACATCCCAAGCTGCCCATCCATGGGCTATGTAAATGGTGCAAAGCGGACGCCATCCTGACCAAGGCAACCAAGATAGTGGACGTCACATGATTTACTCAAGTGACCTTTTTCTCAGCTTTCCCTGGCTGCATCCTCTCCTGCGCAGGTGCTGGACTGGTTCAGCTACCGACCAACTCCTGCACAGAGGAGGATGCAGCCTGGTATAGCCAAGAAAGAGATGTGACCACTGCCATCTTGGTCGCTATTGACTGCATTTTTTAGGGTTTTGTCACACTACAGAAAACAGATAACAACACAACACAAAACAACAGATGCAAGCATTATATATGAAAAGTAGGACTGGCTTAGTTGCCCATAGCAAGCAATCACATTCCACCTTTCATTTTCCAGAGCTCCTTTGGAAAAAGAAAGGTGAAATCTGATTGGTTGCTATGGGCAACTAAGCCACTTTTCCTTTACACCAGTTTTGATAAATCTCCCTCTATATGTGCAAGGTCTGCTCTGCTGAATGTAAATGCCCAATGGCATAAGTAGGTTTAGCGTAGGACCTGCCTGACTGAGACCACCGTGGCGCTGGTAGGTGGGCACAGATGTGTTTTGATCAAAATATATTGGCTGAGAGTCTCAGATTTTATGATATCAGAATGAGGGCTTAGTCCATATATAATGCTCGCATCTATTGTGTTACTGCATTATTATCTGTTTTCTGTGATTTTATTTCATAAATGTAGCCATGCACATCCACATATTTATTTTCATATCGTGCAGGGTGTTTTTATCTTTGTTTTTTATCTTTTCTCTGTGATTTTTGCTATGTTCATACAAAGGTTTTTTGGAAGTGCCGATTTGGTGCTGAAGACCCGTGCCCAATGCTCTGAAACCACCTCCAATTTTTTTTCATTGAGAGACTGCGCTGCAGTTTATGAGGTCGAGGATATTTCCTGCGCTCTTTTCCAGACCACGCTACGAATCCACTCTACATTTTCTTGTCGTGGTACCTCGGAAAGCTGCAATGGGTGCCTGTTCACGGTTTAGTAGCGCCACTAAACCATGAACAGGCACCCATTGCAGCTTTTCGAGGTACCGCAAAAAGAATTGAAGAGTGGATTCGTAGCGCGGTCTGGAAAAGAGCAGGTCCACTCCACACCATTCAAAGTGAAAACCTGCTTCAGAAACCACTGCAGTTTCTGCTGTCGGATACGCAGTCAAAATCCCTTGTGTGAACCTCCGCTTACGTAGTGCATGGATCAGCAGCTGGGCGCCTTCTGACCGACCACTGAGGTGAAAGAAAAGTTGATTGCACCACATCATTCAGTTTAGCAGCATTTAGGAAATATTGTTATGAAGTGGCCAACCCCTTTAAGTCCGGGAGAGTCCCTTTAAATAGAGTCTAACGATAACTGGTTTTCTGCTGTTCAGTAACAGAATGTAGCGAGCTGTGCCCGGATGTATGTATGTAAACACCCGGAGCCTCAGGGGCCACGTGAACACACAAGGCACGGATTACAAAGTGCCCTAACTGGTTCAGAACGGTATACAATTGTGAGGTCTTGCTCTATGTCTCAATTTTTGTCTTTTTTTTACCCTCCAGTAAGTCCCCTGCAGCGCACCCGAAGGCGCCTTAGTGCGGTGTAAGAGGATAGCGTGTTAGAAGGTGGAATTTGCTCTCTTAAGCACATTGACCATAGTGCAGAGGTTATGTCAGAAGACACCCTGGAGATAACAATCAGCCGATGGCACCTATCACTTCTGCACAGGGGCGGACTGGGAACATAATATGACCCTGGAAAAAATACTAATAGTGGCCCCGTTTTGTAGTCGGATCCAAATTGATGGAAGGCAGGGCCAGCAATACCATATTGTAGCACATTATACCATCCCAACAGAGCCAAATACCACAGTCCATCACAAAACACTGCCAGCAGCACAAAATACATCCCCAAAAATTTCCACTGACAGGCTCTGAGGAGGGCTCAGGTGGGCCCCTGGGCATCGGACCACCGGTAAATTTCCCTGTATGGTCTATCCGCTTCTGCAGGATCTCTAACTTCATGGAGAACTTTGGGCTGAACAGACCCCCTATGTCACCCATATACCCCAGCCTATGGGCACTGGGTAGCTTTTTCAATAGTTGCTAGATCCAACCTGGTAATATTTGGGCATCATCAGCATGGAGCAGCTAGAAAATTCTCCACATATCTGCTTGCTTCTCTGCAAAATAGAGTGTCAGCTCCATGGTCTAGTGCTATAGGACACACATATCCTGTGACTGTACAGAAGGATCTGTGGGAGAACAGCTCAGCATGTGCCTGGTAGTGGGTGGATTATGTCCTGATGCTTCTGCTCAGTCTAGAACAAAGGCATTTCTGTCCACCGGATCACATGCTGCTTTATTGGGGGGGGGGCAACTGAACAGCGCCCCCTGCTGGTCCCCTCCCTGATACCCTCACCTATAAAGAACATATATAGAGATCGCACACTTACCAATTACCAGAGCCCACGATGCAGACTTTCAGTGCCATGACGATGCCCGGGCTGTACACAGTGCTGCTGCCACCCTGCCCGCTCTCACCCGCTCCTCAGACTTTCACCCAGTACTAAACTCTTGGCATTTAAACCTGAGCTGTCAGTCTTGTGCAACTCCGGCCCCGCCCCCTGCCTCTGATTGGCTGAGCGGGGATCTTGCCCTCCCCGCGTCTGGCAGAGATAGTAAGGTGCCAGGATCTGCCCATTGCCCGGCTGGTGAGGCTCATTATCGCCTTCATTTAATTAGCAGCCATTTAATCAGGGTCAGGAAGCAAAGACACCAAAGAGTGAAAATCCAGTAAGACGATCGCTACTTTTAGGGCATATTCAGACCTGCAGGTTTTTGATCAGGTTTTTTTTATACAGTTTTTGAAGCCAAAAGCAGGAGCCGATTGAAAACAGGCTCTGTTCTGTACAGGTTTTTTTTTTTTTTTTTTTTATCCACAAGTGATTTTGGCTTAAAAAAATAGCATAAAAACCTGATCAAAGACTGCCCATATGAATACACCCTTAGACCTCATACGCATGACTGTATCCGTTTTAGGCATCTGAACGATACGGATGCGTTCAGGGTGCATTCAGTGAAACTCACACCATTTTGGAAGCAAGTTCAGTCAGTTTTGTCTGGAATTGCGTTCAGTATTTCAGCTTTTTCCGCGCAGGTGCAGTTTTGATGCATTTTTCACACGCGTTAAAAAAAAACGGAAGATTTACAAACAACATCTCCTAGCCACCATCAGTGAAAAACGGATCGCATCCGGACACAATGCATTTTTCACTGAAGCCCCATTAACTTCTATGGGGCCAGGGCTGCATGAAAAATGCAGAATATAGGCTCATGCACACGAACGTTTTTTCTTTCCGCGTCCGTTCCATTTTTTTTTATGGACCATATGCGGAAACATTCATTTCAATGGGTCTGCAAAAAAATAAAATAAAACAGAAGTTACTCCATGTGTGTTCTGTTTTCATATGTCCATATTTCTGTTCCGCAAAAAAATAGAACATGTCCTATTATTGTCCGCATCACGAACAAGGATAGGACTGTTCTATTAGTGGACAGCTGTTCCATTCCACAAAATACGGAATGCACACGGACGTCATCCGTATTTTTTGCGGACCACAAAATACATACGGTCGTGTGCATGAGCCCTATACACAATGCAGAACTGATGCGTGAAAAAACGCTCATGTGAATAGACCCATTGAAATGAATGGGTCAGGATTCAGTGTGGGTGCTATGCGTTCACGTCACACATTGCAGCCACACAGAAAACTCACACATGTGAAAGGGGCCTTAGGGCCCGCAAAATCATGGATCCTGGCCGTGTGCATGACGCCATTTTTTTTTTGTAGAAATGTCCTACCCTTGTCCTCAAAATGGACAGTAATAGGTCATGTTCTGTCCTTTCTGCAGGACTACGGAATGGACGTGCGGATGTGGACAACATGCAGTGTGCTTTTTCACATTTTTTGTGGCCCCTTCTAAATAAACGGGTCCACATCCGATTCGTAAAAACTGTGGATTGGATGCTAACCAAAAATACATGAGGCCTTAAAGGGGTTGTACAAGTTTTCCGAAAACCCTCCCAATGGCTTAAAAATCAGATACTCCCCTGTTCCTGCACTGCATGCTGTTTGTATAAAAGACTGCAGCCAATCACTGTCCATCCTCGGCGGTATATGGCCATATTCCTGCAGCACTACAGAACCAAGTATATGTTTTTTTATTTTTTATTTTAAAGGGGATGTCCAATCTTTTCATATTGATCAATATCTGATCAGTGGAGCTCTGACACCCTGCACCCCCCACCGATCAGCTATTCTGCAGTGGCTCCGCCCACTTGGTAGTAGATGGAGCCGGTTATCGCAGCGCTGCTCCCATTCAAGTTAACGACACAATGCACAGAGACACTGCAGAACAGCTGATCGGCACATATTGACGACCTGTCCTGAGGCAAGATCGTCAATATAAAAGGACTGGACAACCCCTTTAAGGTATCCAGTACCATTGGAAGATTTTTTGATAACTCTGACAACCCCTTTAAAGGGTTTTCATGGTTTATATAAAGTGTTAATCAGTTTTTGTTTCAATTTCTCATCAGGTTGAAAACCTGTCCTGTTCCAGTGAAACTGACAGAGGAGCAGTGCTCATCAGGGGCGTGGCTAGTAAGAAGAGGGGCACAGGGGTCATTTTGGGCATGGACAGTTTAATTAAGTTAATAGAAGATTAAAAGTTAATTTTTCAAAAGGGGTATTTCCACCTTAGGCCAGTTTTACACAGGCGCGATCACTTTGTGAAACACTCTTTATACTGATCACTCATTATAATGATTTATAATGCTGTGTGTCTCTGCCCGACATCAACTGTACTCACCTAATGTCATCAGTACAAATCATTACAGTGGAGGTTGGGCAGAGACACACAGCTTTAGGCTCCATTCACACGTCCTGTTTTTCTTTCCTGATTCGATCCTGATCTGGATCCATTCATTTCAACGGGTCCTGAAAAAATCTGGATCGAATCAGGAAAGAAAAACAGGACGTGTGAATGGAGCCTTAGGCTTCATTCACACGTCCGTATGTGTTTTCTGTTCCGTTTTTGCGGATCCGCAATATACGAATGACATTCCGTATGTCATCCGTGTTTCCGTTTTTTTTTTTTTTTTTTTGCGGATCCATTGTAACAATGCCTATCCTTGTCAGCAAAACGGACAAGAATAGGACATGTTCTATCTTTTTTGCGGAACGGAAATACGGACATACGGAAACGGAATGCATACGGAGTACCTTCCGTCGTTTTTGTGGACCCATTGAAATGAATGGTTCCGCATGCGGTCCGCAAAAAATACGGAATGGACAAGGAAACGTGTGAATGAAGCCTTATAATGCCGTGCGGTGGTTAAATGAGTGGAGTAACTATGGGTATTCATGCTTCCACATGAAGTGCGTTTCATGCAGTGATCACGGTCGTCTGAAACTGGCCTTAGACATTTCTACAAATCCATAAACATTCAGGATACGCCAGAAATGTTTGACAGGTAGTGGTTACACGACCGGCCTGTCCAGAATCTGGGTTGTTCTGGAAAAAGCTGAACCAGCCTGCTACACTCCTTCTGTAAAGCCTGAGGGCTCATGCACACGGCCGTAGTTTTGGTCCAAAAGAGGCATCCAGCACATGGTCCCGAAAGAAAAATAGAACATGTCTTATTCTTGTCTGTTTTGTGGACAAGGCAGGAGAAAAAAAAAATGGCGGCAAGCATTCAGCCAGCAACTGTGTGGTGCGTATACGCAATTTGCGGACCACAAAAAACGGATAAGGACAAGTGTGCACTTTAGCATCTATAGTACAGCTGCAAATCCCAGCCGCCCCTACTACGACTTCTCCTCATTCCTGGTTTTGCATTTCAAAACTGCGTCAAGAAACCTGACCATGTCACAATGGTGACACAATGTGTTTTGTGACTGTCTCGTCACAGATGCAGCATGTCACATTGTGAAACCATCGGCTATCATTCCAAAGAAAAAAACATCGTATAGCCGGCCCCAAAAACCGACAGAAAAATTAGGCTTCCGTGAAACTGGCCGAAGTCTAAAGACTTTCATTTTTCTAACACAATTCATGCAATAAGAAAATCTAGTTTAGTGCTCTCATTAAAGAACTGCCGCAAAATGTTTTATTCCATGTCCTGCTAGAAATGTAGTTATATCTCCCTGAAGCTTCTCATCTGTGTCATGTGACTAGGAATCAGACCCACCAACTCACACATCATTTTATGTGTGGACAGGAAGTCTAATTTTCTATGCATTCCTATGGGAGCCTCACTTTCAGTCTCATAGGAATGAATACAGAAATAACTGGCTTCCTGTCCTGGGTCAGTTGGAGGTCAGGGAGTTGGTCACATGACCCAGCTACAATAAGAAGAGAGTGGAAACTCTCAATTTCAGCCTCTGATAAGAAACTGACAATCACTACAGATTATATCATGCACCTTTCTAACAGGTCAGAGAATAACATTTTTTGCGGGAGTTCTTCTTTAAGAGAAACAAAATAAGGGTATTGCAGGTTTGATCCCTCTTAATGGCGAACAAAAATACAGGTAGTGATGTTACATAGCGAGCGTTTGGGACATCACCAGTCCCTTCATCAGGCGTATTAAAATCGGAACTGTCGCCTGTTGAGGGTACCGAGCACAGGCATTCAGATAACAGATGTGTACAGTTTATTCACCTGAATAGGAGCTGAGATGCAGTACCTGAGAACCGCCACTACAGTGTATGGCGCTGTGGAGTTCAGGCTGCATAGACTGTTTATCCTGTAACTACAGCTGCTGCATACAGCTGGTCAGAGGGAGTGTTGCAATTGTAATTTCACGTTGGACACACTGAATGAGCTAGAAATGTTGTCAGTAGAGCAAAGTGGCACTTAAAGGGATCCTCTCATCTGGCCATTACGTCTGTTTCAGTAGCTCCTATTGCAGTGCACAGGAACGAAGGAAAAAACTTAGCACAGCAAGCTATGCAGTTTCTGAGTTGTTTAAAACAGTCACTGTACATTCCACAAACTTTCCAGCAGCACAGGTGAGGATTACAAATATTGTAATATATCTTATCAGAGACAAATGCGTTTTTCTGCCTCTAGCAGCTCACTCCTCTTATACCATCCATAGGCTTCAATGGGCAGCATGTTATATGATCCTTCAGTGGGCCACCAGTCCATTTTTTCTCTCAAAAATAGATTCAACAAAGTGTTAGATTAGCAGGGGATACAAGCATTTCCTCTGATCAGATACATTACAAATTTCTTATATTCACCTTACCATTGATTTATGCAGTTTACTACAGTGACCATAAGCTTTAGCTTCGTTGTGAGCATCTAACATACATAGTAACATAGTTTGTAAGGCCGAAAAAAGACATCTGTCCATCCAGTTCAGCCTGTTTTCCTACAAGTTGATCCAGGGGAAGGCAAAAAAAAACCCTGTGAGGTAGAAGCCAATTTTCCTCACTTTAGGGGGAAAAATTCCTTCCCGACTCCAGTCAGGCAATCAGAATTACTCCCTGGATCAACGACCCATCTCTAGTAACTATAACCTGTAATATTATTACCCTCCAGAAATACATCCAGGCCCTTCTTGAACTCTCTTAGTGAACTTACCATCACCACCTCCTCAGGCAGAGAGTTCCATAGTCTCACTGCTCTTACCGTAAAGAATCCTCTTCTATGTTTATGTACAAACCTTCTTTCCTCCAGACCCAGAGGATGTCCCCTCGTCACAGTCACAGTCCTCGGGATAAATAGATCATGGGAGAGATCTCTGTACTGACCTCTGATATATTTATACATAGTTATTAGATCTCCCCTCAGTCGTCTTTTTTCTAAAGTGAATAACCCTAATTTTGATAATCTTTCTGGGTACTGTAGTCCACCCATTCCAGTTATTACTTTAGTTGCCCTCCTCTGAACCCTCTCCAGCTCTGCTATGTCTGCCTTGTTCACAGGAGCCCAGAACTGTACATAGTGCTCCATGTGTGGTCTGACTAGTGATTTGTAAAGTGGCAGGACTATATTCTCATCACGGGCATCTATGCCTCTTTTGATGCAACCCATTATCTTATTGGCCTTGGCAGCAGCTGTCTGACACTGGTTTCGGCAGCTTAGTTTGCTGTTCACTAAAATTCCTAGGTCCTTTTCCATGTCAGAGTTACCCAATGCTTTACCATTTAGTATGTACTGGTGACTTGCATTATTCCTTCCCATATGCATAACCTTACATTTGTCAGTGTTAAACCTCATCTGCCACTTTTCTGCCCAAGCCTCCAATCTATCCAGATCCTGCTGTAGCAGTGTACTGTCCTCCTCTGTGTTAATTACTTTACACAGTTTAGTGTCATCTACAAAAATTGATATTTTACTGTGCAAGCTTTCTACAAGATCATTAATAAATATATTGAAGAGAATAGGACCCAATACAGACCCCTGTGGTACCCCACTAGTGACAGTGACCCAATCTGAGTATGTACCATTAATAACCACCCTCTGTTTTCTATCACTAAGCCAGTTACTTACCCACATACAGACATTTTCTCCCAGGCCAAGCATTCTCATTTTGTATACTAACCTTTTATGTGGTACCGTGTCAAACGCTTTGGAGAAGTCCAAATATATGACATCCATTGAGTCGCCGCGGTCAAGTCTAGAACTTACCTCCTCATAGAAACTGATTAAATTGGTTTGACATGACCGATCCCTCATGAAGCCATGCTGATACGGAGTTATTTGCTTATTTTCATTGAGGTACTCCAAGATAGCATCTCAGAAAACCTTCAAACAGTTTACCTACAACAGAAGTTAAACTTACCGGCCTATAGTTTCCAGGCTCTGTTTTTGGACCCTTTTTGAATATTGGCACCACATTTGCTATGCGCCAATCCTGTGGAACACTCCCCGTCAGTATAGAGTCCTTAAATATCAGAAATAAGGGTCTGTCGATTACATTACTTAATTCTCTTAGGATACGGGGGTGTATGCCATCCGGTCCTGGTGATTTGTCTATTTTAATATTTTTAAGACGTTGCTGCACCTCTTCCTGGGTCAGAGAGGACACTTTTAAAGGGGAATTTACTTTTATACTCTACATTTCATCTGACATTTTATTTTCCTCAGTGAATACAGTGGAGAAAAAGTTATTTAGTAGCTTCGCTTTCTCCTCATCGCTCTCTGCTACTCCCCCCTCATTACTCTGTAAGGGGCCGACACCTTCAGGTTTATACTTTTTAGTATTTATATAATTGAAGAACATTTTAGGGTTAGTTTTACTCTCTTTGGCGATTAATCTCTCGGTCTCTAGTTTGGCTGTTTTTATGTGTCTTTTACATATTCTATTTTTTTCCTTATAGTTTTTCAATGCTTTCTCGCTCCCCTCCTGTTTTAGTGATTTAAATGCTTTCTTTTTGTCATTTATTGCTTTCTTTACAGTTCTATTTATCCACATTGGTTTTTTCTTGTTCCTTAACCTTTTATTCTCATAAGGTATGTACCTCTCACAATTAGATATTAGGATGCTTTTAAAAATATCCCATTTTGTGGCTGTATTTCTATTTTTGAGGACTTTGTCCCAGTTAGTTAGGCCTATGGCCTCTCTTAGTTGGCTAAATTTTGCTTTTTTGAAGTTTGGTATTTTTGTTCCTCCCTGAAGAAACGCTCTTTTGAATGACAATTGGAAGGTTATTATGTTATGGTCACTGTTTCCCAGGTGTCCCCCAACCTGCACACCTGTTGTTCTGTCAGGTCTATTGGTTAATACTAAGTCCAGTATGGCCGTCCCTCTAGTGGGGTCCTGAACCAGTTGGGAAAGGTAATCGTCTTTGATTATTTCCAAGAACCCGTTTCCTTTATGAGATGTACAGGTTTCAGTTTCCCAGTCTATATCTGGGTAGTTGAAGTCCCCCATAATAACGACCTCATTATGATTTGCCGCCTCGTCTATTTCGTTTAGAAGTAGATTTTCTGTGGTCTCTGATATATTGGGTGGTTTATAATAAACCCCTATTCGTATTTTATTATTGTTTTTGGCTCCATTTATTTCTACCCACAGTGACTCCACATCTTTATGTCCCTCACTTATATCTTCCCGGAGTGTGGGCTTTAGGCATGACTTTACATAAAGGCAGACCCCTCCCCCTCTCCGGTTTTGACGATCCTTTCTAAAAAGATTGTAACCCTGTACATTAACTGCCCTGTCTGTCACTTTGAGCTGTCATCTGATGGCTATGTATAGTTATCTCTGAACTACTAACAGCTCATAAACACTTGTTTAAAGGGGTTTTCTGAAACTAACTCCTATGGACAGGTCGTCAGTATCTGATAGATGGGGGTCCGACCAGCTGTTTGAGAAGGTATCGTCTCTCCTGTGAGAGCAGCGGCCTTCTCTGTGCATTTCCTAGGCCAGCGACGACATGTTCAGTCACGTGGCCTAGGAGCAGCTCAGCCCCATTCAAATGAAAGGGGGTAAACGTGATACTAAGCACAGCTGCTATGCAATGTACAGAGCTGTGCTTGGTGAGCACGGAGAAGGATGCAGAACTCACAGGAGCGCTGGTGCCTTCTCAAACAGCTGATCGTAAGGGTCCTGGGCGTGTTGGACCCCCATCGATCAGACACTGATGACCTATCCAGAGGGTTATAAAATCTTGGAAACCCTTTTAAGCCATATTCTTATCAGAAAGATACAAAATGAGCTATAATGAATGTTTCTGTGCTCTCAGGAGCTCAGAGATAAGCTTCACATGAGCCGTCAGCTGAGCTGTCTGATGGGACACAGTTAAGCACAGGGCCGGCTAACAGTGAAACTCCACCTTGCACAAAGGGGCTGACATTTTTTTTTTTAAGAAAGACCAAGTGGATAAATGCTTCTTAGCTGAAAATGAGTACAATGCAATAATAATAAAAACTGCCCCACTAAGGTGTCCACCGCCTTTAACCAATAAAAACAGCACTTATGATGATGTCAGATACTGGTCTTAATCAGAACTTGCTTTTATTAAAACTTGGCAATGACTACAAGGTACAAAACAATATTTTGGTCCATCAAAACCATAATCTGCTTAAAAATAAAAAGGCTACATTGTATGAGAATAGAGGTGCTCGGGGCACATTCAGTGAGGGAGGTTTGGGGTGGGATTGGGACTTCTCGGGAAATACCCTGGAAGGCTAAGCAGCATATTAAGAGCCCGTTCCTCAGACTGCCAATGCTGTAGAATACATTACGGTACACTCTTCCGCATAAGAGTCCTTCATTATTGAAATCTACTGACCACTTTTCCCAGTCCAAAGACTTGTAACCTTTTTAGCAAAAAAAAAAACTAAAAAAAAAAAAAAAAGAAAAAAGAAAAAAAAAGGGGGGGGATGCATTTAGTTTTTGTGGTACAACCGTGTGAGGTCCCAGATAACAGGGCTGAACTCTCCCACTGCACAAGTTTTCATTCAAAATCTATTTGCTGCTCACACGCGGCTGAGGCGGCCATTGCAATGGGTGACCCCGCAAGTATGGCGTATAAACTACACGCCCATCCCGCCTCTACGGTGTGTGCATTACAAATATACCGTGCTATAAGTTTACGTACAGGTATGAACCGCTACTCATAGGAGCACACATAGTTAATGGCTACAAAAGATATAGCTGGCGCCATCTTTTCTCTCTGGGGAGGGGAATACTATGTTAAACATAATGAACATTACACAAAACAATAAAAAAAAAAAAATAATAATAACGACACATAAGGAAAGTCTAAAAATAAATGTACTGGATCCTTCAGAATATAACACAAGTCTAGCCCTCCAAGGATTTTCTGGTCTTTTGATATCTGTAACATCTGAGGACAGGATAAATAACTATTAGTGTGTCCATATTCCACGTGTCAGTCGTTTCACAGAGGCCTCAAATCCAGAACAATCTACAGCAGCTTCCTAAAGCCTCAAGAAGATGCCGAGATGCTGGCTGTGAGGTACGCCCCTCTTCAATACATCCAAAGGAAGCTTGCTTTATGTGTTTCTAATCCCTAGGGCTTGTTCCAGCTCCTGGCGTCTTTGCTGCACCTATAGGAATTTAAAAAAAAAAAAAAAAATATTAAAGGGAACGTATTGTCAGAAAATGATCTACTGTGTAAATTAAAGGGAACCTGTGATCTCCAAAACACCCCCTGAACTAGAGTAAGCGTTGTATAGTGTAAGTGATGCTGAATCCGAATATGTAAGTTTTATCTTTATACTCTCTTCCATTCTGACGCTGTGCTCCCACAAACCTGCAGTAAAATGCACTCAGTGGACTCTTCTTTGAGTCCTCTCCATTATGTGAGTGAGCAGTGGAGTCCACTAAGTGCATTTTACTGCAGGTTTGTGGGAGCACAGCGTCGGAATGCAAGTGAGTACGAAGATAAAAATTACATATTCGGATTCAGTATCACTTACACTATACAACGCTTACTCTAGTTCAGGGGGTGTTTTGGAGATGACAGGTTCCCTTTGAGTTTACTAATTCTCTAATTTTTTTCTACTTTTCAATGTATTATCTATATCTAAAAAATTCCTGAAATCCTGTGGCATATATGTGGTTCACCCCCTTGTGACAGGTCTGCTACTGGTGCAGCCAAGGGCCTGGCAATAACTCCCAACTTTGCCATCTTATTACTCCTATTAGGCCCTGCCTGTCAGAGTTATGCAGACAGAAGTAATACACTGCAATACAGAAGTATTGCAGTGTATCTTAGAAACGATCAAGCATGAGGATAAAAAAAAAAAAAAAAAGTCCCCCACCTTATGAAGGTCCTCTCGATCGAACACCACAACTCCTGTTCAGCATCCCCTGAACTCCAGCTACTTCTGGTCACGTGACTGATGTAGTTAATCAATGGTCTCAGTGGCCATGTGTGCAAGAACGGCATGCGACCGCTGCATCTTGGCAGTGATGTGGCGTTCCTACAGATGTGACTGCTCAGGCCAGCGATTGGCTGCACCAGTTACATGAATACGAAGGGCACACCACCACTATCAAGCTAGCGAGGGTGGAAGCTGCAGCTAAGGATCAGTGGGACCTTCAAAAAGCAAGTGCCTTTTTTCTACATTGGTTTGCACCCCCCCCCCCCCAAGGCTCTGCTTAATTTTATTTATTGGTGTCATAAATATGTCTGGGTGCAAACTTTACAATTATATGTGCTGTGTATCTGTTGTTTAAGGAGTGATTTCTGCTGAAGAGAAGGTTCGTTCAAACGGCTGACTGCTTTGAAGCCTTCATTCTATCCCAGCAGGATGGAGTCGGGGAGGCTGGGTCTCTGCCAGCTACAGAGGTGCAAATGGACATTTCTCCTCATCATCCTGTTGTATCTCACACCTCTAGCTGCCATGTACAAAACTGAAAAAAAAACCCCAAAAACATCTGCTCCTCCCCCCACTAAACTGGATACTGGAGGAAGGGGATTCATTGGTAGGAGATTTGAAAACTTTCAAGCAAAAAGATTTCAATATTCAATGCAAACGAGGCAGAGATCTAGAAACAGAACATGGAGGAACATACCTTTGAGTAGAAGTATCGGCAGACAGCCTCCTGAGCCCAGGGCTGGAAGTAAAACTCTGCCCTGCGTTCCTCTTCTGGATTGCCCACGACATCAGTCATAGTCTGAAGCAGAGAACATTATGAGTACGAGAAGCTCAGTATGACGACGGAGCACACGACACATGACCCCCTCACCACTAACCTTGAGGTCCCGGCACTGAGACTGCAGCCAATCATTGATGAATCCTTGAGGATCACGGGCAAAACTCAACATGAACTCCCTCTGAATCTTCAGTTGATTGATTGTTTCAATGGTTTCATGGATCTAGATAAATGACACCTTATGTTATGGGGTTTGCCAGGAAGAAAATGTATGCAATATATAAAGCTCCTGGCGGGATGGAGAATAAAACTGCCAGCAGATAAGACACACGTATACAGAGATACCTACAGAAACACTGATGTAGTGAATGACCCCAAATGTGTCCTTCTGGAGTCCCCTGCATGACAATGGTAGACCTAAAGACCATGGTGAAGACTTATGAGGAAAATCCTTAAAAGGTGATGTCTCACTTCAGTAAGTTGTGTTTATCATGTAGAGGAACTTACTACAAGGCACTTACTAATGTATTGTGATTGTCCACATTGCTTCCTTTACTGGCTGGATTAATTTCTCTATCACTTTATACACTGCACGTTTCCATGGTTATGACCACCCTGCAATCCATCAGTGGTGGCCATGCTTGCTATAGGAAAAAGCATCAGCTTCTCTGGTGGCCGGGACCATGGGAGCGCACATAGGCTGGTGCTTTTTCCTATAATATATTCTGTCCCTATTTTATGCTATCCTCAGTGAGGTCAGCATAAAGTTGATGACAGGTTACCCCGTGGCTAATGTAAAAAATGAAGATCAGACATGATATAGTACATGACAATCTCTTTCTAACAACGTAGAACCAGCCCTGTACCTCACATGGATTCAGAGATCTCCCCATTCATTGCTGCAATTGCCCTGCTAGATTAATTTCAAGCTTAGGTGGCGTGTCCTTTCTGCTGCAGCTGAAAGATGGACCTAAGCATGCATAGCAACCTCAGGGAGCTGGACAGAGAATTTAGAAAAAGGGGCAAACAGCAGGTGGCGCTATACAGTTCAGTGAATAAAAAAAAAAATGTAGTATAGCCACTGAGTTAATTATATGCAATTACAAAAGTACTAGGTGATGGCTTAGGCTACTTTCACACTTGCGTTTGCAGGATCCGTTTGTGAGATCCGTTCAATGTAGAAAATATTCTATATTGTTTAAAGGGAACCTGTCACCTCCAACACACACACAAAACTGTCAGCATTACCTTAAATTAGGCCCCAGTGTGTTCCTAATCATGACTTTCATGCAGTAAATTGATCCCCCCAAACTTCATGAAAACGCGGTTTTAATCGCCATCTGCGCACTCTGCAGTCAGCTTGAAGTCAAGGGGGCAGCGGCCTCCTTGCTTCAAGTCATGTAAAGCACGCCCCTTTTACCACTGATTGACGTCCTCTGTGTGGCCTTCGTGCTGCGCGATCCCGGGCCCTGCGCTCTGCAGCCAGTGATCATGCTCAGGAAATGCAGGGGGGGCGTACGAGAGGACGGACGGGCGAGCGCGATCCCAGGCCACACAGAGGACGTCAATCAGTGGTAAAAGGGGCGTGCTTTACATGACTTGAAGCAAGGAGGCCGCTGCCCCCTTGACTTCAAGCTGACTGCAGAGAGCGCAGATGGCGATTAAAACCGCATTTTCATGAAGTTTGGGGGGGGGGGGGGGGGGGGAATCAAATTACTGCATGAAAGTCATGATTAGGAACACACTGGGGCCTAATTTAAGGTAATGCTGACAGTTTTATGTGTGTGTTGGAGGTGACAGGTTCCCATTAAACAATGTAGAATATTTTTGTTGGGACAACCCCTTTAAGGGTTAGACTTAAAGGGCTTGTCCCAACTCTTCTGTCTTGAGATGCTACTCCACTTTACACGGACCGCTTTACTGGCATATGATTACAACAATTTTGGCAACGTAAAAGTTGCAGTCGATTCACTTGAAAACTGAGGGATTGTGAGAAAATGCAAAATAGCACAAAATGTTTGCACAGGTAATCCCAAAGAGTCCAAATAATCTATTGTTTGGAACCAGAATTCTAGAGTTCCCCCAACCTGAGTGTTTGCTATGAGAAGAGGCACAAATCTTACATCTGTATCTCAGCAATCCGAGCAGTCCTGTGCGGGTGCCGTCACCATCTTACACCGCGCAGTAATGGACCGCCTCAGGCTTCTTCTCTGAAACTACTGATGCAATGCAAACCTTAAATGGATAAATGTTCGGACCATTACCCGGCTGGCTGACCTCCGCCCGCTGCTGCAGACATCACGTACCTGCTAGCTGATCACAATGCAGCTCTGTGTAATCTCTAAGAAAACAGAGGATCGGCAGGTAAAACCCAACCCGTCACATCTGATTCCTACTGAAGACAGTGAGGGCGCCCCCCTCTGGCCATTGACAGTAATGGCTGGTAGATCCTACTGAAATCAACAGTAGGTTCTAATATCGATGGTCAGTTGTGTTTTCCATACAAGTGCCAACAAGAAACCCCGGTGACAGGCAGCACAGGGACGAGCCTCCCTGGTATCACAGCGATGCTAGGGAGACTCGTCCCAGTCACTGTTTGAAATTGGCTGCTCCCCCCCCCCTAGGGTTGAGCGATATACCGGTGTCTACGGTATACCGCGGTATTAAGAAATGGTGATATAGCGATATCACCATTTCCTAATAACCGCGGTGTTTAATGACGTAATAGGAGCGGTCGCATGTGTGCCGACCGCTTCTAAAATATCCACATCCTGTCCACTGCTTAGTGCTTACATGTCAAGAAGGGCCCGTGATAGACGCCGCACAACACCGCACAGGATTGAGGGGCGGAGAGTATGGCATCATTGCCAGTGTTCCCTGTAAGCTGCGCTGGCGCGCAGCTTACTTCGTGCCTCCGCTGACGGCCTGTCCTGGCCCGCTCACTGCCGCAGCCTGGATTTTATTGTGTATGCCTGTTCCGATAGGGAAGCCCTGCTGTGGTGGGCTCGGAACAGGCATACACCATACTTCCCTTAACGTCCTGGCGTTAGCTCGTCAGGACGTTCCTGTGCGGCGCTCCCAGCAGGCCCCGCCTTCTCCCTAATGATTCTGGACATGGAGAACCAGTGCAGCACGGCAACAGGAAAAAGAAGAGAGAACAAGGCCGCAGCCCCCTCCAAAGTGTGGAAGTGGCGTCTGAGATCCCCAAGGGCCAAGTAACTGTAAGTATTCATGTGTGTTTGTGTGTGAGTATACTCTATGCAACACAATACATATACAGTATACCTCTACACTGTGTATATACTGTATATTGTACAGCATGGCACAGGGGATATATTGTCCAGCATGGTGTAACCGCCATGCATTTGCTGTACAGTATACATTATAATCCCTGTACCATGCTATACAATGTACAGTATAATCCATACACCATGCTGTATAATATACAGTATAATCCGTACACCATGCTGTATAATATACAGTATAATCCGTACACCATGCTGTATAATATACAGTATAATCCGTACACCATGCTGTATAATATACAGTATAATCCGTACACCATGCTGTATAATATACAGTATAATCCGTACACCATGCTGTATAATATACAGTATAATCCGTACACCATGCTGTATAATATACAGTATAATCCGTACACCATGCTGTATAATATACAGTATAATCCGTACACCATGCTGTATAATATACAGTATAATCCGTACACCATGCTGTATAATATACAGTATAATCCATACACCATGCTGTATAATATACAGTATAATCCGTACACCATGCTGTATAATATACAGTATAATCCGTACACCATGCTGTATAATATACAGTATAATCCGTACACCATGCTGTATAATATACAGTATAATCCGTACACCATACTGTATAATACAGTATAATCCGTACACCATACTGTATAATACACAGTATAATCCGTACACCATGCTGTATAATATACAGTGTAATCCCTACACCATGCTGTATAATATACAGTATAATCCATACACCATACTGTATAATATACAGTATAATCCGTACACCATGCTGTATAAATATACACAGTATAATCCGTACACCATACCTGTATAATACACAGTATAATCCGTACACCATGCTGTATAATATACAGTGTAATCCCTACACCATGCTGTATAATATACAGTGTAATCCCTACACCATGCTGTATAATATACAGTGTAATCCCTACACCATGCTGTATAATATACAGTGTAATCCCTACACCATGCTGTATAATATACAGTGTAATCCTACACCAGCTGTAATAATCCCTACACCATGCTGTATAATATACAGTGTAATCCCTACACCGGGGCTGAGGTGGCATTTTGTCCTCCAAGGAAAAATGATGTATGGGCCCTTATCAGCCTGTAATATCTCCCCCTGTGTAGTGCTCCAGCCTGTAACATCTCCCCCTGTGTAGTGCCCCCCGCCTGTAAAGTCTCCCCCTGTATAGTGCTCCCGCCTGTAACGTCTCCCCCTGTGTAGTGCTCCCGCCTGTAACGTCTCCCCGTGTAGTGCTCCCGCCTGTAACGTCTCCCCCGTGTAGTGCTCCAGCCTGTAACGTCTCCCCCGTGTAGTGCTCCCGCCTGTAACGTCTCCCCCTGTGTAGTGCTCCCGCCTGTAACGTCTCCCCCTGTGTAGTGCTCCAGCCCGTAACGTCTCCCCCTGTGTAGTGCTCCCGCCTGTAATGTCTCCCCCTGTAGTGCTCCAGCCTGTAACATCTCCCCATGTGTAGTATAACGTCCCCTTGTAGCTGCCCCCATACAGTATAATGTCTCCTTGTGGCCCCAACAGTTTTTTTTTTTTAAATGGGGCATTTATCGCGATATATATCGTTATCGCGATAAATTTCTTAATATCGTTATCGTGGGAATATTTTTGATATCGCCCAACCCTACCCCCCCCCCCCCCAATGTTTTTATCCGCGCACGGGGAGAGCACTGGAGGTTTGAGGACCAGGAGTGGTGCAGGGAGCCAGGTAAGTAGATTCAGTGTGAGGGGCCAGGGCATATGGGGGGCATTTTTTAGTCTCGGATAACCCCTTTAAGTATTTAGTAAAGCAGACAAGTCAAAGGTGGCAGGTTTCCATTAAAGAGGTTTTCTGGGAGTTTTATACTGATGACTAGGGATGAGCGAATCGACTTTGGATGAAACAGCCAAAGTCGATTCGTATAATACTTCGTTTGAATGCTGTATGGAGCGGGCACTCCGTACAGTATTAGAATGTATTGGCTCTGATGAGCCGAAGTTATTAAATTAATTTCTACTGTAAAAAACGTTTCCTGAATTTGGGGTTCGGTTACAAGTTGGAAAATTTATTTATGACGTTATTACCCGCTCCGTACAGTACTCAAACGAAGTATTATGCTAATCGACTTAGTCTGTTTCATCCAAAGTCGATTCGCTCGTCCCTACTGATGACCTATCCTCTGGACAGGTCACTGATATATGATCGCACCGATTAGCTGTTTAAGAAGGCAGTTGCTCCACGTCCTTCTCCCAGCTGAACAGTGGCTGATATTGTGCTCAGCCCATTTCACTTCAATGGGGCTGAGCTGCACCTAGGCCACGTGAGCGATGAATGCAACGTCATTGGCTTAGGGAAAGCTGCGAGCGCCAGTGCCTTCTCAAACAGCTGATCGGCGGGGTCCCGGGTGTCAGACCCTCACCAATCAGATACTGATGACCTGTGCAGAGGATAGGTCTATAGTGACAGATGGACAGCATGGGAAGCGCAATTAACATTCATTTTCAATGGCAAAACTTGGTTACATCCATACATTTTGAACCTTTTCCTTACAGGAGCCTGGTCATGTGACCTCAAGTCTGACTCCTTACAGGAGTCAGACTTACAGGATGACATCACCAATCAGATCCCTCCCAGCAGCTCTCAGGCCCCACCTCTCGTCACCTATATATCTCTATATTTATTATCTCCCTTGTACCTGAGAGTGGCGTTAAAAAGTCACCAGCTGTGTTTTTTTTGTTCTTTCAAAAAGTCAAAAATCGCAAGTGTCTTTTTTTTTTTTTTTTTTTTTTTTTTTTTTTTTTTACAGTCCGCCCCTCCCCAGGCATTTTTCCAGAAGGGGGTGTAACAAGGGCAGGAAAGGGGCATGGCCATTAGTCGAGTCGGAAAGAATGTATCTTCATTTTGCACCAGTTTCCTGGTATGGCAGCTCTGAGCTACAGATTTCTTTTTAAGTGCACAGACTGCTGGAGGATGCACCTAATTTATAAAATAAATAAATCCACAGCCAGAAAATAAAGAGATTAGAAGAAAAGCATATGTGTTGCTATATGTCTTAAAGGAAACGCGTCACAAAAACTTCTCTACCAGTTAAAGAAGAACTCCCGCAAAAAAATGTATTCCATATCCTGATAGAAATGTAAATAATGTGATTTGTAGTGAATGGCATTTTCTTACCAGTGTCTGTATGTTTGACTTATATAATCCTGAAGTTTCTTATCTGTGTCATGTGACTAGGAATTAGACCCACCAACTCACACCGCACCTTATGTGTGGACAGGAAGTCTATTTCTCTATGTATTCCTATGGGAGCCTCACTTTCAGTCTCATAGCAATGAATAGAGCAGTGACTGGCTTCCTGTCCTGGGTCAGTTGGAGGTCAGGGAGTTGGTAACATGACCCAGCTACAATAAGAAGAGAGGTTTTTACTCATAATTACATTCTCTAATAAGAAGATGACATTCACTATAGATTATATCATGCACCTTTCTAACAGGTCAGAAAATAAAATTTTTTGCGGGAGTTCTTCTTTAAGCTGAACCCAGACATAACCCCTTCTTTATCCCTCCAGCCCCCTGATTCATGCACAGTCATAGATGGAAGGCTGTCAATCACTGATAGGACCGCCTCCTTGACTTCAAAGCCCAGAATGAGCAGAAATATAAATGAATAAATGTAAGTTTTATTGAATCTTTTTGTATTAAACTATATATCAGTCTGCTCAGCTCCTCCTGCTCTATAACCTGCTGTCTGCAGATTATACTGCATTTTCATGGCGACAGGTTCCCTTTAAGTAAATCTCTAGTGTCCCCATCGTGCTCAGCTACACACTAATCATTTACAGCCTCCCCGTCTGAGGAATACTTTAATGTAACAAGCAGAAATGGCAGCAAAACTGCAGCAGCGGCAATACACGGAGAAAGGAAGACGCAAACCTGGGAACATCGCAAGACCATGAACTGAATCACATACTAAGCACTCCCAGAATACATAACGCAGATGAAGATTAGCAACTCAGCAAAATATAGAATTAGCCGAGGCCGATCAAACTGCAGGACATGCTAGTAATGCCTCGAGGGGAGACATGTTAAACGCCACACAATATTACAGAGCATGAAAAAGGAATAATTGTGTTCAAGTATCTTGTCCTTACTGATGTATTACACAGACAATATCTCGTGTCTGCCCATGGACAGAATATCTGTCATTAGTAGTTTGGCTTCTATTGATGCAGATATCAACAGAAAACCTAAACCCATCAGCAAAGCTTAAAGAAGAACTCCCGCAAAAATTTTTATTCTCTGACCTGTTAGAAAGGTGCATGATATAATCTGTAGTGAATGTCATTTTCTTGTCAGTGACTGTTTCAGTGAGTAAAAACCTCTCTTCTTATTGTAGCTGGGTCATGTGACCAACTCCCTGACCTCCAACTGACCCAGGACAGAAAGCCAGTAACTGCTCTATTCATTCCTATGGGAGCCTCACTTTCAGTCTCATAGGAATACATAGAGAATTAGACTTCCTGTCCACACATAAGTCTGTGTGTGAGTTGGTGGGTCTAATTGCTGGTCACATGACACAGATAAGAAACTTCAGGATTATACAAGTGAAAAATTCAGACACTGGTAAGAAAATGACATTCACTACAGATTATATCATGTACATTTCTAGCAGGACATGGAATAAAATTTTTGTCGGGAGTTGTACGGCTCACAGGAAGGACAATTCATCCTCCTTTCTAGAACATGTAACCTGCCCCATGGAAAATATTCATTTTTCTAACAAGTCAGGCCTAACTATAGCATTTAGCATATAGGGTTTCTTTGGTGATGCAATACGAGGGTTATGTAGTCCCTCTCCTGTGTGAACTGGCATGGAGAGATGCCGCTGCATGCTGGGACAGTCGACGAGGCAACCAACTAAGACCCAGCAAGTATCAAGCACAAGTTCTATTCCGATTAATATAGACTTGCTGGGCCTCAGACCGTTGCCTTGGTAGAAGCCCCAACCAGCATCTCTCCGAACCCAGTGTCAGATTGGGCGAGAGAAGTTCTAGACAAACCCCTTTATAAAATAGGTTGCCCATCTCAATCGAGGAAAGAACAGGTCAAAACAGCTCCAAAATAAAGGACACAGTTCACCTCTTCAATGGCCACTCCACAGATCCAGCACAGATGATCCAGTGGTCCCCACCAAGCTACCAGAATTTGCTTCAGCCAATCAGTGGTTATGTGTCATACCACTGTCATTATCGCACTATGGTGGCCATGGAATTGCTGCAGTGGTCACAAACACATCACAGCTGGCAGCTTGCAAACAGGCTGGTGGGGCACCGCCTGAGCCTCTGCCATGTGTCGACTGAAGAGTTTTTTTTTTTTTTTTAAACTCACTTTAAAGCATATGCGTCAATTCTTTAGGGAAAGATGTTAGATAGGTGCAGGTCCCACCCTATGCGCTATTTTCGGAAGTCCCATAGAAATAAATGAAATGCGCCCCTAGCAAGCGCAGCCACAGCTCCATTCATTTCTATGAATCCGGCGCACAGCTATCTTTGGAAGTTCCATAGAAATGGAGGGCGGCCGCACATGCGTGGCGCACTCTTGTTCACTTGAACAGACCCAACCCCTGTAAGCAACAAAATACCAGTACCTAAAAGAGAATCTGTCATTCCACTGACCCCTTTAATACAGAGGATCTATAACAGTGATGGCTAACCTCCGGCACTATAGCTGTGGTAAAACTACAACTCCCAAGATGCACACTTGCTTGGCTGTTCTCCGAACTCTATAGAAATGAATGGAGCATGCTGGGAGTCGTAGTTTCACCACAGCTGGAGTGCCGGAGGTCAGACATCACTGATCTATAAGATGCCCATAGTACGATGCTTCTGCAGATGTTTCTGTTTGGGGAGCTGGAATACAGTGCATTTTGCTTATGCTGACAGTATGATTAGTCAGTAAGTCAAAATGTGGCTGCAACATCTTTCAGAACAAAGGCTGTGGCCATGGATATGTGGCGCCCTTTACCCATCAGGCTGGGAGATGCCAAAATGAGCATGCAGTTTCGGGAACAGCACCTGCCGAACAACATTAAGCTGTACCTTGTTATCTAGAGCTGCAATTTCTTGCTGACTGGAAGTAGAGAGAAGGAAGGAATTCATCTGTGTCTTCAAAGTATCATCCACTTCAACATCGATATCATAGCAAGCGGTCTTCTTCTGATCATTTGGATCCACACTAGGAACACACAGCACAATGCATGTTACAAGGCTGAAGGGCTAGAATCATGTGGTAACAAAATTAAAAAAAAGACGTAAGATCCTTTTACCTGATGACATGATTGATTATGATGGGCTCCGGTGGCATAAGGAGGGCATGGAGTCTCTGTGGAAGCTCGGAAAACTTCATCCTCTGAGACTCAAAGATCTGTGGTGATAAAGATATACAACGGTGAGAAGATAATAAAAGGAAAAAAATTACCACCATTTTACACAGAACGCAGCTCCCACCTGCTGGAGGTACTTGTCACAGAGGATGAACTCTCGTTCATGAGGGTCCTGAAGCTTATGAGTTTTGATATACTGCCACAGGGCTTGGATGATAACTGGACGAGTCTGGGTGTGGATACCAAGAAGACGAGCCAAGCGGGGATCAAGCTTAAACTGAGGCGGCTGGAAAAGGACATGGAAATTATTGAGGAGCTGCAGACGGCGTTAAAAGGGTTTCTACAAATGCATAGATGATTTCTCCGAACATACCTGATAATCCAGCATCAGTAACACAGTGCAGCGCACATTGACATCTCCTGGACGCTTCACCTGAAACCCATCTGTCTCCTGTGTGGTCGGCGTCCTGTGCCACTGCAAGAAATAACCGATACAGGGACGTTAGATTGGGGAAATTCCAAAAAGTCTAATATACTCCCATATTGTAAAGTAAGGATAATGCCGAAAATTCTAACTATTTTCCATTCACTTTTACTCATAAATGTCTAATGTCCACGTCACCTGCCAAACTCTTTTGGAGTTATGTGCAGAATTTGCATTGGACTGACTGTAATGTCATGTATAGGAGGGTCATTCAATATCAGTTAACTGGTGTGAATGACGACTAAAATCTACTCCAAAGAAAAAAGGGAGATTTCAGTCAGCACATCCCAATGCGCAGGTGCACGTTGCTATGGCCAAATACACAAGGAAAGGAAAATACATACAATGCAATGACATACAATGCCGCTGCATTGTATGTATTTTCCTTTCCTTGTGTATTTGGCCATAGCAACGTGCACCTGCGCATTGGGATGTGCTGACTGAAATCCCCTTTTTTTCTTTGTAACTTTGTACTGGAGGTGTGGCTACTCCATTTGGTCATGCACTCCCGACTAGCCCCGTCTGCCCCATAGGCTGATTTTAATTAGTGTAACTATAAAGCCGAGTGGACTCGGCCTGCATGTTTGGTACCTGCATCCCTGTATTAGTGGAGGCCTTTGAAGCACTACAAATGGCAAAAGGCAGAGTGGATCCAGCATGCATGTGGAACCAAACACCCCCTGATTTTACGGAAGCCAAGGTTGGCACATAACAGGTAGGAAATAGTGTTAGGTTCCCGTCCTACAGAGATCACCTGGACGATTTGGTGGACGGGCCCAGATAATTTTATACAAAATATATTTGCCAAGAATCTCTAATTTACTAAACAAGCATAGCATTAGAATACCTCATATCACTATGGCATTTTGTGCTTTATCTGGTTGGCAGTGTGCCGTTGCATTATATGTAAAATCTACTCCACCTCTTAGCTGGAGAGGATTTCGGTTTAGGCGTAAGGACTGCTGGAAGATGCACCTAATTTATGACAAGGCCTGCTCCTCGTAATCCACCCAGCTGGCACTTCAATAGGGATCGCTTGGAGGCAGCTCATTGAACACAACAGAAAATGACCGGCCCTCACTTCTTTTGTGATTAAACTTAATTTACTCCATTTCTTTACATCAAGACATGTATTGTAAGGCCTGCGCCTTGTCATAAATTGAGACTAGGCCAAGGCAGTGTGTAAAACGCTGATGTTTGATAAATGACCGCTAATCTTTTTTATATGGGCATTTTAACCTTTTGGAGGAGATAGTATTTCAATTCCTGGCAGCTGCTCCTCATCACCAGACATTAAACTGGCCTTGGGCAAGGTTCACAACTGTATTAATCAGTTTGGTTTTCTGGCCTGTGATGGGCACCAAAAACTGAAAGTGACAGCAAATTGGATCAGTCATTTTAACCATCAAGTTTCTATCATTTGACTATAGCAAAAAGAGCTGCATGCTGCGCTACATTTTCTGCCATTTATGACAGAATCTGCAGCGGAGCCTCCTGACAGATTCTTTGACAGAGATGTGAACCTAGCCTTACAGTGTTTTTATCATGTAGAGAAAGTTAATACAAGCCTCTTACTAATGTATTGTGATTGTCCATATTGCTTCCTTTGCTGGCTGGATTTAAATTTTTCCATCGCTTTATACACTGCTGGTATCCACGGGTTACGACCACCCTGCAATCCAGCAGCAGTGGTCGTGCTTGCACACTATGGGAAAAGGCGCCAGACCAAGGGAGCATGCATTTCCTATAGTGTGTAAGCACAGCCAATGTGGCTGGATTGCAGGTCTGTCATAACCCCTGGAAACGAGCAGTGTATAATGTGAAGAAAGAATGAATCAAGCCAGCAAAAGAAGCAATATGGACAATCACAATACATTAGTAAGTGGCTTGTAGTAACCATCTCTACATGATAAATGCCATTTGCTGAAGTGAGACAACCCCTTTAAGAGGAACCCTGTCCATAATACCTATTAGGGCATGGACGTCAGAGGGCAAAATACACTCAAAAGTCCTCTTCTAGTTATGAAATACAATTCCCCTGCAGTACCCGGCTGGCAGGAGCTTCTGCTAGCAAAAGGACTTGCTTGCCAGGGTTTCTAGTAGCCAGGCGGTACCTTTGATAGCAGTGCAGTTTGATGCCTGGCACAGAGCGGCACTTATGCTAATGTTATATGTTGTGTGGCAGAGTCTCAGCACTACTGGATTTGTACTTTATTTCCATATATACTATTCCATTCCATCTGGAAAGTAGGCATTTTGTATCTAAGAAAGTACTGGCAGCGGTGAGTGCAGAGGTAACATATAGCAGGCAGACTTACCTCCACTAGATGATTATCTGGTCCATATAGGTCCTTGTCTAGTTCAATCACCAGAGACTTGAAGAAGGATGAAAATTTCCTCTTCTGTTTGGTAGCATCGTATTTGGACAAAGCAGCCTGCAACACAAAATGACCATGTCAAGATCCTCACCTGGACTACTGCACACCGTCATACGATCTAAAGCTGATGTTACATATTAGTATACAAAGCCACATGGGTGAATGCAGCTCTGAGGGGCTTCTACGTACACAGTACACCCCGAGAGCTGCAGACAGGGCCCTGTAACCTAACTTAACAGCAGTTCCCCTGTTCTCCTGTACGCTGGGCATACACATAAGATAACTGTTCGGCTGACCGTAATCTCTTCTGATCCTCCCATACTTGGTTAAAGAAGAACTCCCGCTAAAAATTTTATTTCATGTCCTGCTAGAAATGTACATGATGTAATCTGTAGTGAATGTCATTTTCTTACCAGTAGTTGAATTTTTGAGTTATATCATCCTGAAGTTTCTTATCTGTGTCATGTGACTAGGAATTCGACCCACCAACTCACACAGAACCTTATGTGTGGACAGGAAGTCTAATTTTCTATGCATTCCTATGGGAGCCTCACTTTCAGTCTCATAGGAATGTATAGAGCAGTGACTGGCTTGCTGTCCGGGGTCAGTTGGAGGTCAGGGAGTTGGTCACATGACCCAGCTACAATAAGAAGAGAGTGGATAACTCAGAAATGCAGTCTGTGATGAGAAGATTACAATCACTACAGATTATATCATGCACCTTTCTAACAGGTCACAGAATAAAATTTTTTGCGTGCGTTCGTCTTTAAGCCAAGCATGGATCTAAGAGACTGGGCAGAGGGAAGAAAGCTGCTGCTTATCTCACAAACACAAAAGGATCAGGCAGTTGAAGTTCAACATGCCTGATCTTATGTCCCTCAACATCATCAGCCAGGGGAGTCAGGAAGCCCCAAACAGTCCCTGAAATAAGTAGCTTCTGCCAACAGAGATCTATTGTGTATGACCAGCTTTAGTCTGGCCATACTCTTGAGGTACCTTATTTAGCCAAAAATGATTGCTCCTGGTACCCAAAACCTCTGGAAGGAGCTTCTTTGAAAACACCCTGAAGGTGAGATGGTGGTTTACTAATTCTCACTGAAGAGACATAGCAGAGTATGAAGGATTGTTTTTTAGGAAATATTCCATGGGAAAAAGTAAGCAAATTAATTGATACCAGCCAATCTCTCTGTAGATAGCTTTTTTTTTTACCCTCATCAGTAAAGAGCAGGGTACTGGATAGCTGGGGGTGGATGCACGGTGTCTAACTGAAGAGGATATCCGTGTATGGAGACTTATTTTAGAGGCAATCATATGCCAATTTACCACCATACCATAGGTGACCAACTCAACAAGCCAAACTTACATCCTCAAGGAGACGGCCTTCTACTCGCAGCTCCCACGATGCCACAGTCCCCTCTCCATCCTCAGCATCGGATTTTGCGGGGTTAAAGGTGTTAGAAATAAAGATCCGAAGTTTTCGTTTTTGCTATGAAGAGGAAGAGAAGATCTATTAAAATGATAATCCAAAACTGCAACCCAAAGCCGTTCATAAAGCCATGAAACTGTACAATACCTTGATCGGCCTTTTCAAGGCTTCCTGAATATCAAGACGTTTCCTCATAATTGTCTGATCCAATTTCCTCTCAAAGGCCAATAAATCCATGTAAGCCTGAGATTCAGGTACCAGCTCCCGAATCTAAGAAAAGGATGAAGGGGAAAGTCAGTAATAACCGTGGACGGATGTATTAGCCTCATCGCTCCGTCAATACTCACTCTCTGAGGTAGAATCTTGTCAGCCATCTTCTTCTTCTTAGCACTGGAAAATTGAAAGAGTAACAACATCAGTCTAAATCATGACTTCCCCTCAAGCACGTCACAGGTACAGCCATCAGAAACCATCACAATCATGAAGAAAGCTCAAGAGTGATTCAGGTTTTCATCCATTCCCCTGTACGCGTTTTGCGCCTTAGTGACCAAGCAATTTTTATTTTTGATGGTTGCACTGTATATCTCTATTCTTTAACTATAATTTATATAACTTTATATAACTATGTTCCATAGCTTTTTTTATTTTTCGGTGGATATAGCTGTATGAGGCTTGTTTTGTGCAGGACATGTTGTAGTCTTTAACGGCACCATTTTGAGGTAAACATTGGTTTAAAAAAGAGCATTTGTTGTTCCTGTTGGTCTCCAGATTGCAGTGCACCTTTTTTTTTTTCTTTAATTGGCCCCTCCGTTCTTACCACTATGGCCCCCGCTCCTTTTTGGCGCCCAATATGTAAATCTGCAGTAAAGGTACAGGGAGGAGGAGACCTCAGCTCTCCTCGGTAGGCGCTACCTTCTGCCTCACTGTGACACTGCAGAAGATATGCTGTTTTTGCAAGAATTACCTAATCTTACGAGTTCAGCCAGTGTAAACAAGTTAGGCTACTTTCACACTAGCGTTAGCACGGATCCGGCACCTAAAGGGTGCCGACGGATCCGTGCTAACGCTATACATGTGTGGAGCCGGAGCAGCGCTCCGGCCCCACACATGACACACATTAAAACAACACACAGACTACATACAAACAAACATACAGACATACATACAAACATACAGACATACATACATACTCACATACTCCCGGGACGCCGGCAGAACGTCTTCACGCGCCTCCTGCGCGCAGTGATGACGATTCCCCACAGCGCCCTCTGCTGGGCGCAGTGGGGAAATGTCATCGCAGCGCGCAGGAGGCGCGTGAAGACGTTCTGCCGGCGTCCCGGAGTATGTGAGTATGTATGTATGTATGTCTGTATGTTTGTATGTATGTCTGTATGTTTGTTTGTATGTCTGTGTGTATGTATGCCGGATCCGGAATGACCCCCCATTGGAAATCAATGGAGGACAGATCCGGATTACTGGTGTGTCCACACCAAACGGATCCGTCCCCATTGACTTGCATTGGGGGTCATTCCGGATCCGTCTTGGTGCGGATGCCTGGACCGGAGAGCAAACCGCAGCATGCTGCGGTTTGTCCTCCGGTCTGAAGACGGAACGGAATGCTTTCAGGAGCATTCCGTTGTCTTCAGTTCAGTTTTGTCCCCATTGACAATGAATGGGGACAAAACTGAAGCGTTTTTTTCCGGTATTGAGCCCCTATAACGGAACTCAATACCGGAATTTAAAAACGCTAGTGTGAAAGTAGCCTTACTCCGGAGCATCTTTACCTCTGGTCATAATGACAATGGCTCCAGGTGGACTTCCTTACAGGGTTAGATCTTGCGAGAAAAGCATGTCTTCTGCATCGCTGTGAAGCGGTCCGCATCAATTGGACCGGGCCCCAGTGAGGAGGAAGGCAATGCCCACTGAGGAGACATGAGGTCGGCCTTCTCCCTGAACGAAAGGTATTAGGTTCCAAATAAAAAATAATGACAGGTCCTCTTTAACTTTTATTAACTCTTCCTTGGGAGGAAAGGAAAAAAAAAAAAAGCAAAACAGTAATGTTGGCTTTTTTTTGTTTTTTTACACAGTATTCACCATATGGGATAAATTGATAACTGTGTAGTTGGGGGAGGGGGTTATGTTTTCATTGGAAAAGGTGGTTGTTTTAAAACTTGGAGTTTTTATTAAGAAAACAAATTTAAGAAAACAATCCATGTATTGTAGTCCCACAAGAGGACTTTGACTTGCAAATCTTCAATAGCTTCCACAATAAACCATACTACTTACATAGTATAGTGTATTACGCGATTAGAAGGACACTGGCAGACAAGCTATTAGGCCGTATATACATGGGACAGACCTGGGGCCATCATTGGACCTCAGGCTGCCATTTGCAGTCATCGGTATCCAGCGATCTCATTCGTGGTGGTGCCGATGCCTGACAGAGGGAGCCCCCTCCCTCAGAAACCACTTAGATGCCGCAGTTACTATTGACCATAGTATCTGAAGGATTAATTTGCCTGCACCTGCACATCTGCAATCCGGGCCGTTAAACATCAGCCTGGCTGTCTTCAGAGAGCGGTCCACAAAAAGGCGTATCAGAGGTCATTAAGAGGTTAAATGTTCAGAACAGAAAACTAATCCTGTGAAGGTCAAAGAAGTAGTAGAGGTGATTGGCTCAGGTTAATGTAGAACTGACAAGGAGAAAATAGATATGAGAAAAGAAAAAAACCTGCATTAGATAAGAGTAAATGAAGGCACACTGAGGAGCCCATGTAAGGGTGAATTCACACATGTCAGATTTGTGGCAAAAAATTCTGCACCTATTGTGTCCATCTGAATAGAGCTTGCAGAAATCTACCTTCTTACTGCAGCAAGAAACCCATTCACTATAAAAGAACTGATTTTCAGTTGCAGAAACTTCTTAAAAAAAAAAAAAAAATTGCCACGTGTGAATTCACCCTCATCAGCAGACTGGGCATCATCTACTGTAGCAGGGCATTTTCCTTGCGTTCATCCATATCAGGGTGTCATGCACTGACTTACTGGGTGTCATCACAAGTCTTTTCGGCCACCTTTAGGTGCCTACCTCTTGCTGATGGCACCAGTGTGGACAGAAGTGGGAATCCCAAACCGGAATTTCTCCCACTTGTAAAGAAAATGAATAAAATAATAGTGAACCACAGATTCCTTAGTACACAAGTGATGGCTCGCTAAGGTGGTAGAGGCCCACATGGGTGATCAGGTGCCCCCTGCCTCAGAGGATCTTTACCTGTGATTCCTATTCTGAGCTGCTTGTTGTTGCTGCACTTGCTGAATCTGTTGAGGTCCGGGCCGTTTGCGGGATTGGTCCATGCCTGACTGAGCCATCCCTGGGCGGGCAGCTGGACTCCCTCCGTAACCTGGAGGACCCATGGCCGGTCCCTGAGGGGTCATCCGACTGCCTGGAAGCATCCCAGGCCGCTGTTTGAAACGAGGAGAGAGTGTTAGCATGGACCGGGTACAAATCTGTGACAGACAACTCTTCTACTTTACTGACTGGACAGAAGGAAGGGACTAGGACTGCAGAATCAGACTACATGGGACTTGTGTGTAATCGGTAACTATGGAGACACATGGACCTGAGTAGGAGCTGCAGGCTGCAAATACTCTTGACTAGAAATTTCCAATCACTTGGCTTTACTTTTTATTTTAGATTGGGACAAAAAAATGGTTGTGAAAGTCAAAATAGCTTAAATAGGTTACCCAACTCTAGACTTTTTTTTTTATTTTTAACAGACCTCATAGCATGGAGCAGGGGGGCTATACTCACCTGGTCCCTGCTGCTGGATTCCAGCTTCATTGATCCATGACCACTTTCGCAGGTCCGGGGTCTCTGAGAATCAACATCCTGTTGACAGATGTCATATGACTGCTGCAGCCAATTACTGATGGCAGTGACCTGTCACATGTGCAGGACGTGACCCGGTAACATACCGAACGGGTGACAGGTCACTGCTGTGGCCAGTAATTGGCTGCAGTGGTCACACGACGCCCATCAGCAGGATGTTGATGCAGGACCCGTGGAGGTGGACGTGGAGCGAAGCCAGAATCCAGCAGTGGTGACCAGGTAAGCATGAACGCCACCATAGGTCAAGCCACTCTGTGAGGTCTAGTGTTGGATAACCTCTTTACAAAGCCAAAGATGGATAATCCATGTGTCCATCACCCAGTACAACCTCCTTAGTAATTCAACAACATTGTGTGGGATAGGGAGCACAACGGGCAAATGTGTATCTATAACGTGGATTTTGCTGTGGATTACAATGAAAGGATTGATATCTGCTGTGAAAGTGTGAACCAGAAATTGATTTAAAAAGCTGCACAACAGGTCAGTATCTGCACAGGAGGTGGTAAAATTTAATCTATATTTCTGGTTATGTCTCCTGTTGTGGATTTTCTATGTGCAAATCTGGACAGACATCAGGATGGATGCACGATTTCAGCAAGAAGCTGCCCGTCCGCTGGGGAAGTATACAGGAGCCCCTCACTGGAGATAGAGGTCTGTGGCTTTACTAAGGGACCAGGATAAAAGGTGAACACATTACCAACCCATCCACCTTGTGTCCCTACTCTTCAAGCAGTAGAAACATGGATGCATTACTCTTCATGCATGGCATTGGTAGCTTCTTAAAGAAGAACTCCTGCAAAACATTTTATTCCATGTCCTGCTAGAAATGTACATGATATAATCTGTAGTGAATGTCATTTTCTTACCAGTAGCTGGATTTTTGAGTTATATCATCCTGAAGTTTCTTATCTGTGTCATGTGACCAGGAATTAGACCCACCAACTCACACAGCACCTTATGTGTGGACAGGAAGTCTAATTCTCTATGTATTCCTATGGGAGCCTCACTTTCAGTCTCATAGGAATGAATAGAGAAGTGACTGGTCTCCTGTCCTGGGTCAGTTGGAGGTCAGGGAGTTGGTCACATGACCCAGCTACAATAAGAAGAGTGGAAACTCTCAATTTCAGGCTCTGATAAGAAAATGACAATCACTACAGATTATATCATGCACCTTTCTAACAGGTCAGAGAATAAAAATTTTTTGCAGGAGTTCTTCTTTAAGGCTAATTTGACATAAGTGTGTTCAGTCCAGGAAACACGTTCGGTATGATGGCCACATATCGTGGACTGAAGACTGCTCCTCTGACCAAACTCAAAGCATCATAATGATTTATGATGCTGTGAGTTCCTGTCTGACCGTGCATGTGCTGCACTGCCAGCACCATGTGAGCACAGTCAGATAAGAACACACAGCATAATAAATCAATATGATGCAGTTCAGGTCAGAGGAGCAGTGTCCGGTCAACCAATCAATATCAGATTGGAGGGGATCTGACACTCGGCACCCCCGCCGATCAGCTGTATGAAGTAAAGGTGCACGCTGTCTCCCTTCTCTCTTGCTGCTCACTGCTGCTAAGACGACTAGAAAGAGACGGCACGGGCCTTCCCTTCATACAGCTGATCGGCGGGGGTGCAGGGACCGCCGCCGCTCTGATATTGATGACCTGTCTTGAGGATAGGACATTAATATTAAAAGCCCTGAGAAGCCCTTTAATGTGTGTATTCACACATCAGTGGTTTTTTTATGGACCATGGTGACACGTCCGAAGTGTGCCCCATTTTGTTCCATGATGACGTGACGTCACTGGCCTAGGAAAAGCTGAGAGAAGGCTGTGGCGCTCACAGGAGCACTGGTGCCTTCTCAAACAGCTGATCAGCGGGAGTTCCGGGTGTCGGACACCCATCGATCAGATACTGATGACCTAGCCTGAGGATAGGTCATCAGTAGTAAAATCCCAGAAAACCCCTTTAAATTTCAGCCTAGCAGTGTCCGTGGAATATGGATAACACACACGGCAAAAAAACGGACCAAACACAGATCTTCACGGACGAACCGCTGACCATCTTGTCACGGATGTCATCATGGACGTGTGAATGAGCTCTAAGGCTGTCAATACAAGTATAATGTCTGCTGGGTCTGGCGTCCATCTAATGTGTATCTTGACTCTCCCTGACACTCAATGTCAGGGTAAAGAAGGGCCGGACGCATTGAATTTTCCTTTTTAAAGAGCTGACTCTCCTCTCCACACTGACAAAACACGCATGTGGGGGCCAGGAGGAGCAGCTATCGGAAGTGTAAGCCATGTTATATAGTAAATGGCGGCTCTGCTGTTGCTATGAGGACCGGGGAGTGAAATCACACAGACCTGTCATGGTGCCTTCACAGGCGCAGATTTTGTAGAAGAAAATGTCTGTGACTGAAAAGTGATTCCACTTCCCTGAATGGGGTTGTTTTGGCAGCGAGCACATGGATTTCTTCTAGACCCATTCAGGGAAATGGAACCAATTACGAGTTGCAAAAATTTGCGTTTGAAGGAGCCTCCAGATCGGACGTTCTACGCCCTGTACCGGGCTGAGTAGATAGCACACATCAATGTATAGCACTAGTACAGGTTGATGGTTCGTAGACATGGGGCACTTCCCATAAAAACTGAGACATTAGTTTCTCTTAAAGGGAACCTGCCATCAACTTTATGCTGACCTCACTACCGGCAACATAAAATAGTGACAGAAATGCTGATTTCAGCGGTGTGTCACTCATGAGCTAAAAGTTCATATTCATAATCTCCTGCTCTCCCGCCCATCTGCTGATGACTGGCAGTTCTCTCCTAGAGAGAAAGGGAGAAAACTAGGTAGAAGACTGTCAGTCATCAGCAGGTGGGCGGGAGAGCAGGAATTCATGAATAACCAGGACTCTTCTCAGGTGTCCGTGACTCTTTTCCAGGCCCAGTCTGCAATGATTGTGATGTTGGTTCTCAGTAACCACTTAACTTATAAATGACAGACCGCTGAAATCAACTCACCTGTCTCTACTTTATTCTGCCATTAGTTTGGGCAGCATAAAGTTGATGACAGGTTCCCTTTAAAGGGTTTCTGTCACCAGATCTGGGCATATTAAACAGGATGACATTTGCAATGTGCAAATGTCACCTGATGCCCAATCTGGTATTAATTTTTCTATTGGTGCCCCCGTTTTTGATAAAAATGATGTTTTATTTTATACTAATTAGGCTTACTAGGTGCAAGGGGCGGTTACCCTGCACCTAGTAAGCTCCGTTTGCCCACCTGCGGTCACGCCTACCTTGTCTTGATTGACAGGGCCAGGCAGCTTGTTTGATCCTCTGCCGGCCCTGTGCGCGATTCAAATCCCGCGCCTGCGCCGTGTGGAATAAAATCGGCGCAGGCGTGTACTCTGACGTCATCGGCGCAGGCGCAGTGAGGTAGCTGGGAGCCCGGCGGCCAGTGCCGCTCACTGCACCTGCGCCGATTTTATTCCACACGGCGCAGCCGCGGGATTTGAATCGCGCACAGGGCCGGCAGAGGATCGAACAAGCTGCCTGGCCCTGTCAATCAAGACAAGGTAGGCGTGACCGCAGGTGGGCAAACGGAGCTTACTAGGTGCAGGGTAACCGCCCCTTGCACCTAGTAAGCCTAATTAGCATAAAATAAAACATCATTTTTATCAAAAACGGGGGCACCAATAAAAAAATTAATACCAGATTGGGCATCAGGTGACATTTGCACATTGCAAATGTCATCCTGTTTAATATGCCCAGATCTGGTGACAGAAACCCTTTAAGGTGCCGCATTTTACATGGGCAGCACTGTGCCCTCCTATAGGGTATGACACTGGGGCACAACAGAATCTCTCCAGCTGCTGCAAAACTACAACTCTCAGCCGGCAACTGGCAGAACACGTTGAGCAATTTAGCACTGCATCAGCTGGAGAGCCTGAGGGCTAGGAGAAGGCCATGCGATATATACATAAGTGGCAGCAGTCACCTCCTTATAAAGGAGATAGGCCGGGCACTGTGTCTGGTTCGGAGAGCAGCCAATGGCAGGCGGTGACAGGGACAAGCCTCCCTAGCATCATGGGTGACACTAGGAGGCGCGTCCCCGTCACCGCCTGCTATTGGCTGCCCCCCTGAGGCGGGAGGTTTTGATCCGCGCACAGGGACAAACAGCAGCGCCGAGGCGGGGACCAGGAGCGGCGCAGGGAAGTAGATTCAGTATGAGGGGCCCGTGTATATGGGGGACGTTTTTTAGTCTCGGAGAACCCCTTTAAAGGCATTTATCATTTATAGCAAGTGGCATTTATCATGTAGAGAAGGTTAATACAAGGCACTTACTAATGTGTTGTGACTGTCCATATTGCCTCCTTTGCTGGCTGGATTCATTTTTCCATCACATTATACACTGCACGTTTCCATGGTTATGACCACCCTGTATTCCAGCATCAGCGGTGGTCGTGCTTGCAGACTATTAGAAAAAGCATCTCTCTGGTGTCCGGGACTGTGGGAGCGCACATAGGCTGGTGCTTTTTCCTACAGTGTGCAAGCACGACCACCTCTGCTGTATTGAAGGGTGGTCGCCACCATGGAAACCAGAAATATATAATATGATGGAAAAATGATTCAGCCAGCAGAGGAGACCATATGGACAATCACATTACATTAGTAAGTGCCTTGTGTTAACTTTCTCTAAATAATAAATTCAACTTACTGAAGTGAGACAACCCCTTTAAGATCGGTGGGTTTGACAGAATTCTGCGTGTGGGGCCAGCTTCACCCTACATTCTCACACGCATCATATTTAGTGGGGTATCCGGGACATTAAGGGGTCCACTTCCCACCTGTCACAATGGAGCTCGCTTGGCTATTTTCGGAAATTCCAAAGTGATGAACGGGGGTTCCGCAGTGTGCTCTCCATGTCGGGACCCCTGTTCTCTGGGTGGGACCTGCACCTAGTGGACACTGATGACATAGGCTACTGAAATGTCAGCAATGTCCCAGATGAGCTAACCCCTTCAACCCTGCTTCCAGCGCCGATCTCCTGCCAAAATCTCCACCCCACGCACATATGGCCTTATTCACACGGTGGTTTTCAGAGCAATGTCTAAGGGCTTATCCACACATCCAGTTTATAATGGACTGTGAATGCCGGCTATCAAAAAATAGTACGTCGTACTACGTCCATGTTCACATCCCCCATACAAGGGGTCATTTCAAATGGGCGTTTTCCAGAATTACATCAGTGGAAAAAAAAAAAAAAACAGCTGCAAAAAATGGACTGTTTTGCCGTATTTTCATCACTGTGGCGTGAATATAGGCTAATAGCAGCTTCTGCAGCACAGGAGCATGGATTCATGTCAAGGGGAGCCTGGGATCTCTGGGGTGGAAATATACATCAGATGGTAATGTGATGGGTGAACACAGATCTGAAGAGTAGTGGCAGTCTCCAAGTCAGGGGCCAACAATGACATAATAAGTGACTTCATAGACATCAATAGGAAGAGCCCAGTGGAAAGTGTGTCATCCAGAGCAGCAGCCATGGTGATAGGTGCCAGGTCTACTGGACCAGAGGTGGTCTCGCTGTATGACCACTTGCTCGCCATGTCTACCACTGGTGTGAGTGTGATAGATGGTCTGCTGTACCATGCACCCCTCCCCCATCCTGATAAAGAAGCCGCTAGAGGACTGGTCCTCGCCTCCATCATCCACATCTAAAGGCCAGGGAGGCTCCTACAGGGCACAACAGCGCCGCCATCCACTGCAGGACAGCCGGCAGCCGCCATAGACCTCAGCATAAACCCACATCTGGCCCCTCTCTTACCGGGTAAGCTGCTCCGGGCATAGGAGATCGGTACATGCCTTGTCCCGGGGCGGGGCCCATCCTCACAGCCGGGCCTGGGGTTCCAGGGCCCATAGCGGCCCCTGCTGGCCCGGATCCCCCCGGAGTCACCGATTGGAAACCAGCCCGCGCCGCCATCGCTTTGCAACAATGGGGCCGGAACCGGAAATACCGTACCACACAAGGGGGGCCGAGAGGCTGGCAGAACGGCGCTTAGCGTGAGCAGCCGGCATGAATTAAAGTCCGGAAGTAAGCAAGCGCCATTTTGGTTCAGGGCGAAGAATGGCATGCTGGGTATTACTTTCAATAAGCGGTGACAGCCCCACGGTCGCCATGTTGGAAAATGGCAATGCAAATGACTTTTATCTGTAGATAGGAAATTATGTTATCTTCCGGCTTCGTCATTCCTGCTCGTTTATAAAGAGTCAGTGTCAGCCCGGATACTTAAGCCAGCTGCTGTAAGGGTTCGGCGGAATCGTATATCCGTGTGGCGACGTGTTACGACACGCCAGAAACAGACATGGACGACGCCATTCTTATTTTGAAAAAATATTTCCGGTCGGTCATAGTTTAACGATTCAGATTACTGAATGAATGAATGCCGCGGTGTACTGCTGCGCCCAGGGCCTGACGCGCTGAATAAAAATGTGTACATGCGCAGTTCAGTGCAGGGAGGCCTCATGGTGCCCTCTTCTGGTTGTCTTGTAATAAACTGGTGACGTAATCATTTTCCCGCCAAAATAATACGAGCGTTATTGCCACAAAGTTCCAGTGCGGAAAGATGCCCCCTGCTGTACCAGTGGGTGCATGAGCCCTGTTTTTACAAATATATTCAATGTAAAGTGAATTTTAATTTCCTCTATTTATCTTTAAAGGGATTGTTCCATGAAAAATGTTCTACTGTTTTTAAACCAGCACCTGGAACGGAATAATTTTTTTCAGTGCAAGTACCATATTTTTCACCCTATAAGACGCACTTTTAGGGGGGAAAAATGTCAGTGTGGCTTATGGGGCAAATACAAATGAAGGCTTCCATTACAGAAACGCTCCTTAGTACAGTAGGATCGGGGAGCCGTGAATACAGCGCTCCCTGTGCTGGTTGTACTCAATGCTCCCTAGTCTTTTTCTGCACTGTAATCTCACGCTTTGCATGTTGGGTCATAGCGTGGCAGGAAGGATGCTGGATGTTAGGAGCGCCTGCGCAGACCAGAGCAGAAGTAAGTTGATTTTTTTTTGTCTGTCCTATTTACATGCTGTTCTCATTCGAGGACTCAGAGGCAGGTCTGTCCTGAGGTCTGATTAACATTGAGGATCTGATCTAAGGTCTGATTAACACTGGGAGTCTGATCTGAGGTGTGATTAAGGGTAGTTTCACAATAGCGGCAGCAGGGATCCGGCGGGTGAAGGGGCCTGCCGCCACTGGTGCACTGTAATGGGGTGAGCCATGGATCTGGCCACAGCATGGCAACCCCTGCTGAGAGGTGGCTGGAACGAAAATACAACATGTTGTATTTTCGTTCCAGCCACCTCGCAGCAGGGGTTAAAGGGAACCTGTCAGCTCTGAAACACCATCCAAACTACAGTAAGTGGTGTATAGTATAAGTGACATCTAGTCTGGTTATGTAATTTTTATCTTCGTACTCACTTGCATTCTGACGCTGTGCTCCCACAAATCAGCAGTAAAATGCACTTAGTGGACTCCAGTGCTCACTCACATAATGGAGCGGACTCAAAGACGAGTCCTCTCAATGCATTTTACTGCAGGTTTGTGGGAGCACAGCATCAGAATGGAAGTGAGTATGAAGATAAAAGTTACATACTCGGATTCAGCATCACTTAGGCCCCATTCACACGACCGTATGTATGTGGTGCGGTGTGCATTCCGCATTTTTTTTTCCTATGGAAAAATGAATGGGTCATATGGTTCCGCATCTTATCCAGCCCCACACGTGCACCTGCGGCAGCACGGATACGACGGTCCCCTTCCCCCGCCGGATCCGTGCTGCCGCTAGTGTGAAACTAGCCTAACATTGGAAGTCTGATCGGAAGCCTGATTAACATTGGGAGTCTGATTAACATTGGGAGTCTGATCGGAGGTCTGATTAACATTGGGAGTCTGATCGGAGGTCTGATTAACATTGGGAGTCTGATCGGAGGTCTGATTAACATTGGGAGTCTGATCTGAAGCCTGATTAACATTGGGAGTCTGATTAACGTTGGGAGTTTGAGCTGAGGTCTGATTAACATTGGGAGTCTGATTAACGTTGGGAGTTTGAGCTGAGGTCTGATTAACATTGGGAGTCTGATTAACATTGGGAGTCTGATCGGAGGTCTGATTAACATTGGGGGTTTGATCTGAAGCCTGATTAACATTGGGGGTCTGATCTAAGGTCTGATTAACATTGGGAGTCTGAGCTGAAGTCTGATTAAGGCTACTTTCACACTAGCGGCAGCACGGATCCGGCACCTAAAGGGTGCCGACGGATCCATACTGCCGCTGACACGTGTGGAGCCGGAGCAGCGCTCCGGCCCCACACATGTTGACACATACACACACATACACACAAACACATACATACTTACATACTCCAGCCCGGGATGCCGGCAGCACGTCTTCACGCGCCTCCTGTGCGCAGTGATGACGATTCCCCACAGCGCCCTCTGCTGGGCGCAGTGGGGAAATGTCATACCTGCGCGCAGGAGGCGCGTGAAGACATGCTGCCGGCATCCCTGGCTGGAGTATGTATGTCTGTCTGTTTCTCTGTAGCCGGATCCGGAATGACCCCCCATTGCAAGTCAATGGAGGACAGATCCGGATTACTGGTGTGTCACACCAAACGGATCTGTCCCCATTGACTTGCATTGGGGGTCATTCCGGATCCGTCTTGGTGCGGATGCCTGGACCGGAGAGCAAACCGCAGCATGCTGCGGTTTGTTCTCCGGTCTGAAGACGGAACGGAATGCTTTCAGGAGCATTCCGTTGTCTTCAGTTCAGTTTTGTCCCCATTGACAATGAATGGGGACAAAACTGAAGCGTTTTTTTCCGGTATTGAGCCCCTATGACGGAACTCAATACCGGAATTTAAAAACGCTAGTGTGAAAGTAGCCTAACATTGGGAGTTTGATCTAAAGCCTGATTAACATTGGAGGTCTAATCTAAGGTCTGATTAACGTTGGGAATCTGATCTAAGGTCTGATTAAAGGCCCTTTTAGACGGGCCGATTATTCTCCCTGCCCGAGCGCCGATCAGCGATATCGGCGCTCGGGCAGGGAGCCTTTACACGGCCTGACGAATCGAGCGCCGGGCCGCACGAGTGATCGCTGTATCGCTCGTGCGGCCGGGAAGCTCCATACTGTCAGGCGCACATCGCCTGTTTACACAGGGCGATGTGCGCCCGACAGATTGGATCTTTTGGTTTCTACAAAAGATCCAATCAGCCGACGAACGAGCGTTTTGCTCGTTCGTCAGCTGATTAGGGCCACTTTTACACGGGCCGATTATCGGCACTAGCGTTCCTAGGAACGATTTTTCGGCCGATAATCGGCCCGTGTAAAAGGACCTTAACATTGGGAATCTGATCTGAAGCCTGATTAAGATTGAGGGTCTGATCTGAGGTCTGATTAACATTGGGAGTCTGATCTGAGGTCTGATTAACATTAGGAATCTGATCTGAAGCCTGATTAACATTGGGAATCTGATCTGAAGCCTGATTAACATTGGGAATCTGATCTGAAGCCTGATTAAGATTGCGGGTCTGATCTGCGGTCTGATTAACATTGAGAGTCTGGTCTTAGGTCTGATTAACATGGGGGGTCTGATCTGAGATCTGATTAACATTGGGAGTCTGATCTTAGGTCTGATTAATAATGGGAGTCTAATCTAAGGTCTCTAATTAACATTGGTGGCCCAATCTAAGGTTTAACGAAAAATATCTTTTCTTACTATTTTCATCCTCTAAAACCTAAGTGTATCTTATAGGATGAAAAATATGGTAATTCAAAATGTAGTATAGCTGCTGAGTTATTTACTGAAATCTCTCTGTATAGCGCCACCTGCTGTTTGCTCTTTTTCCAATTTCTCTGTCCTGCTCACTGAGATGGATGCACATGCTCAGTTCCATCCTTCAACTGCCACCAGATGCAGTAGAAAGGACACCTAGCAGAACAAATAGAGAATGAATGTGGAGATCTCTGGATCCATGTGAGGTACAGGGCTGGTTCTAGCCTGGATGTATTTCTGGAGGGTAACAATATTACAGGTATAGTTACTAGAGAGGGGTCGTGATCCAGGGAGTTAGGGCCCATGCACACGACCGTAATATTGCGGGTCCGCAAAAATGCGGACTCGCAATACTACCGGTGCTGCCTGGCGTGTGTTCCGCGACGTTCTTAACACACAGTCAGGCGCCCCATTGAAAATGCCTATACTTGTCTGCTGTTCCGAACAAGTATAGGACATGCTCTATTTTTTTATGCGGAGCTGCGGCACGGAACCAGCTCTGTCCGCTCTCATAGAAGTGAACGGGCCACATCTATTCCTCAAAATTGCGGAATAGATGCGGAACCATTCACACGGTTGTGTGAATGGGGCCTTATTCTGATTGCCGGATTGAAGTCGGGAAGGATTTTTCCCCTGAAGTGGGGAAAATTGGCTTCTACCTCACAGGGTTTTTTTGCCTTCCTCTGGATCAACTTGTAGGAAAACAGGCCGAACTGGATGGACAGATGTCTTTTTTCAGCCTTATAAACTATGTTACTATGTTAGTGCTGCCCCTTTAGTGCTTCTGCTTACAATAATGTTACCCCCTTACGATAGTGCTGCCCCGTAGTGTCAATAAAATAAAAAAAGTAATACCTAACACCTTTTCCCTAGTTAATGGAGAACATGTTGCTCACCCCAGCAGCAGACATGATGTGGTGATGCCATTGCTCTGCTTAGCTGTGCAGGAGAGGTCTGGCCCAATAATTGCAGAGCTGTTAGCTGATGCCCCCTTCTCCACCATTGCATTTAACTGTATCTGACTCCTCAAGATGCAGTTGAAATTGGAATATGCCACAGCCCTCCCGGGACTGGGAGGCAGTTGCCGAAATCCGAGACGGTTGGGAGGTATGCCTGCTGCACAAGTTGCCAACCGAACAGACAATATGGCTGCCATTATTACAGTTCTCACAGGGCCGCCAGCTACCCCTGACTCCTGGTAAGTCTCTGCCTATTTATCAGGTGATAAGGGTAAATTTGTCATTTTTCTTTGTTAACCCCTTTGCGCCCATCGCCGTACTAGTACGGCGCTGGGCGCGTGTTTAAAGATGGCGCCCGCTCCTGAATGTCCGCGACTGGCAGTAATGCTGATCGCGGACATTTAACCCTTCGGATGCTGTGGTCAATCCTGACCACGGCATCCGGGGGCTTAAAACATCGGAAGCGCGCGCTTGTGGCGATCGGGGGAACTGGAGTATGTATGCAGCAGACCCTGTTATAGTCAATGACAGGAGGCTGCGGCATAGACTTTCCTATGGAGCCCTTCTGTGTAATAGGGCTCCATAGGAAATCAGTAAAATCATCATAGACTCCAATGCTAATGCATTGGAGTCTATGATATAAGCAATCAGATGGTTGCTTGTAATAGTTCCCTATGGGAACTATAAAAAAGTGTAAAAAAAATTAAATAAAGTTTAAAAAAAAAAAAATTAAAAAAACATAAAAGCTCAAATCACCCCTTTTTCCCCAAAATAAAAATAAAAGTATTAAAAAAATAAAAAATACACATCATGGCTATCGCCGCATGCGAAACGCCCATATTATAAAAATATAAACATTTCTTTCTCGTACGGAAAACAGTGAAACGGAAAAAAGCTTCAAAATGGCCGATTCGTCATTTTTTTGTCGCTTTTTTTTCTAAAAAATAAATAAATAAAAAGCGATCAAAAAGTCAGACACACCCCAGAATGGTATCAATAAAAAGTTCAGATCGCCCCACAAAAAATGAGCCCTCATACAGCTCTGTACACATAAATACCAAAAAGTTATAGGAGTCAAGATAAAAAAAAAAAATTCCAACTTTATAATTATTTTATCACTATCAAAACTATACATATTAGGTATCGCCAGATTCGTACTGACCAGTAGAATGAAAGTAACTGAATGAAAGTAACTGGTCAGTTTTAATGAACATCGAACGCCATAAAAAACTCGTAAAACTGTAGCGAAATTGTGTTTTTTTGCAATTTTACCCAGTTTGGAATTTTTTTTCCCCACTACACCATATGCAATATTAAATGGTGGCGTTGGAAAGTACAACTTGTCCCGCAAAAAACAAGCCCTCATACAGCTATGTGAACAGAAAAATAGAAAAGTTATGGCCGTATGAAGGCAGGGAGCGCAAAACGAAAACGGAAAAACAAAAACAAAAAAAACCCTCCGGGGGGTGAAAGGGTTAATGAAAACACATATTTCAAGTCAAATTCCATAACAGAAAATCAGACCTCTTCAATCCATAAGGCAGATTACACGTTTTGATTTGTGCCCATTTTTTCACTGATTTCACTGCACTAGGAGAACTAGGAGCTCTGTAGTCTTCATCACAAGTTTAAAAGGAATCTGTCACCAGCGACCTCTCCATCTAACAATTTGCATAGACACATAGCTGTGGTTCACCTGTTTAAAATGAGTCCACATTCCCGAGTTATGATACTTTTATTGCAAATCAGGCCTTTGGTGCAATGAGGGCATCACCATTGCTCTTCTTGCACCAAGCTCTACTCATTTCTGTGGTCAGTGAGGGAGGGGATGGCCACAGAAATGAGTGGAGCTTGGGTGCGACAAGAATAATGGTGACGACCTTCATTTCAAACTGCTAGTAATTAATTCATAACTTCTAGAAGGAATAATAAAGGAATGGCAGATCAAAGAGTCATAAGAATAGATACTACAAAATTGTTATTACATGGGAGATACAAGTAGTAGGACATGTCAGGCGGTGGTAGGTCTTCTTTAAATGTGCTGTCGAATCAGGATAACAGTATAAGGGAAAAATCTGATGTGGAATCTGCAGCAGGAACTGAAGGCTGACGCTCGCCTTTCTGCCATGGTTTTGCATTTTGAATGCAGCTAGTCTAGTGGTGGCACCATACAATGGGACTAATCTGCAAGTGGACACCTGCCATGGATTCTAGCTTTGTCTGCCCAGATTTCCAGACCAAGCCTAGAAAGAATGTGGACTCCCATTGACAATAATAGAAGGCTGTTTTATGTGCGGAAACCCATAACCAAAATACGCGGTTCAGATGAGCTCTAAAGAGGCTGCAGTGACGAGCTCACTACACTACAACGTAGACAGAGCTGTTTGCTTTCAGTGCTGGAGTTGATCGGTGGGAGTGTAGGTTGTTGGACCACCATGGATCTGGTAGTGATGGTCTGTTCTGGAGGAAAGAACGTTTGTACACATAGAAGAGGATTCTTTACGATAAGAGCAGTGAGACTATGGAACTCTCTGCCTGAGGAGGTGGTGATGGTAAGTTCACTAAAAGAGTTATAAAAACTTTTTATAAGCCCTTAACCTGATGAAGGGGACCTTGGATTCCCTGAAACGCATTGTTTTATGTTGTGCACTTTGTTTGTGACAATAAAGTATTGTCATATTCTAAAATACTTGGGACGTCTGGACCAGCATTCTTGCACCACAAGAAGACCGTTTTCCTCTCCATGCGAGTCCCTTACAATAATGGTACCCTCTTACGATAGTGCTGCCCCGTAGTGTCAATAAAATAAAAAAAAGTAATACCTAGCCCCTTTTCCCCAATGAACAGAAAACATCTTTCTCTCCCCAGCCGCAAGCACGCTTTGCTTAATAAAAGGTGGACAACTTGTAGATTTCATGTGCGTGAAAAAAAAAGTGAAGAATAACACACAGCATCTCCTAGCGACCATCAGTGAAAAATGGACGTCCTTCAGCCTTTAGTGTGCATCAGTTTTTTACTGACCCATTGACTTGGATACATTAGTCCTCCTTTAAAAAAAGCAACATATATGTGGAACAGTCATGCAAGAAAAAACTCCCATGTTCATAAACCCTTTGACTTTAAAGGGAACCTGTCATTAACTTTATGCTGACTGTACTGAGGGCAGCATAAATTAGTGACAGAAATGCTGATTTCAGCGGTGTGTCTCTTTTGAGCTAAAAGTGAGCGGTTGCTGAGACCCAACATCACAAACATTGCAGCCCAGGCCTTGAAAAGAGTCAAATCTACCTGAGAAGAGTCATGGTTATTCCTAATCTCCTGCTCTCCACACCTATCTGCTGATGGTTGGCAGTTCTCTCCTAGAGAGAAAGGGAGAAAACTAGGTAGAAGACTGTCAGTCTTCATCAGGTGGGCGGGGAGAGCAGGAATTCATGAATAACCATGACTCTTCTCATGAAGATTTGACTCTTTTCCAGGCCTAATCTGCAATGTTTGTGATGTTGGTTCTCGGCAACCACTTACTTCTAACTTAAAACGACAGACCGCTGAAATCAACTCACCTGTCTCTACTTTATTCTGCTGTTAGTATGGGCAGCATAAAGGTGATGAAAGGTTCCCTTTAATGTGTCAGTTTTCAGTCTGGTTGCTGTCCATTATAAACATGGGCGGCACCTGCACATGAAAACCGCTCGTGTTCACGAAGCTGACATCTTTTTGATTTAAAAGTATTGTCCCATTATAGCAACGTCAGCTAGCCGCAAAAGATAGGTGACCACTTAGACCCCCACTGATCATGAGAATGTGATGGAGCGGCGGTCAGCTATGTGCACTACTGCTCCAAGAGAGTGCTTGGTTAACTCCTTTAATCCTATTGACAATGATTGGTGTGGCATGACCTTTGGACCTACTTACGGTTCTGACAGCTTTATCTTAGTCCTGACTGAGCCTATTTCTGAGGTATCTCTAAAGGACTCTTTTAGGACTCTAAAATTGACATTTCTTCTGGCTATAACATTCGCCAACAGAGTCTCTGAGATTCAGGTCTTTTCTGCTAGCGTTCTTTATGCTATCATACTGGATGATGAAATTGTGATAATGCCCCCTTCCCGATGATTACCCCGAAGGTGATTTCGGATTCCCATAGAAATCAGGATATTATTCTCCTTTTCCTTTGTCCTAGTCCCAAGAACCCAACTAGAGAAAAGTTCCATTGTGTAGATGTGAGATATTATTCAGAACCTTATTCAGAACCTGGAGGACAATTCAATGTGGAAGAAGGATGAGAAACATGTTCAATTTCAGGGGCAAAATAGTGAGAGAAATGCCGGCCACAGAAAGTAGTGGAACTTAGGTACAGCGATGGCAATGGTGACGCCCTCATTGCACCAAATACCTAACCTGCGTTTTAGGAAAATGAACATAACTCAGGAACTGAGCCTCTGATCAACAGAACAAAAGCAGCGTTTTAATCAAGTGAGCTACAGCTATGTGTTTATGCGAATATATGGATAGAGCTGTCGCTGGTGACAGATTCCCTTTATGAGTCAAGGCAGCAAGTAGAATACATGAAATGACTTCAAAAAATTATAACCAGAGAACCATCCAATGTTTTTTTGTAAAAATCAAAAATTACATAGAATATTCACATATGGACTGTTAACGGCATACGATAAAAAATAAAATGATGGCAGTGTCCCTTTAATGTTTTTTTTTCTGTGAAGAAGATGCTGAAATCCACATTAAGGCCCCATTCACACGACCATATGTTCATTTCCGTATCTTATCCGCATTTTTGCAGATAAGGTGCGGAACCATACGGACCCATTCATTTTTCCATAGGAGAAAAAAAATGCGGAATGCACACGGTGCATTCCGAGGCGGCTGAAAGAAGTTGTACGAACCAAATGGAGAAGATGATGACAGAGAAGATCTAAATCAGAGGAGATGTCACCTGGGAGGCCCTGGATGTGACAGGTATGTGCTGCTGCGGAAAGGGGGGGCAGGTGGTCGACTTAGAGAATTGTGCCATATTTATTGGGGCTTGGGCCCCCGGATCTTTTGAGACCCTAGCAACGCCCCTGGTCTCAACACTCAGACCCCCACCGATCTAAACTTTTGATATGTCTCTCTATACATAGTAACATAGTTTGTAAGGCTGAAAAAATGAGATCTCTGTACTGACCCCTGATATATTTATACATAATTATTGGATTGTCCCTCAGTCATCTTTTTTCTAAAGTGAATAAAATATCAATGACATTTTTTTTTAAAGTTAGTGACTTTTTAAACACAAGATAATGTAATTCATAACCATTAACCACTTTCAGGTCAACAATCATAACCGTGAGTCTATTGAACATGTGGATAGTGAATTTTCCCCCAATTCATATAAGGTCCCCCAAACCACTTAAGGTGGATTTACATGGGATGAATCTTCAGTGTTCCTTCCCGAGTCGGCTGCTTGCTCAGTGAAGGAGCCCGCTGCATGTAAATCCTTCACTGTCTGAGGACGAAGGATCTCTATTGCGATCTCTCATCCTCATGTAGAATCGTGATTTCTGAGCAGCAGTACAAGTATACAAATATGACACGTGAAGGCAGAATTACAGCACTTGGCAAGGCAATTATTGAATTTACAACATATACTGAGGATATTGGAGAATATATTGCGCAAGTTACTAATTTCCATTTAAAACAGAACTATTTAACTTTTAAAGGGAGTCTTTCACCTGTTTTTCACCTATATAACTAACAGCACTGCCCCACAGAAGATTGCAGACACATCCCAGACATACCTGTGTGCACTTTGTGTCTGTATTACATGTCACATCCCAGACATACCTGTGTGCACTGTGTGTCTGTATTACGTGTCACATCCCAGACATACCTGTGTGCACTGTGTCTGTATTACATGTCACATCCCAGACATACCTGTGTGCACTGTGTGTGTGTATTACATGTCACATCCCAGACATACCTGTGTGCACTGTGTGTCTGTATTACATGTCCAGGAGAAGCACTTTTATTCTGCAGGAAAACAGCTCTCATTAAATGTTGAGTACATAAAATGCATGAGAATGAGAACAAAAGCATGATTAAAGTAGGTACTAGTCTGTGTTGTGCTAAGTAGGTTGGGAGGTGTGTTCTCCTTGTTTTATTCATTGAAATCACTTGTGCTTTTTCTTTTAAATATTTTGGTATACAGACCATATGATATACCACGATGAAGGACGATAGGTGATCGTCCAAAATATGTAGCTGTTAAACTAGCACTTTATAGACTTTTTAAAGTGATCAATAAAGAATTCATGTTTGATGGGACGACATGCTGGATTTCATCTTTTTGCTATTGATTTCCCGATGCCAGAGTGGCTTTTTGCGTGCACCGTCTAGTCTCCCACGATTCCGAGCCGTAGAAGGCAGTGTGGTAAGCTGAGCTGCAATTCCTTGTTTTCCTTTTTGCTATTCTCTGCTGACTCTACTCACTCTCCCTGGTCTTCTTCTGGGTCCCACTTTGCGCTATGTCCTGACACCATACAGTGTCAGGACATAGTGCATGTAGGTGCCCACTATGACCTGACACTGTGTGATGTCAGGTCAAAGTGCGGCACGGGCCAGAAGAAGACCAAGGAACAGTGAGTGGCAGCACCGTCTGGAGCAAGTGAGGTAAGTTTATTTTTTTTATGGTCTCATCTGAGGCTGATGGGGGGGGGGTCTGATCTGAGGCTGATGGGGGGGTCTGATCTGAGGCTGATGGGGGGGTCTGATCTGAGGCTGATGGGGGGGTCTGATCTGAGGCTGATGGGGGGGTCTGATCTGAGGCTGATGGGGGGGTCTGATCTGAGGCTGATGGGGGGTCTGATCTGAGGCTGATGGGGGGTCTGATCTGAGGCTGATGGGGGGGGTCTGATCTGAGGCTGATGGGGGGTCTGATCTGAGGCTGATGGAGGTTTGTGGATCTGATCTGAGAGCTTGGGGGTCTGAGGGTCTGATATGAGGTCTGATGGTGGTCCTATCTGGGTATGATGGAGTTCTGATCAGAGGCTGATGGTGGTCTAATCTGAGGCTGATGGTGGTCTAATCTGAGGCTGATGGTGGTCTAATCTGAGGCTGATGGGGGGTCTGATCCGAGGCTGATGGGGGGTCTGATCCGAGGCTGATGGGGGTCTGATCCGAGGCTGATGGGGGGTCTGATCCGAGGCTGATGGGGGGTCTGATCCGAGGCTGATGGGGGGTCTGATCCGAGGCTGATGGGGGGTCTGATCCGAGGCTGATGGGGGGGTCTGATCTGAGGCTGATGGAGGTTAGGGGATCTGATCTGAGGCTAATGGAGCTTGGGGGTCTGAGGGTTTGGAGTCTGTTTTGGAGTCTGTTCTGAGGGCTGATAAAGAATGTCTCATTTGGACAACATCTGCATGGAGTTTGTATGTTCTACCCGTGTTTGCGTGGGTTTTCTCTTGGTTCTCCAGTTTCCTCCCACACTCCAAAGACTGACTGATAAGGAACTTGATTGTGAGCCTGATTGGAGACAGTGTGATGCTAATGTCTGTAAAGCGCTGCGGAATATAGTAGCGCTATATAATTGCATAAAATAAATAAAATTTGGGGGTGGTATGAGAATGGGGGGTCTGATCTGAGGTCTGATAAAAAAATATTTATTTTCTTATTTTTCTCTTTCAAATCCTAGATGCGTCTTATAGTCTGGTGCGTCTTATAGTCCGAAAAATCCAGGGAGTTATTCTGATTGCTTGATTGGAGTCGGGAAGGAATTTTTTCCCCTAAAGTGGGGAAAATTGGCTTCTACCTCACAGGGTTTTTTGCCTTCCTCTTGATCAACTTGTAGGAAAACAGGCCGAACTGGATGGACAGATGTCTTTTTTTCGGCCTTATAAACTATGTTACTTAGACTATGAGCTATATATACTATAATTATCACATAAATGTAGGCTCTTATGTTTACAGCAGCGCCCATGTTCATAAATCAATAATGTTACAAATCTTTCTTTTCAATCTGCGTTGCCCTAGGAACTAATCCAAGTGAATTGTCAAGAAAAGTTTTACCGCTGAATAATTACAGAAATTGCTGGCAGTCCTCTAGTGAAATAAACACACAATAAAACTAGGTTTTTGTGCTTCTCTTCTGTCGGCAATATGTGTTTTATGTTTTTGCAGTTAGGTAAGAACAAGGGAAAAGAACAGCACTTTGTGTTATTGTAACATTAAATGGGGCAGTAGTAGGGATAAAAATCAATGCTATTCATGAGTATACTGCAGTTAATACTGGACTGCTGTGCGCTGTGCTAGGCTGTCTACAGGAGCTGTCCTTGGTGTATGATTGGGGTTTCCTATGAGTACAAATTATGACATATCACTAGAAGTGTCACAACTTACTTATTTTGGTGTCACAACTTATTTATTTGGGAGGCAGGAAGAAGGAGAAGAAGCAGCAACATCATATGTGACTGAGCTGCGCCTGCAAAGTGCCACCCTCCCTGTCCCATTCAACAGATCGTTTGCCGCACTGCTTGTTGCTTTGAACAAGAAGACTTGCTCTAATTGGTGCTGGCCTGCAGCATGTTATACCTACAGGCGCACTGCTCCCAGGTCCTTCACGGACCTTGAGACTCCCAAACATTAGAGCACCAGTGCAGCTGTTTCAAAGTTAACCTGAACCTACTGAACACTGGCATAAAAAAGCAGTACATTTTTTTTTTTGTAGTTAAGAGGTTTTCTGGGGAAAATAACACAGAATGGTTATTCACCATGGATCCTGTCTTATCTATATAGAGGTGATATCAGTAGAGGCAGGATTAGGATGACAGATAAGCAGATAACTGCTGTAAAGACCAAGTGGCACCTATAGTTATATATAATTATATAGGTTTAGTGGCCAAAAACTGCAGGATATGAGCAGCTAAAGCAGCCACCCTCTCCCCTTAAGTCTGGAGGAGGTGGGAGAGTTGCTGGAGAAAAGGCAAAAATAATTTAAAAAAATATATAAAAATATGGCATTATCATCATTGTACTGACCCACCTAATAAAGTTATGCTATTTATTGAAATTGCAGTTTTTATCTTTCCTCCTAAAAATAAGATAATAAAAGTTATTTAATATACTATGTGTACCTCAAAATGGTTCCTAAAAATCCTACAACTAATCCCCAAAATAAAACAATAAATACTTTTAGAAGAAAAGTTCTGACTGCTGGAACACAAGGGGGGAAATGTTACTGGCCCTTAACCCCTTCAAGACCAAGCCAGTTTTCACCATAAGGACCAAGCCACATTTTTCAAATCTGACATGTTGCACTTTATGTGGTAATAACTCTGGAACGCTTTTACTTATCTAAGCGATTCTGAGACTGCTTTCTCGTGACATATTGTACTTCATGTTAGTGGTAAATTTTAGTCAATATGTTTCACCTTTATTTATAAAAAAAATTCCAAAATTTACAGAAAATTTGGAAAAATTCACAATTTTTGACATTTTGAATTTCTCTGCTTTTAAAACAGATTGTGATACCTTATAAAATAGTTGTAACTGTACATTTCCCAGATGTCTACTTCATGTTGGCATTATTTTGTAAACATCATTTTATTTTTTTTAGGATGTTAGAAGGCTTATAATTTTAGAAGCAATTCTTAAAATTTTTAAGAAAATTTCCAAAACCCACTTTTCAAAGACCAGTTCAGGTATGAAGTCACATTGTGGCGCTTACATAATAGAAACCACCCATAAATGAACCTTGGTCCAACACTGTTCAAGTCCTGCCTAACCAAACCGTAAGCATTTCACTTAGTCAATGAAATATATATCCTTGTGTGCAGCTAAGTAAAGACCGAATATAGATTTTTGTTGTATAACTAATGATTAATTAGAATACATTTTGATGATGAGTACGGCCAATTATTCTTCAGTGTGTCAATGGATGTGTAATAAGATCATACTCCACACTGTCTAGAATGGAAGGAAGGAGGGGTGATGCCTTTTATCGTTCTTACATTGTGCAAAAACATACAAAAAGACCATTTGTGTGAAAACTCTTTGAGCTTTTATCTTTATGGCCAATTAATGTGTAGCGTTGATTTCTCAGTCCTTTCCTGACAGTTAATCATGCCTATGTCAAACTCCTTACCTTACAGTTCTGGGTTGATTTTTTTTTTTTTTTTAGTTCTTGAAGCAGCCCTGGATGAATTCCCAGTGTTTGTCATTTTCAATGAAACCGGAATTAGTCCAATTGGCAATCTGTTAATAAAACAAGTTCAGAGTTGCAGGACAGTGATGCAAGCTGCCAGTGACTATAACAAACAACAGCAGGATATGTATCACAGGGTATGCATTAGGGGGGATATTTGTTAAGATCGGCGTTCCTCTGTGCTGCTGGAGGAACAGGCCTCTATATTTTTGGCTCTTCCTCCAGCCGGCTGTGTGGCAGACTTAAATCTACATCAGCATCCTTGTTGGCGTGGAAAATGATAGTTGAGCTGCTCCTGCCGTCCCAACAGCTTCCCTGCCCACACCATGCCCCCTTCTCTTTGGAAAAGTGACGTAAGCAGGGAAAAGTTGCAGATTTTCTGCAAGATGGAGTGTGACAAAATCTGCCACAGTAGTAAATAAGTGACCCCCATGGTTTTTATAAACTGCATCTGAGAGAAGTGGTTCCGGAGCTCTCATCTTCACACAAGGTGACAGGAGAAGCTTCATTACAGTCCTTCCAGGACCTTTCACACAATGATGTCATATTTAAGTAGTTCATTGACTCTTGGGAATTGTGAAAATCAAACTGGCGGTGTACGTTCACATGCCGAATTTTGAAAATTCGCCTACAAAATTAAGCACATTTTTTAAATGTGTTTTTTGTTTGGTTTTTAGCACATTTTTTATGTGGTTTTTCAAACTGTATTTTCAACTTGTGGATTTTGGCACAGATCCATGCCAAAAACTGTGCAGAAAGCACACAAAAAATGCACGGACACATACTGAGCGTTTTTTTTTTAACGCTTCCCATTTATTTCAGTAGGAGATTCTGTGCAGGTTCTGCCCCGTTGGAGCATGTTGCTTCTTTTTCCCTAATGGAAAAAAGCAAATGCTGCTTCCCATTGAAATGAAAAAACTCTGTGTTAACCGGCCCATAGACAGAAGGGAGGAGTGGGGTGTAGGAAAGTCGAGTCCAAAGAACTGCAGGACCAAACAGCCCCACCATGAAGATCTTCAATATGGTAAACATCTCCTGTTTCTAATCTACAGCAGCGGGCCTATATAGGAAACCACTGAGCTTCAAACCAAAAGGCCCCAGCATAGTTGATGCACCTGAGGATTCAGGAGCACTGAGAAGTCTTTATTTTTGGACAGACGCATTTCAGAATTCGACCTTCCATACATTTGCTCAATGATTTGTACTCAGCCCCTCCATCCAGTTTAGCACTAAAGGGTGTTCACAGCAGTTCTGTCATTTTAAACCTTTGAAACTTGGTATTTATATTGATTGAAACTTCTTCAATTTTCACTTGATCAATCATTTGATATTAAAAAATCATTTCCAAACCGTCTCTTTTCAGGCTTTGCACAGCCGGGAATTTCAAGCCTCCTTCTTTCCTAAATAACAGCAGCAATAAACATCATGCAAGGATTAATAAATTGACAAACAAGCTCTGCACTTGGAGCTGCAAGGCCTTGGGACTCTTATCACATCTACCTCATCCTAATGGAACGCTCATTGACTTCCTGCCCCAGGAGACCAATTCTGCAAACTGAGTATTGAATCAGTTGTGCTATGCAGCTCACCAGAAGGTTGCATTAACCACTTGACTGCAAAGGTCGACAGGCTTGATGCTAAAGGGTCACTTGTTTTGTGTCCCTTAGTGCTCTTGGTGATTTTTGTTTTCAAGTATGGTGCCAGGAAGCTGCATTATAGAACCCAATGTCTCATGGTACATTAGTAACAATCATATTTGGACTTTGTGAAATGTGCACATTACATTATTATTTACTTGTATATAAGCATATGCATTTCTAATATTCCAGTGCAAATTTATAGTAATTGCACAGCTTCCAAAATGTATGGATAGCCTTCTTATAATGCTCAAAAATGTGTATGGTAAATACAAATTGATACCCTTCATCTCACTATTTCTTGTGTTTTTTGCTTTCTAAATCATGATTTAGTCTAGCCTTGTGCACGACTTAGAGAAAGGTCTTATTAACATAGAGCCATTTGCATGAAGCTTATACAGGGTCACATGGAATATGTGCACCTTTATACTGGCCTTATGGAGTCTCAGCATTATTACTGTGGAGATATTCCCCTTATGATATGTCATCCGATGGACAATACCATATTTTTAGAGAGTACCAGGGGCATCGCTAGGTCCCAAATGTATTGTCCGCCAAACATACAACTGTATCTCCATTCTTGGAACAGTTGAATTTCAGTGGTGGGACACAGGAGCCAATTCACCTGCACCAAGACGGCACATTGGCCTGCACCACATTCGGTTTATTGACTTCAAAGTGACAGCCTGAGCTGAGATGCCAGCAACACAGACTGTAATAGGCCTGTGGCCTGCATTGCTGATGTTTTTTTTTCTAACTCACTTTAGGGGAGGTTAGTACTGGGAGTACTATGTGGGAGGCATTACAAGTACTGGGGGCACTATATATATATGTGTGTGTTTGTGTGTGTGGGGGGGGCATTTCAAGTACTGGGGGCACTATGTAGGGGGACATTACAAGTACTGAGGGCACTATGTGGAGGTCATTAGAATTACTCGGGGCACTATGTAGGGGACATTAAGTGCGGGGAGGTATTGTATGTATTGGGGCATTACAGGAGGACAGAAAGTACTAGAGGGACTACATGGGCCCTATATTAATTGGGGCACAACAGAGAACAGTTATAACTACTGGGGCACTACAGGGGACATTATAACGACTGTAGGTATTAGAGGGGACATTGTAACTACTGAGGCATTATAAGGGACATTATAACTGCTCGGGGCTTTACAAGGGGGTATTATATCTTTTGGGGGCTCTACACAGGGAAACTTTGGGGAGAGGGCATTATTACTACTGGGGGTACCGTGGGGGCATTATTATTGGCCGCAATATGGAGGGCACGCTACTAATTGGGGTATTGTCATGGAGCATTATTACTGTAGAGTGCACTATTAGTAATGAGGGCGCTCTGGGAGAGGATTACAATTGATGGGACTTTGGGAGCCCTATTAGTATGCGGGGACTATCTGTAGGACACTGTTATTTCATAAGTATAGTATTGGGGAGAACAGTCGGCAAAATATTACGCTGGCAGCAGGATAACACTGTTGGGCACCAGGAAGGGATGATAGAAAAGTGAGAAATACAAGATGTATGTGTGGCAAACTGTAGAGACAAGACATGCTTGAAAGAAGTTGACATGGCGATCTGGGCCAAATGGAGAAAATGAGGAAAGAGAACATCTATATCAGAGGAGACATCACTGGATATAACAGCTGTGTAGTGGGGTATAATCCTGTGTATGTTACAGTAGCAATTCATGGCTGCACAAGTGCCAGCTTCCTGTGTGTGAATTAGGGCTTGTATTCATTATTCCTATGTCTTCAGCACTGCTAGGCTTAAAGGGGTAATCCTAGACAAAAAAATGTACCTCATTTGCCCGAGCCCCTCACACTGAATATACTTACCTTGCTCCCCACCCCCTGCGCCGCTGCTGGTCCCTGCACCGCCGCTGCTTCTCCCCATGCGTGGATGAAAACATCTGGTGCCGGGTGGAGTGGCGCTAGGGAGGCTCGTCCCTGTCACCGCCTGCCATTGGCTGCCAAGCAACCCTCCCCCACGACACCGGATGTTTTCATCCACGCACGGGGAGAAGCAGCAGCGGTGGTGCGGAGACCAAGAGTGGCACAGGGAGCGGGGATCCAGGTAAGTAAGTATATTCAGTGTGAGGGGCCCAGACATATGCGGTACATTGTTTAGTCTCGAATAACCCCTTTAATCTCCTGCTCTGTGAGATGCTGCATGGCTGTATCCAATTGCTAATCAGCTGCTCCTATGTAGTTGCTCTGCTGGCCTTCCTTGCCTGTGCAATTGATCTCTGTTGGTCTCTACAGATGTTGCAAGAATCTCTCGAGCTGGACCTGATTCTTGCTTCCTGATTTGTGCCAGTTCACCGCACTGATCCTGGGCCGCCTGCCCAGACCTTTGGATTCATTCACAGATTTGCACAAACTCTGCCAGCCAAGACCTCTTCCTGTTTCCTTGTTATGTGTATTGCCTGATCCCTCTGTGCTTCGCACTGGTGTCTCTAATCCCTGTGGGTGAGCAGTCAACTACACTGGGACATTTCCATGAGGTAGCAGCATGGGCGATCCCCTACAGCGAAGTTCAGAACCCTGTATATGGGTTAAAGGGTAAATGCCAGGGGACTGCCAGGAAAACGCGCTTAGGTCTAGTCCAAAGTCAAACCAGTTGGTTGACACAGTGGTTCCACAACCCATTGCCTGTAACAGTATGTGAGGTAATCCTCTAATGTCCCTCCAAATATGTAATTAGCAGTGGGGCGAATGGTTGGTTTGAGAATTTAGTGCATATGCACTGGGGTGTTTGAGACCCTAGCAATGCCCCTGACGAGTACTCTTGTTTGTCTTCATTGTCTCACTATAGGTAGAAAACCATTTCACATTCAGATGTGGTTATTCTGCAGTCACATGAAATACATTTTTATGCAAATTAGCTCACCTCCAGAAGAAAATTGTCTGTCTTATTGAAGGTAGCTAACCTGTAAAGGTGACCATACATATTAGACTAAAATGTTACTAAAAATGGATGATTTCAACCATTACAAAGATTAATCGGCACAATTTTACAATAAACAATCCAATGATAGACCGCCATCATCTGGAAGAAAGTTGTCAGAGTTTGAATTTTTTGCCCAATATTTGGATGAAAGATCTTTTGTTCTTTGAAAGAGCATTCCCAGAAAGATAATTTGTCCTGTGCCTAGTGTTATTGAACATGTATGGCCAGTTTGGACTACTCTAACAGGCAATTTTAAATCTTAAGTGCCAAAAGACAAAATGCACTATGAAAAATGCTAGGGGTTTAATCATTTTTATAGGTCATGTATAACGATGAGCGAATCTATTCGTCGATTCGTATCGAATCTTGGAAATTTTTAGCTGCGAAGCGAATCCAAATATTAGGTGATTCGCTTTGGCTTTGTAAGCATTTGCTAGTTGTTCTATAAATTATACGCTCCCACGATCTATTTATCCCCAGGACTGTGACTGTGACGAGGGGCCATCCTCTGCGTCTGGAGGAAAGAAGGTTTGTACACAAACATAGAAGAGGATTCTTTACGGTAAGAGCAGTGAGACTATGGAACTCTCTGCCTGAGGAGGTGGTGATGGTAAGTTCACTAAAAGAGTTCAAGAGGGGCCTGGATGTATTTCTGGAGTGTAATAATATTACAGGTTATAGTTACTAGAGAGGGGTCGTTGATCCAGGGAGTAATTCTGATTGCCTGATTGGAGTCGGGAAGGAATTTTTTTCCCTAAAGTGGGGAAAACTGGCTTCTACCTCACAGGGTTTTTTTGCCTTCCTCTGGATCAACTTGTAGGAAAACAGGCCGAACTGGATGGACAGATGTCTTTTTTCGGCCTTATAAACTATGTTACTATGTATCGCTACATATAAGTTAATCTATACACTGGTGCGTACGAATTCTATTCATTAGTGAAATTTTACTGTTCGTTCGTTTATCGTGCGCAAAAGCCCGGGAAGTAAGAGGTCACCTGACCTAGTGGGCAGGGCTTGCTCTGATTGGCTCAGGCTCGGTAAGCCAGTGACACATCACTTCTGCTGCGACTGCTGAGACAAGCAGAAGCACTGTGTGTCAAGTTCTGAGAGACTGAGACCTGTGTTGTGAAAATTGGGGTGTAATTGCTCTGGGAATCCATATTACACATCAGGGATACTGCAGGGCAAGTGCAGGGCCAGTTCAGGGCTAGTAATTAATCAGGCAGGGAGAGAGAGACAGGGAGAGATAGGTAGATACAGGGACAAAGACCAGCTGCAGAGACACAGAGTGAATTAAAAAATGTCTGGAATGGATAAGCAAAAGGGGTCCAGTTCCAGCCAGACCTCGAGCTCTAAAAAAAAAAAGGAGAAGGTGGCACAGGGCAGAAGTGCCAAAGGACCTGTAGCCGGAGCATCTGCTAGTAGTATTTGCAATACTTGGCTGTTGTGCCACCAGGCTAACCCACCAAGGCGCAAAAGTGTAGTGAAGGAGAAAGTGGATGAGGTAGTGGAGTGGATGGCACGCTCATCTCAGTCTCACCCGGATGATCTGCTGTCATCTTCTGATACAGTATCCATATGTATGGGGTCAGAGCATTTCTCCTGCTCCACCATTCCTCTCCAGCAAAGCCCTTCATTTTCGTACGCACTTTGTATGCTCATGCATACGTGTTCAAAGAGGTTGCATACCTTTTTACCTGAACGTTCGTTATTAGTGCGTAAATGTTCACTAAAAGCCATATAGTTGCGTATATTTTGTACGCAAATTCAACGAATCTATTCGTCGAATATACGAATCTTAGGAAAAGTTCGGTGAATGTTCGGCGAGTAAAATTTTGCATGATTCGCTCATCTCTAGTCACGTATTTCCTATAAGGCTTCATGCAGACAACTATATTAGCCCTAAATTGTACACAGCTGCAATCTGGCTCCCTTTAGTCGATTGAGCCATACTGTACTCCAGTGTCTCTGATTTCAAAGAGGCTTTCACTAGAATTTATACAGAATCTTAGAGAAGAAGATTGTGCCATGTTCTATGCCATATACTATATATCAGATGTATAGAACACTATGGCTCCATGGTACTGAACTATGGGGACTCCATGTGCTCTTGTAGTTGGTTCAATACATTTTTAAAGAGCATAATAATAAATTTTGACTTGCGCTAGTTAGAAATATAGATATTTGAATTAGTATGATTATGGAGAGGCATACTTTCCTACATACCAAGCACCCAGTATAGTAATTCTCAGATATGTATGAGTTTAATACATATTCAGCACTATTCCCATTATTTCAGTATATAAATCTTCCATTTTCTTTGATGCTCCAACCGATGTTCTGCGAAGAGAATTGCCTTTTAAAACCGTGCAAATAGAGAGGAAATAGCATCTCTAATATGTACGGAGAGGTAATGCAGCGTCTTTACATTTAAATACTAGATGTGTCATATGCAACAGACTTTTAGCGGTGTAGAATAAAAAGAAAATGAAAATACACACGCACATTTTCCATAGTAATCATTCTTTATATCAGTTCTGAGGAGTATACATTGCTTTGCCATTTTGTGCTCTGTATGTAATATACATAGACCTGTGTAGTTAACATTCTTCACAGGGAAACACGGAACAGCGCCCCCTATCCCATCCCAAGATTATATACACTGAATTTTATACATATATATATATACATATACACTGATTTTATCTGTTCATATATTTATAGATGATGGAAAAATATAAAAAAGAATTATAAAATAATAAACTAAAAACAGACTCCTCTTTAAATTACCCCAAATGACACACTCTCACATGCATAAACACATACTTTTTTTCTCATTTACACGTTTTTTTTTTTCAGACATTGTTTATGTTAGGCCACGCGGAAAAGAAAAAAAAATTAACAGCTATTCCTGTACGGGTATACTGAATGAAACAGGATGGTGTGTGTATGGGTATAGGCTGCCTCTATAGTAGATGATTTACTGGATGGGATTCAGTTTAGGTCACCTCCTCTGTATCATGTGATGTTTTTTAGATTCATTTTTAAGCACTCCTGTATAGTGAGAGGTAGAGAAAACAAGTTGCCTACGTGATCTGATTTTTTGTTGTCATATGACATTTTCTGTATGGTCTAATCCTTACTGACGCATGATTAGGGCAACTGTATGTAGTAATTGGAGCCTTTGGTAAAACACACAGGATGTTGAAGCACTAAGAGCTATATGGAGAGCAGATGAGGCTTTGGGCATTGTGACTGATGACACCACTGTGCGTGCTTACTCACAGAATAGATGGCTGATAAAGTATTGAAAATGAAAGGTTTTGGATGGGCCCTGAAAAAATTGGGAATGGCCAGCCATGGTATGTTAGTAAAAAAAAAAAAACAATAAAAAAAACACAAAACAAAACCCAATCACCTCTTTTGGTTTTCCCAGTTCCTCTGTCCCGCCTCTGTCCCCGCCACTTCTGGTACCTGTGTGACTTAAATTGTGACAGCCTATCGGTGACCACAGTGGTGATGTGTACAGACCTGGCACATGACCATTGAGACCATTGACTGGCTGGCATGGGTGACATACTGGTAGTCGGCAAGTCACACTTCTGGTCATGCAGGGACAGAGATGTGTAACAGGAACTGGGACAACCAAAGCAGATGAGGTGTTTGTTTTTTTTAACTTACACACCATGCCCGGCCATGTTCATTTTTTCAAATGCATGGACAGCCCCTTTAATACAAAAATTTATATAAATATTTAATGGTTGCCTTCAGGTTGTCTACATTTCAAAAATGGGTCTACTAAGAGCACAATGAGAGAGCAATTATTATTGAGTTATTATAACTGATATTAGGTAAGAGTGCATTGTTTTGTATGATGGATACTTTTTGTGCATTTGCCCTTTAAGATGGAATTAATATTTTTATTTTTACATATGAAGGGAGATTAAAGGAGCATTCCCATTTGGGACATGTATGGCATATTGATAAGATATGCCATAAATGTCAACTAGGTGGGACCCGCACTATCTCAAGAATGGGGCCCTACCCTGTATGGAGAGCACACCACACATGCACAATGTCCTCTCCATACAGTCACACCATTATACGACTAATTTTATTCAACCCGTAGAGGTAAATGGAGAGGTGGCCATGCATGCGTGACTTGCTCTCCATTTACTTCAGCATCCAGTTCTTAAGATAGGAGCTGGTCCTAAAGGTGGGACCTGTACCTATCTGAGATTTATGGCATATTATCTACATATGCCATACATGTCCAACATAGGAATACCCATTTAAAGTCAAAGTTCTAGATAATGCATGGCTGGAAATGAGAAGCAGGGCTGGATTCAGATGATAAAGGAACGTTTTTTAGTATTCATATTTGAATCTACTTCTGTAATATCACTGAAACCTCCATTATTTACTGGGAGATCCATTGTTCTATGTATCTGCTGTCTTTTACGTAAAACCTGGCAAATTAGTAAAATATGCTAGGTTTCTTTAAGATACCAGGGCTTTTAATTCTTTCACTGAATTTCTCCACATGTAAGTTTCCCAGGTGCTCAGTACATTATAGTTTCCTTGATACTACAGGCAATAACAAAATGACTCCATTACTGGATTGTAGAGGAGTTGAAACAACCCCCTCCTCCATTCTCACTGCATCACACAGTGCTCTGCAGCTATTGGCTGAAGCTTCACCTTGTAGACTTCCTGTTCTGCCCTCCCCTACTATGTACCCTATACACATCTCTCTCTTTATTGTATTGTATGTCTTACCTGTTTAGAGCAGGAAGTCTGCAAGATGCAACTTCAGCCAACAGCAGGAACTTTGGGAACTTAAACTTTAGGCACCATCAAGAATGAAATAACAGTCTTGGTATGTTACAAGAGTATGGTAGGTCCATTTTAAGAATTTGCCTAGTGATTTACATTAACAAAGTATTGAACAACTGAAAATGACCACTTTCCTATTTAAAAAACCCTATAACCTATATTATGAAGCTATGGGCACTATGTGCACCATATCATGGTCCTTGCTATGAAAAACTGTATTTTCCCATCGAGAGATTGAATGATGTCTCGTGGTTCCATAGTACAGATCTGTACGACACAGATCTGTTGTACCATTATAGTCATAGGCGTTTACATTAACCTAGTCTGAGAAGGGCTTAAAAAGTACAAAGAATTCCTATTCAGGTCACTGATCCCCCACTAAATGACACTTCCTGAGTCATCTGCTGGTCTTCACATTCTGGGTCCTCTCAAGATACAAGTCACTGCTCAGCCAGTCGCTGCCTGAGGTGCCTCACCACTGTGGCCAATGAATGGATAAGTGGTCACACTTCCTGTGTCAAGAAGGAAGTAGGGACCAACAGGGGATTGAAGAAGTGTTGGAAAGGAGTGGCGGGGATCATTGAGGTGAGCATGACACCTTTTTTTTAAGCCATTATGACTCTTTAAAAAAAAAGACAGTCCAGACAGACCTTTTCACAAAACATTGCAAAAGTGCAGATTAAAGGTCCCTTTACACTGGCCGATGTTCAGGCAGACGAGCGTTTATTCAAACGTGCGTTAGCGATAATCTGCCAGTGTAAAGGTTCCACTGATTACCTGATGACTAAGTCAAACACTCCTTCATCAGGTAGTAGGATCGTTGGTCACCTAAATCATTGTTTTCCGGCACCAGATTGTGCAGTCTAAACAGCACTGTGCCCCTGGCAAACTATGATTCTGTATGGTGATGAGAGATGGCATTAGTGATCGCTACTACCCATACTGTGGAGGAGATCGGTGCATGTAAATGATGAGTCTGCGATTGTCAGGAAGGAATCGTTCCTTTCCGACAATTGTCAACTCCATCGGGCCATGTAAAGGGGCCTTAAGTTTCAAATCCACCAACTTTCCCTGATGAGAGAAACCTAAGGAACTCTACAAATCCTATTAAGAAACTAATTTCAAATGGAGGTTATGAGTAATCTATGATGGCCATGAAGTGATTTCTATATTGGTCTTTATGCATTTTGTATGTTACAAGTATGGCTGCAAAAATCTAAGACATGGCACCAGACTTGGTTTCTTCATCCTGTGATATGTGGGAAGAGTTAATAATCAGCTATATAAAGACATATGTACATAATGGCATGTCGGGATTGTTTTTGTTTTTCATTGTATATGCGGTGAGGAGGTAACAGTGATGGTAATGATATAAATAAAGGCAAATTGAAGATTCCTGGTCACAGGAGAAGTTTCAGGCTTCCCAAGGTTCATTTTTGAGTCCACTGAGCATCAGCAGTTGAAAGCTGTAGACGCTGGTCCAAGTGTCCACATACCTCCAGCGAGATCAGCGCCTCTTCACATTATGGTCACAGTGATCAGTCCTCCAAGGTCAAATATTTAGTTCAGCTTTCAGGGAGTTCATACAATCTGTTCTCCAGCAAGGTACACAATGACTTCTCATAGTACAATCAATGTGACCAAGGATAGTAAACACATAGGAAGGTATGACGTCTCCCATCGTTAAGAGTCTTTTAAAATAATGAAGTAGTAATAATTTTTGTTTTTTGTAGCACCCGAAGGTCAGGCTCAAAGGCCACCATGTACAACAATCATCTGCTCATTCCATGGATTGGGAGAGTGATTCATTTCTTAAGATAAAACAACCTTCCCCTATCTCTCTTCAGATCTTTTGTAGTTTTAGATTTCCCTAATGGGAAAGTTCACATTCACAGAAATCCTACAAATTCTATCGAGGATGAATCTTGAAGATCACATCCACAAAATAGAGAGACCAGGAGAATGAGAGCAAGGCAAGAGAGAGAGAAAATCTCATACAACCACAAATAGCACTGGATATCTAAATAACAGGAGACACTGATGTCGGTCAAATAAGCTTACTGAGATAGTATCCATGGTAATAAAGTAGAAGGTATTGAAATCTGTGGGTAGATTGTAATATTTAACCGCTCTGGTTATCCTCTGGACGGAAATAAAGCTCTACTTATTTACAGAGAATATATAGAATGTTTAGCCTCAATATAACAATGAAAATGAACATTTCTTTAATTGGACTCTATGGTAATGAAATTTAATTTTATTTTAATTCTTTTTTTAGAGAAAATACAAATGCAATGATATGTAATATAATCTATTTAAGGTCCCTAAGATAACTATCTCGTCCAACCTCCCAATAAACATGCATGCTGATGAGCTTGGCATAGCATGCATGTTTATTTCAATGAGGAGAGAGGACTGAAGGGTCATTTACATGGGGCAGATAATCTGCCTGTAAATGAGTTCCATAGGAAGCTATAGCATGTTGATAGGCGTACATTTAAATGAAGCAGTCATCGTGTGAGGAAGAAGGATCATTAGTATGATCGTTTGTCCCCAGTTTGAATATTGGTGGCAGCACATCTCCCATTTACACTAGTAAATGTGTCGCCAACAAAAGGTGACTTTTATGCCTGACATATGAGCATCTGCTCATTCATCAGCTGATCGCCATGCACGTTGTTGTGGTAGAAAACAAATATTCCTACAGATGATCGTTCAGCTAATCATCAGCCTGTGCGAAAGGGCCTTAAAGGGGTTGTGCCACCATAAAATCTTATTTAAATATAATTCAGCAATCAGCATGATAAACTAATTACTTTTATAATTTACTTTCTGTTACAAAAATACTCCAATTGTGGGAAATCCTCTTTAGTTCATTATAATGGCATCCCCTGATGTTTAATCTGTATAGTAATATGCATGTCCACCTACTGAGGTGGTCACACATGCTCAGTTCCATACTTCAACTGCCTCCAGCCGTATCTAGTGCTAGAATCTGTGACCGTTACAGTTAGAAAGCTGTAGTAGAAAGACACCCCCCCCCCGAGCTGTGATAGGTAGAAGGCTGGAGCAGAAAGGATGCACCCCCTGAGCTCTGATAGGGAGAGGGCTGGAGCAGAAAGGATGCACCCCCTGAGCTGTGATAGGGAGAAGGCTGGAGCAGAAAGGATACACCCCCTGAGCTGTGATAGGGAGAGGGCTGGAGCAGAAAGGATGCACCCCCTGAGCTGTGATAGGGAGAGGGCTGGAGCAGAAAGGATGCACCCCCTGAGCTGTGATAGGGAGAAGGCTGGAGCAGAAAGGATGCACCCCCTGAGCTGTGATAGGAGAGGGCTGGAGCAGAAAGGATGCACCCCCTGAGCTGTGATAGGGAGAGGGCTGGAGCAGAAAGGATGCACCCCCTGAGCTGCAATAGGGAGAGGGCTGGAGCAGAAAGGACACACCACCAGAACTGCTAGTCTGAAGAGAATGTAGCATAGTAATTTGGGCAATGAATGGTGGAATCTGTGGATTCATTTGTGGTACAGGTCTGGATCTGGCTTTGTTAGAAATAGAATGGCATGTACTATATGATGTCTGAGTTCAATTTTTGCATTTATGGCATAACCCCTTTAAGCCGCTGCTTGATACTTAACACAACAGCTGATTTTCTGGTGGAACATCAGATCTGGCAGGTGAAACCCAACATTCCCGATCCATGTTTCCTCTGACATTTGCCGTTGGGGTATTGTGTACGGCAGGAAATCTATAGCCACTCCTCTACTGGAATCCATGCCATTTCATCAGAAACATGAAAACAGGGCTTTATGTCCCTGTCAAGAATTAGTATTATAGGTTCCTCAGTTTACTAGAATGGGGACTACCCAAGTGGACTACTCTATGGATCAGTTCATGATTTACACTAAAGTATTCTCTGGAATTTTCAGATAATAGGAATTATCATTTTGTTCTTCCACAACAAATGAGTAATTTCTGCGTGTATTACATTGAGACATTGATTCAGAGGTTTTTTATACTCTGCACACTTTCTCTTGACTTCAGCTGGATCAAGCATATACTGCTCAAACAGTCGGCTTCTTATATGGCATGTAGTATTATCGTATGTGAGAACCTATGGAATTTATTACTACTCATGGATGCCGTGCCTTCCCCATCTTTAGTTGCGTCTTCATTTGGAGGACAGAATGCCTATGTCTTGGCTGATAGTGATTCTAGTGATTTAAGTAGTCTTCTTCATTACTGGTAGTCCGTGGTCTGCAGATGTTTCTATTCTACATATCTGTAATATGTCTTGACATTGAATTACTGTGTCCCAAGTATAATAATATAGGCGTCTTATATTGCTCGCAAAGTGTCTCTGCTGTCATTAGTACAGCTGATTTTCTTAGTCACAGACTTGAGGAGGTTGAGGTGGCCTCTCATTCATTCTCGCACTGCTCACTAGGCCGTCTCTCACACAGAACAGATTCTTTATAGTTAAGGAGTTGCCGTTTTTGGTTATGTAGATTTTCGTCCAGACTCTTGTGCTCTCTTCTCCGCTTCTCCCAAACTCTTGCTACTTTCAGATGATGATTTTGCTCTCTTGGCTGTTTCAGGACATTGTCTCAGCATGTGAAGTCTTCAAATGCTCCACGTACCGCATGGTGGGGGAGAATGTTGGCCGTGTAGCTCATACCTGCTGGGTGCCCTCTTACACCCTCACATGGAGCCTGTAATGAGAACAGGATATTCATTATAACAAGAACAACTGGGAAAATGTGAACCAGTATTAGAAATATGTATTTGATATACGTTGCTACAGCAATTCCATAATAGCTCTGTTGAAACACTGCGCACAGATCTTCATACCCAGCAACCTTTATTGAACTTTTGTACCAGTTATCTGTGTGCCAACAGACTAAGATAATGAGCAAGACGTGGAAAGCATGCAGAAATGTATATGACATAACAGACTGACTTTTTATGGTCTATTTTTGGGTATATTGTCCATGACAGGCTCTGCATGCAAGATACAAGAAAATATATTACTGGTCTTTCTACAGTATCAGAAATATTTAAAAAAAATATTGGTCTCTGGAAATGAAGTTCAAAGCTAAATGTAAGGACATCACTGCTGCGAAAAGAGCAACAAGACTAGAACTTATTAAATGCAGCGAATTGCTCATAGAAACACAACAAAGCCAGCAGTGACTATATGCTAGGCCTTGACTTGCAATGTGGTAAGTTTGGCATTGTTTTTTAAAAAATTTAAGCAAATAAATGGACCAGTTTATACTATATGTAGCTTTAGGTTAAAGGGTTTTTTTCTGAATTTGATATTGATGACCTATCCTCAGGGTGGGTCCAAGTCCCAGCACTTCTGCCAGTGAGATGTCATGAGAGCTGAGGTTTCCTTAAAGCTTGCTAAGCACAGCGCCATACATTGGATAGAGTATGTTATTGGTATTGCAGCCCAGGCCTATTCACTTGAATGGGACTGAGCTGGGCTTAGGGCATGTGATCGATGTATGGGGACATCTCTGGCCTAGGAAAAGGCCTTTTTTAACAGCTGATAGGCAGGGGTGCTTTTATTCATTGACAAATAGTCATATGTGGTATATTTTTGTTTTTTGATATACTGTATTTTTCTCTTTATAAGACGCACTTTTTCCCCCCAAAAGTAGGGGAAAAATGGCTGTGCATCTTATAAATTGAATACTAGTGAACGCTTCCATTATGTAAGCGCTTACTAGTATGCATTAGGTGCCGGGAGTGAGGGACCGAAGCGTCGCAAGTGCTTGTGGTACTCACCCTCCCTGGTCTTCCTTCCGGGGGCCGGCGCTTCACTGTCCTGACCACGTACAGCGTCAGGACGTAGTAGGGTCAGTATGACCTGATGCTGCACACAGTCAGGTGACAGAGCAGCGCAGGCCGGGAAGACATTGGAGCGCAGGACAGGTAAGAGGAGGTTTTTATTTTAATCTGATATGGGGTCTGATGGGGTCTGACAATATGGGCTGATCTGAGGTCTGATGGGGGTCTGACATTGAGGGCTGATCTGAGGTCTGATGGGGGTCTGACATTGAGGGCTGATCTGAGGTCTGATGGGGTTCTGACATGGAGGGCTGATGTGATGTTCTGATAAGGGGGTAAGATGGGATGTTTTGATAAGGGGGTCAGAATGGATGTCCTGATATGGGGGCCTGATCTGATGTCCTGATATTTATGGGGGTCTGATCTAAGGATCTGATAAGAGGTCTGATCAAAATCAATCAATATCAAAAATATTTTTTTCTTATTGTCCTCCTCTTAAATTTGGGGTGCGTCTTATCATCAGGTGCGTCTTATAAAGCAAAAAATACTGTATATCTTAATGTTTTTTATTCAGTACGTTGTCCTTGTTTTTAACTTTTATGTTGTGATCAATCAATTTTATGTTTATTTTTATTTCTTACATAACTGTGCCACCGCCTTCAGGTAAATGTAGTTATGTGAGCATAAACCAGCAAAAACCTCATAAAACTAATCATAAAACTAAAAAAGAGAATTTCAAATAATATCAGACTTTTATTATAAGTATTTATGTTTACTGTATAACTTACATGGCGCTTTACATCGTCCATACTTAGTGTTGCTCCTTTGTCGTTGTTGTTACGTTTTGAATCCTTCCCGCATTTTGCGCCTCCACACAACTTGTATCTTAAAATCTAAAGAAAATCATCAGCATTAATCCTGTCATTTCCATAGGAACCATCATAGAAGATACAGCTTTAGTTTTGCCTGCCACCTACCTCATAGGCATAGTCAAAGAGCTCGAGAACTGTTAAGATACTTGCTCCAATAAATAGTCCCATCTGTCCTCCAATGTCCCCTACAGGAAAAAAAAATCATAGCACCGATACATGAGAACAAACAGACTTTAGGAAGATGTAATCAAGTCAAAAAGATTATAAAGAGAAAAATTGTTGCCTATAAGTGTGAAAAGCCATTGAAGTCTGAAAAAAGCTGATGTTAAAGGGGTTATCTCATCTTGCCTAATGGGGGCATATCGCTAGGATATGCCCCCATTGTCTTATAGGTGCGGGTCCCACCGCTGGGACCCGCACCTATATCGAGAATGGGGCCCCGAAAGCGAACGGTGGCGCACTGCGCATGCGCAGCCGCCTCCATTCATTTTCAATGTGGCCGGCGAAGATAGCCGAGCGCTGGCTCGGCTATTTCCGTCGGCTCCATAGAAATGAATAGGAGCGGTGGCCGCGCAAGTGCGGTGCGCTCCCATTCATTTCTATGGGGAGCCGGCTTGGAGGTGGCCGGACCGGAGTCCTCCAGCCACCACCTTGCGGGGCCCCGTTCTCGATATAGGTGCGGGTCCCAACGGTGGGACCCGCACCTATAAGACAATGGGGGCATATCCTAGCGATATGCCCCCATTAGGCAAGATGAGACAACCCCTTTAAGGATGAGAATAGTACACATTAAAAAATCCCTCGGGACATGGGATAATGACTATATAATAATAGTGGTCAGGAAATAAATTCTGCAGCAATGGTGAATACTGTAGAATCCTTCAGTATAATCTGGATGAACCCTATACACATTAGACTGCGGTTGTCTGAACCCATCATTTTCATCGGGACTGGCCAGCAATCTGATGTGTATGAGGAGCCTCTGACTCTTCCCATCAGGTGATGGTGGGAAGAGAAGGATGGCAATGTAGAACTTCAACACCAGATCCTAGGGAATAAGCAACTGCCTCTCTCCCTGCTCCCTATTGAAAACACAATATGCTCTACCGTGTGGGCAGGTGCCAAGTCCTGCTGGGAAATGAAATCAGCATCTCCATAAAGCTTGTCAGCAGAGGGAAGCATGTAGTGCTCTAAAATTTCCTGGTAGACAGCTGCTCTGACTTTGGACTTGATATAACACATTGGACCAACACCAGCAGATAGCATGGCTCCTCAAACTGTCACTGACTGTGGTAACTTCACAGTGGACCTCAAGCAACTATGATTGTGTGCCTCTCCACTCTTCCTCCAGACTCTGGGACCTTGACTTCCAACTGAAATTCCAAATTGACTTTAATCTGAAAACAGGACTTTGGACCACTGAGCAACAGTCCAGTCCTTTTTCCCCCTAGTTCAGGGAAGACGCTTCTGGTGTTGTCTATTGGTCATGAGTAGCCTGACACAAGAAATATGACGGTTGTAGCCCATATCCTGGATACGTTTGTGTGTGGTGGCTCTTGAAGCACTGACTCCAGCAGAAGTCCACTCCTTGTGAATCTCCCCAAAATTCTTGAATGGCCGTTTTTTGACAATCCTTTCAAGGCTGCGGTTATACCTGTTGCTTGTGCATCTTTTTCTACCAAACTTTTTCCTTTCACTCAACTTTCCATTAATAAACTTGGACACAGCACTCTGTGAACAGCCATCTTCTTTAGCAATGATCTTTCATGGCTTACCCTCCTTCTGGAGGGTGTCAATGACTGTCAAGTCAGTGGTCTACTCCATGATTGTGTAGCGTACTGAACCAGACTGAGGGACTATTAAAGGCTGAGCAAACTTTCTGATTAACTGATTGTCGGACACTATGGGGCAAATTTATCATGAGGGGAATATTTGAAGTCAGTTTTGCTTGAGTCTACGTTGGAGTACTTTATGCTACTCCAATTTGCCTACTCCACCCTCTTACTGGAGTTAGGCTGGGACTTTATGTATGTCTTAAAAAGTCTCAATGATAAATCTGGAGTGAAGCTCATTAACATAGCTAACTAAACTCACTTTTCCACCCACATTTCAAAACTGGAGTAAGTGGTGTAAAACTGCAAAATGTCGCAAAATCTTTGTGCACGTGAATGCAAAAAGTCACAAGAGACGATACCAAAGCCTGGCATAGCACATCAGTGATGTGATATGCAGAGCTTTTAGCGGGTGAACATGGTACAGGCAGGAGCAGCGATGTGTGCTGCAGCTAGTACAGGGCTCACTGTGGCCCAAGTGGAATCCATACATTAGTACAGCCATATGATCAGTGGACAAGTGTACAGATTCCAAACACTTGGGGGGTCATTTACTATGCTGAAATACGCCCCAAAATTAGCTGTATTTCCGGTGCAGATATTCACCTGTTTTGGGCATAGAAAATGGTCTAAATGTAAGACACCAAGGAAGCTGTCTTACATTTAGAACTGGTGCTGAATACACCGGAGTTATGGAGAGGCCGGCACCTCTTCATAACTTTGGCTCATCCTCACCCCTCATTGGGGTCTAAAATGCCGGTCTTAATAAATGTGCCCCTTGCTTATTTTGCAAGGAAAACTACAAAAAAAACTATGTTACAAAAATCATTTTTATCACATTTGGAATAGGTTTTTTACTAAAGTTTAGTTGAAAGTTTAGGTACAATTTACGTTACCAAATTTATCACATTTTTCTTCTTGCACTGTACCTGTGTTGAATGCGATCAGTGCAGGCACAGATATAAGATATCCAGCCCTTACCTGAAGTCTTGTATCTGCTCCTGCGCTGACCGCCTTCAGCACATGCGCAGTACAAGAAGCAAAGTGCCATGATATGGATGGTGGCAACTGTTTACACTGCTACATGGACACTGAAGGCACCTCCATGCACGCTTTGGTAGGCCCATTGGCCTATTAACAGTTGCTAATACTATCACATGCCAGTGTATGGCATTACTGTAATTTAGCACGAAGTGGACTATATATTATCCGTATACACTGCCTGCTCATTGCTCATTTACCTGATCTAAGCTCAGAATTTCTACAAGCACTGGATCTAAAGCCAATCATAAATCAGCCCCACCATATTGGAAATACAATACTAAAGAAGGCAGTAAGTTCTTAAGGTTACAATTCACTGCAGCATGAAGCAAAAAGGAAACAGTGCGCCCTATCTCATGTAGTCAGCCACTGTGTTGCAAGAAAGCCATGTTTCCCTGTCACACTCCAGTGCTTTATCTGCTGAGTGTACTTCTTCAGTCACAGGATGGATATCATTTACACATTGCAAAACTGCAGAGGAATGGTGGCATGTCCTACTGAACCATTCCTGCTACCTCGCTTTCTACAAAAAAATGTATATGTTAGTGGCCAATTTGAAACCTGCAGGATTTTACAATTTTTTTTTTTTTTAGAATATATAGATAGTAGCTTAGAAAATGAAAAACATCATTGTCAAAAATTCTTCAAAATGTGTTTTAGATAAAAACTTGATTTAAACAGTAGGCTATTTTCTGTTGATACATTTCCTTTACACATTCACCTGGCTCACATATAACACAGCGAGTCAATTTTTAACGATGCCGAGTTTGTAGCTGCACTAGAAATGTGCACCTGCAGGAATGGCAATAAATATGGTATATTACCTTGTCTTTCTGATCACTATATACATGGCTTACAGTACAGTAAGTGGGTGTCCTATATGTATTAAAGCTGCAGGGACTTAGACAGTATTAGTATAAATTAAAATAACGTTTCCATATCCTTCAGAGGCATTTTACAATGTGGACATGTGTAAAAAAATTAATCATAAATTAAAAAAAAAAACAGATCATTTTCTTTGTACGTTTTATTCCTAATAAGGGCCCATTCACATGACTGTGTCTGTTTTGCAGACCACAAACCGTGGATTTGCAAAACACTGATGTCGGCAGTGTGCATCCTGCATTTTGCCCTTCTGCCCCGTTACAAGGGGTCTATTCACATGATCATATTTTTGTTCCGCATCCAATCTGATTTTTTTTTTTGGATCGGATACGGACCCATTCATTTCAATGGGACCACAAAAGATGTATGTCCGTTCCCCGGTCCTGAAAAAAAAAAAGAACATGTCCTATTCTTGTCCGTTTAACACAGTGCGGGACCTACAGAAGGGGAAAATCCGGGTTGAGACAGTCATGTGAATGGACCCAAGTACCTATACTTGTCCACTTTGCGGGGCAGAATGGACATACGGAGGCGGACAGCGCACGGTGTGCTGTCCGCATCTTTTATTGCCCCGCTGAGATGAATGTGTCTGCCTTGATCCGCAAAAAAAAAAAAGAATCGGACGCAGAACAAAAGTACCGTCTTGTAAATGGACCCTAAGCCTAACAAAAAAGAAGAAAAAAATATGCCTTTTTGAAAATGATTAAATAAAATAAAGCTCCACACAACATTAAAGATGCTGCAAAAAAAAAAAAAAAAAGAAAATTAATTAATTATAATTACTTCTCGAGGAAGGTGAGATTTTTTTTTTCAGGACCGGGGAACGGACATACAGATGTGGACAGCACATGGTCTGCTGTCCACATCTGTATGTCCATTCCCCGGCCCTGAAAAAAAAAAAAAAGAACATATCCTATTCTTGTCTGCGGGACCTGCGGAAAGGAAAAATGCAGGATGAGACGATCATGTGAATGGACCCAAATGCTCAATGCCATCTTTTATGGCACCACTTAGATGAATAGGCCTGCCTCGATCCGCAAAAAATACAGATCGGATGCAGAACAAAAATACCGTCTTCTGAATGGACCTTAAGCCTAACAAAAAAGAAGAAAAAATATGCCTTTATGAAAATGGTAAAAAAAAATAAAGCGCTGCACAACATTAAAGATGCTGCAAAAAAAAGAAAATTAATTATAATTACTTCCCGAGGAAGGCTCAGACTATTCACAGGGAATGCCTATTAATGAAACTAGCAGTCCTTCTTGGTCAGGGCTGAAAATGTTGTGAGATATATATTTCACATGCCTTCTGCAGTGCGATGTAAAATATTACTTTATGCATTCCGAGGCGGTCATAAACATAATGAATGTGCATGAATGCCAGAATGAAAGAACGACTTAGTTAATGAGATATCTCACCCAGAAGTCCAGCCACCTCGTAAGCCTTCTTCTGCTCTATGGTTTCATAGTTCAGCGCTTCAAAGAAAATATCTAGTACCAAAATGTTCTCCCTGTAAGAGACGGTGAAAAGAAATGAGAATGTGTGGGAAGGGGTTAAGGAGAGCAGTATGATGAGCAACTATAACATCGTAAAAAGGAAACATTTTTTTTTTTTTTTAATGTTCCTACAATCCAGAACCTGGGACGTGTCCAGCCCATCAATTAACAAGCCTTAATTAAAATGCATAAGATCTATACACAATGTAATTTGTTTGAGAATTTATTTCAGAGCTATCCTGAAATGTACAGAGAATCAGTCACAGCGGGCTGTCTTTACATTATCTGAAAGTCTGTTTGCCTGCCAAACAGAAGCTTTACAACCCAACTCGCATCTTCACAGCATCGTGAAGAACAAAAAAAAACAACTTCTTACAGAGATGACAGGAGGACTCCTAGTTTGATTACAATATGACAATGGACACTGTGTTTATATCTCCATCTTTTGAAGGCAAAAGTAAAAAAATAAATAAAATAAAATACTTTCCTTAAAGTTTTTTTTCTATTTGCCTCAATATCCTTTAAAATACTCGCTTAGGAAGGTAGCAGTAATGTATTTTAATTTTTTACTTTTACTGCTCCTATCTCCTGTTCTGGGCTGTGGTCACATGACCATGTCCATGCAGCTCTTTCTTATTTCCTGTGAGGTTATGTCCATGGGCATGTCTGTGACAGGGCAGTGTCTGTCAGGGGTGTAGCTATAGGGGGTGCAGAGGTAGCAGTCGTTAACGGGCCCAGGAGCCTGAGGGGGCCCAAAGACTCTTGTGTCGCATAAGAGGACATCGGTATTATAGAAAGTGCTTTCTGGTCAAGTTACACCTCTGGCTGGAGGGAAGGGGTTAGGTCATGAATTTGGCATGGGAGGGGGGGGCATTTCAATTTTTGCCTCAGGCACCATGAAGGCTACGTGATCCCCTGTCCCAGGCCACAAAGCACTGAGGGAAGGGGGTCCAAGATGAACTCTTGCTCCAGGTCCCTTTAGCTACATTCCTGGTGTCTGTGTCACCAAGTGGCTGTTGGAGTGGTGCTGTGGCAAAAAAAGGTGAAGTACATCATGGGTTTGGTTGGATACAGCAACAAGAAATGCTACATACAGGATGGAAACAAACTAGAGTGAAAACGGGTTGGGTAAAATATACATAGGTAAGATTTACATCAGATAAGCAACTACGTGAGTATGTCTAATATAAACCATATGAAAATAATGAGGCAGCACTCCAGATATGTGGTGAATGGGTGTTGGAAGTAGCAACGTTTCAGCCCAACTCAATGAGGCCTTTGTCAAGCAATGAGATGCCAGGCCAGATGAAGTGCCATGTGTGGGTATATATACATAAATAATTGTTAGTGTTGACCAAATTCGATTAGCTGAGAAGGCAAATAATGGTAACAAGTCAGTTTTCCCTGAAATAGCGGGGAAAAAAATATACTCACCTCATCATATTTATCTCAGATGCCGCGATCAGAGATGAACTGAGTTCAATGATGGCATGATCGCTGTTCCCCATTATTGCGCCACTTCCTGGTTTCCACAGATGTGCTTGGAAAACATAGATATGCGCAGTAGGTGCCTGACGGTCATCAGGTGGTCTGAGGTCATCATGCCCTGTGCGCCTGCTCACTGTGGATCTCTAAACGCAGATCTTTGGTCACATGGTGTTGATGTAACTATAGTTGTTGCTGCACTATTTTTTATGTTCAATCAATCATTTTTCACTTATGGATTATGCATCTCGAGTAGACTGAACTATAAATTACATATGAATTGTTCTGTGATCTGATATGGTCTTTTATTCACTCTGATCATGTAACATTATGATATGAATGTATCAAATTTTTATTTGTGTATTAATTGAACCAATCATGTATTACACAATTATGTAAGTACTAGCAGAAGGACCCGGCTTCGCCCGGGTATATTTCATCTATTTCATTTAATGTTTGTGTGTTGTTAAAACATATCGAGAGTGACATCTACAGTACCCGCCCCTTTAACGGTGACATCCACAGGAGCCTGCCCCTTAACAGTAACATCGACAGCGCCCTCCCCTTTAACAGTGACCTCCACAGCAGCTAGGGTGGCCACTGTCTTCACCCCAGAAAGCCGGACCTCACCGGCCATACCCCCAAAGTGAAGCCACGCCCTGGTCTCCATGAAGCCACACCCCTAAACGTGAAGCCACACCCCATGTACCCATGAAGTCACACCCCTAAACATGAGGCCACGCCCTTGGCTCCGTGAAGACACGGAGGAGAAGCTGTCTGAGCGTGAGCTACTGAAAGGGTGGACATCCCTGCGTCTGTCCAGGCACTGCGCTGGACGGAGGACAGTGAGCCAGAAAGCCAGACTGTCCAGCCTAAAGCCGGACATCTGGCCACCCTAACATCAGCCTGCCCCTAGGGTGGCCAGAGGTCTGGTTTTATCCTGATCAGCTGCGGAGTGGAAGGGGCGTGGCCTGACTGAGTTGGGGCGTAACTTAGTGAGACCTGGGGGTGAGGCTTTTAAGTCCTTCTTTTAAGGCTGGTCTGAATTACTGGTCGATGCCATAGTAATTTAGGAGGAAACACAGTGGGTAGTAGTGGAAGAACATCTTTTATTACTACTGAACGGTAAATATGTGAAATTTACATTATATGAGGTAATGATTGATGATGAATTAGTCTAAAAGATAAGTGATATTTGTGGTAACCGGAATACCCTGTTAACAGTGTCATCCACAGCGCTCTGCCCCTTTAAAGCAGACCTACAGCAGTGAACTGGCTGGGGTATTATGAAAACCTGGTGTGTGGAGACTAACTGCCTGTGAGCTTCTATTGGCTGATAATGGTCATGTGAACAGGTTTCTATTGGCTAATGCATTTTTTGGGAATATCTCAGGTCCTGGAGAGCTGAGACCCGTTCTAAAACCTTCCCGGACACCTGATGTACATGTGTGCCAAATTTCATAATTGTAGCTGCGATGGTGCGGATTCCTTTAGCGGACATACATACACACATACATACACTCAGCTTTATATATTAGATATATACCCACACTATCTCATTGCTTGACAAAGGCCTCACTGAGTTGGGCTGAAACGTTGCTACTTCAGGCATGAACGGGTCCAACACCCATTCACCGCATATCTGGAGTGCTGCCTAATTACAAGCCTATACTCACAGAGGGATTGCACCCAATCTTCACACACTGACTGTATTAGATAATATGAACCATAGTAATCCCAGAATATACCCTTTAATCTTTTGGGGGTGCTCTGGCCTCTTCTTTATACAGGTTTAACAATAAAGATTTTGCGCTCAGAAATGATACTCAAAGGATGAGTCTTATGGACCACAACTTTCATAAACAATAGATTTGTCCCATTTCTCATACAAGCAACCACCAAATCTAAGTGCAAAATCACAACTATGAGAAACTAATACCCCTGCAGACTTTACCCCTTATTCTCTGTCCCAATAAAAGATGTAAGACATATAAAAGAATATGTATACCCAACTCGTAAAACTCAAAAGTGGGAATTTTTCATCAGGGTAATACGTCAGTTTATCTTGAGTCTGAATTGAAATAATTTGGTCCAAATTTATCAAATTTTGCACATTTTTTGTTAAATTTGGTGCATCTTTAAACCAAACGCTATTTTTCTAAAAATGCTACTCCAATTTTTTTTAAGCTACCCCCCTGCTGGAGTGATTTTGTGACTTTTTTGTGTTTTTTTTTTTTTTTTAAGTTGCAGTGATAAATCTGCAATAAAACTCATTAGCATACCCTACCATTCCTCAGCGGAGACATATACATTAGACAAATGAGATACATATTGGAAGTAAATGGTGAATCTTTTCATGTTGTACCTTACCTACCACCAATTAAAGATAATTGATGCTCACGACTGTTACAACCACAAGATGGATATTTACTCATTAAGGGGCACATTTATTAAGGCCGGCGTGGGCCTCTCCATAACTTCGGCGCATCCAGCGCAGGTTCTAAACGTAAGACAGCTTCCTCGCTATCATACATTTAGACCATTTTCTATGCCTAAAACAAATGTAGAAAATGATGAATGAGACGGGCCTATCGGCCCATCCCCCTTCCCCGCCCATGGCACTCCCACAATTTTAGATCTGGCGTGAGCAAGGTGAAGTCGCAGATAGCGGTGCAACTAACTGTTGCGCCACCAACTGCTCATGAAATACGTCTAATTTAGGCGCATGTCAGCATAGTAAATGACCCTCTAAGTGACTATATGTGCTACTGTTTGCATATTTAATTGTGCTTGAATTACATTCCAGTATGGATAAGTTAAGATGGCCACACATTAGATGAATGTTGTCTGAACCTATTGCCTATGGCAGGAACAGCCTGCTATCTAATGTTTGTGGAGCTGCCCGACTCTCTCCTTACAAGAGATGTTGGATAAAAAAAGGATTGGATTTCGCCATAGACGATCTTTTGTTCTCATGGAAAATAAATCACCGCCAGAGGCGTCTGGCAGGAACTTAATTCATTGAGAAAACATGCACACTCGGCCAAACTGACTGCGTATTATTAATGCCAACCATCCATAAATTCCTGGACAGTCTATATACGCAGGGCAGTGTTTTCCAGTCCTTGTTATTTTCTAGAAGATGAAGGAGCTTCTGCAGGTTATTGTGACTGTAACAATTATTCACAGGTCACATTGGGTACAACTAATACATGTATGTCGGTATTCTTTCCAATTCTTACCAGTATATTACTAGCAATCGCTAAAATTACTTTGATTTTCCAATTTATTTGTTAAAAAAAGTTGTCTGTCTGTGATTTTTGGGTAGGTCAATAAAAAATAGAAATAATCAGGTAGAGATGGGGTAGAAAGGAGAGGCTGTCAGCCGAATCAGTGTTCAGTCAATTGATAACTGCTATCTAAAATGTTTGGACGGCTTTAAGGTGGGCATACACATTCAACAGCTGTTGGTCAAAAGATCGTTCGGCTGACCGCTATCTCTCCCACCTCCACCATACACATGCTGGGCTGAATGTGTATGGGTATTCTATGAGGGAAGCAGTGAAAGTTGCTGTCACACACCTTTGGTGGCGGCTTATCTCCCAGGAGAACAAAAGGATCGGGGCAAAAAAAATGTACTTTTGGCTGATCCTTCTCAAATGATGTCGGGGGACAGTCAGGAGCTCCCCTTACACATTAGAGTGTCATCCACACCTGCCCATAGTACAATAATGGACAAGCATTTCCATGTTACATTGCATCATTATCTCACATGTTGTATCTAAAAATGACTTTGTGAGGTCAAAATATAAACCACTGTAGTATAATTTTATACAGCAAGTACTGTAAGGGCTGTAAGGGCTCTTGCACACAAACATATTTTTTTTCTATTTCCATGCTGGTTTTTTTTTCTGGCCTGCATGTGGATCCATTCACTTCAATACGTATGTTATATAGTGTATTACTTGTGAGAGCTGCAGGTTACAGTACATAGGATGCTCCACTAGATCTCTACATAAACGAATTCATGAATATTCATGGGACATCCCGAATCCAAATAAACGTAATATGTCAGCGGCATCTCAACATTTTGTGCAACATCATAATAGTAACACAGTTTCCAAGTGATAGGAGTAGAGTTTTTAAATCTATATGGGGTGGAAGTTCTGTGGATCCTGAACTTAGATTGCAGGTCACAATATGGCCTAAATCTTCGTACTGACCTGTACTTCAATTAAGGCTTGTATGTTGGCTATTGTTGAGCTTTGCATGCAGTTCTACACAGGGATCTATAATCCTGTTTTATTGGAGGTCGATAGGTGGAATCTTAGGGAATGAATCTAAATCTCCATACTGACCCTATGTACTTTTATGTCTTTTTATTAAGCCTTATATGTTGGCCAGTGTTCACATTGAGTTTTGCATGCAGGATTGCACAGAATACTATACTAGTGGTTTATTGGAGAGAGGTGCTTAGTAGAATCTAAGGGAATGAAGGCGTTAAAGTCTATGTTGGAGGTAGCAATCAGAGGTCAACCTGTCTGGGCAGGATGTGATATATCTATGCTATGCTATTTTAACCTCACTTTTTTATTTTATTGTATAACCATGACTTAAGGATGATTATATTCACCCGAAATGCGTTGGTTAAGGCACTATCTGTAAGCTACCTGCATCGTCTTTTAACATGGATTAAAGAAAGCATTTGGATTTTATTTTGCGAGTGCCGAAGATTTTTCTCTCTTTGGAAGTTATAAGTGGCAAAAGCCAACTTGGATCTGCAGCACTTCAGAGCACTACAGCCATATGCCAGTGGAGGGAGCACGTTTGGGTAATTCCCCAATGTTATTGGTAAAATAGGAAACGCATAAAACACACAACACAACCACAGCAATGGAGAAGACAAAACTTTATGGTCTTTTTTTTCCTAGGTGCCCTATTGGTTTCATAGAAGACACCTTTTCCCTGCTCCAGAAGATATAACTTTCTGAAAACCCAACACAATTTTTAAACCAGTCTGAAGCTTATCTTCACATATAGTTATGATTTCCTTAAGACTTAATACATCCAGAATAGGTTCTTCTTCATTGAACTCTTCAACAACAGGCAGGTCCTTGTCAGCATCTATCCACTTCTCAACTTCTTTTTCCTACATCCTGCTGATTAGGTTTCCCCCTGGGCCATGTATAAAATTTAGTCAATTGTCAGAAAAGCTTTGGCCTATGTCAGAACCTTCCAACTCTTCATCTAAAGGCCTGTCATGAAAAATGAGGCGTACAGGTTTCTTTGGGTAGTCTCATTCCAAAGTAACATCATATATAGCAGACCTGTAGGGCTAGATGTCACAACATGGCTGTCAGGATTCATTAGTTTCTGTACATTAGTTCTTGTTCGCAGCTCTGGAAGACACCAAAGATTTACTAGTTTGAAGGTTATTAAGTTGGTCAGTTTGTGCCTTAAGTTATACAAAGGAGGGTAGGCTAAAATTGAGTCACCAGGAAATTCACTGATAAACCAGGTACAATGTCTTATAGGGCTAACTCAGCTGAACCTAATGATACCTTTCACCTAGCAATCTGCTGTCTCATTCTGGAGACGAAGAACTATTAATCCATATGTATATGAGCAGTAAAGTGCACCAAGGGCAGACCCAAGACACTCTGTGCACCTTTGCTCCTCCTACTTCCTCTGCCAATTTCTTCTTCCCCTTCTTGATTGACAGGGCCAGGCAAGACGACTAAGCAGGAAACTGGCCCTGTCAACCAAGGTGAAGGATGGGCTACTAGAGGAAGCAGGAGGAGCAAGAGTGGCTTGGGCCTGCCCTTAACCAATCATATAAATTAAAATATTTTCTTAGGGTGGCTATGCAGAAAAGGAGCATGGCTTAATATGCAGCATTTTGCACAAAAATTCTGGCACAAATATTCTGTTGCTTAGTAAGCCAAGCTATAGGAGGTATTAAGTTAGACAAAAGAGTCTAGTCATGCACCAAATTGTACCAAATGTGGTACATCTCAAGGGTATGGCCACCTGTAGCGGCTGTGCTGCTGTTGAGATGCGGCCACCTGCGGCTGGGTGCCGCCTCTGTCGGAGACAAATCTACATCATATTAACTTATAACTGACGATCAGTCAGATGTCTAGGCTCAGTCCAGGAGAGAAGACAACAAGAAGCAGTTGAGGGGAAGAAGGCAGTTGGGAGGAGGGAAGAGACTGTCTAATGGAGTTTCCCTGACAAGACAGCCCTGATCCATGTGCCCGACCACATCTTGTTAGCGTGAGGTGTCAGAAACTGCAACCGAATGCTCTCAGGGCGACATTTGTTACTATAGGTCAGTGTGTCGCAGTGAAAGACTGACACCATCAAGCCGTTTACCTGATAGACTGTTCAGTTGCCCATAGCAACCACCAAGCTTATAATAACCATGTAGCCATTAGGCTTTGTGCCCAGTAGTGACTGTAATCACTTTGCACTGCGCCTCCTGCCTGGGTAAAGTCAAGATACAGGTGTCTGTTTCATGGCTGAGCCATCCTCAAGCGGTGTCCCAGGATAGGATCGAGGGTCACATATAAAACTGAACAGACCATGCTGTTAGTCTGTTCATTTACATACAGTGGTCTGGAAGGGGTTAAATAAGAGCCAATAGTCCGGGGGCACGGTGTCAGCACATGGACCAGTGGCTGTCAGTAGCAGAACAAACATGCTCCCCCGAAGGAGGAAACCCTGCGATTGTCGGGGGACCATAAATATATGGCAGTTATCCAAACTGGAGTATATTCACAAAGTGTGATCAGGAAGGGGTTAAGGGCCTCTGCAGTAAGGCACATTGATAGTCACTAAAGGGTTAAGTCTTTAGAACACTGCCATGAACATTAGTCATAGACACATGTGACATCACAAGCACGTGTGTCATAAGGGAGGAAACCTTGTAAAAAGCAGGTGAGCGGCCATATTTGGTGTCGTGCTTGATGGCCTGAGGACCTTGATCTTGACTACCCCCGCCCATGAAATTTGGAGGTTCTAGCAGGAAGCCCATCGCCCAGTGAGAGGTAAAGGAACATCCACCTAGCGAACCAGATCAGCCCGGCTGCTGCACCCCCCTTACTATTTATGTGGCAGCCACATAGTGGCATTACCCTCTAAGCCCAAGGGAAGGGCAGCCCTCCAGCCATGGTTCCCTAGAGGTTTCCTCCACAGGGGGTTTTCCTCTCCTGAGTGCTGGAGGGTGACTCTCCGTGAGTCAGGGGTTTGCCAATTTTAATATTTTAAATAAACAATTTGGCCATTTATCCCCCAATTAATATGTTCTGTGTCTTTATTCTGTGTCTTTATTTTGCGTTCTTAAGTTTCAGGGGTGTATGCATGATTTTCTCAGAGAGGAGGTTAAGGGGTATTCCTATCTGGTATATATTGATAGGATGTGCTATAAATGTCTTATAGGTGCGAGTCCCTGCTGATATGTCCAAAACAGGGGTCCGAAGTAAATGGAGAGCACATTGCGCATGTGCGGCGTCCTCTCCATTCATTGCTTTGGGAGTTTCCAAAATAGCAAACGTGCTCGTCTGTTTTTGGACGACCCATAGCGGTGAATGGAGAACAAGCAGCCAAGTGCGGCCACCTCTCCATTCACCACTCCTGGAAACAGTCAAACCAGCGCTCAGCTATTTTCTGAAGTTCCACAGAGGTGAATGAAGGGTGGCTGCGCATACGTGACTTGCTGTGTGCACTCTTTGGGGGCCTCATCCTATGGATATGCCATAAATATCCCAGTTGGGAATATCCTTAAAATGAAATTCATTATGAAATAACCAAGTTAGCGGCGCATTGATAGGACTCTTAGCAGTGTTATGCAGTGTGCTATACTATATACTGCATACTGTAGTGTACTATATACTATGGAGTGCTATACTGTATACTGTAGTGTACTATATACTGTGGGGTGCTATACTGTACACTGCATACTGTAGGCTACTATATACTGTGGAATGCTATACTAAATACTGTAGTGTACTATATACTGTGGGATGCTATACTGTACACTGCATACTGTAGGATACTATATACAGTGGGGGTGGTGTACTGTATACTGCACCAGGCTCTGACTGACCCACAGGGAAACAGGTGAATCCCCCGGTGGGCCCCTGAGCAAGGTGGGCCCCTAGTCTCCCACCCCCTGCACAAGTGGCACATAACACAGTAGACTGCACTACATACATATATTCAGTGTACAGCACCTCAACCAACCTATGTTCATATAAAACACGTGATAGATTATTAAAGAAACTCCCCAGTTTATTATTATGGACACGGTCAGAGCTGAGATGACTTCTAGGTATAGAGTAAAGCTACCAGTGTCCTCTTCTCCCCAGGACCTACTTTCTCAAAGCAGCTGCAGGGAACCCCATATTCAATCATCTGATAGCATCTTGCTATTTGAATGTATCCGTACGGTGGGCCCCAAAAATAAATTTTACTGGTGGGCCCTAGGTACCCCAGTCTGACACTGTACTGCACACTTTAGGGTACTGCATACTGTGGGGTGTTACACTGTATACTGTATACTGCATATTGTAGTATACTATATACTGTGGTGTGCTATACTGTATACTGTTTACTGTGGGGTACTGTACTGTATACTGTGGAGTGTTATATACAGCATACTGTAAGGAATAGGTCATCAATATAAATTACCGGATAACCTCTTCACTGTAATGCAGCTATGTCTTGGACAGCGGTGATACAATCAGCCACAGGCGGCTGCATCCCAACTGCAGCATGGCCACTGTCTATATCTTGGACAGGATTAAGAAATCTGCCGCACTGTGTTTTATCTGTACATTAGATATTACATCCTAATATATATTATGTATCCTGTACTAAAAGTGATTAAAATTAAAATGGAAAGCAGATTCTACAAAGGCCATTTATATTTAACATGTATACAAAGCTCATTCAATGCAAGAGTGATAATTAAAATTCCAGTATTGGCATCACATGTAGAAGGAAGTCCATCCATTATCTCTGATGTGAAGCTTCCATCAATCACATATCCAATCCATGGATTTACAGAGCAGATAGACTGACTTTAATTGACAGGAAAGGAACAATGGTTGCATCAATAATCTATACCCAGTTTGTTTCATCTTTGTCCAGAAGCACTGGCAACTATATCAAACCTGCAGGCATCTTTGAGTTTCCCAGATCAATGGTTCTCCTAGTGTTTTGAGTTTTGGCTATAAGTCCTTATGTACCCGATACTATGTGTGAATGGTACCAGATGGTACTCTGTTCTGAATGGTGCTGTATTTATGACCATATGTTTATATATGTGCACCCTATGAGTTCTGTGTGCATTCATATTTCCATGTGGTGCTCTGAAGTATTTTACGCTACAAAACCAGTCCTCCTTGCCAACAGTCCTTGCCACAGATAAAATATACTCAGATGTGATTTTAAAGGTCTCCATTACTTCTATGGAGGGAAACTCCATATGATATCCACTAAAGCACAGCAGTCATTTTTTACATACAAACATATGACAGAGAACAGCCTGTCAGAATTCTCCAGATCTGGCATTGCTGGATGCAACCAGAATGCCCATCGGCCCCATTGACTATAGTCGGATCAAAATGCTGCAAATTTGAAAGTAGCCTAGTATTGACAGGACCTGTTTGAATTGTACTGCTGCTAAGTGGACCTAAGGAGAGGCCGTATCCAGGAAAACACCATTTCTGACTGTGGAAAACTGCCAAAAAGAAAACTTTACTAAGGATTAGGAGAGAAAGCAAGCATTGTATATTTACAGAAAGCTGAGAACCATTTTAAAGGCAGTGCTGGACTGAGAGAGTAAGCTAAACACATTTTATGCAGTATCCCACCAGAGCACTCAAACCACTATCATTGCTGCAGCCACCTCTCCGTTCTTTCTGCCTCCTTATCTGTTCGCTGCATTTACTGCATGTGAAAAGGGGGATTTTTTTCTGGCACCAGTTACACTTCTGAGACGGACGGCCATCCAATTTAGGACTGCACCCTGCAACTGGGAACTGCAGAAAGTATATAGAGAGTGATTGCACTCCTGCTGTTACTTGGAAAGATTGCATAGTGTATCTAGAGAGAGACTCAGGGAGTACTACTACCATCATTGCCACCTCCTATATACAGCCTTTAGGAAAAGTCTATTTTGTGCAATATCTGTGAACTGTGGCTGCTTGTATTTATACTGCAACTCCCATCATCTACTCAGAAAAAAAAAGACTTTATTTATATTAACCATCTGCTGGCCCTTATCTGCCTTGCACCCTACTACTCAGCCACCCAACATCAAGGGCACACCAACCACCATCAGTCAGGAGCCCCCAAAAGTCTAGGGTGCACCCTCCCCTCACTGCATGGCCCAGGGAGCACCAAACTGAGGACTGCCACCGTGGGTACAACTATCACCGTCATAGCCAGTACCACCACTCGTGTCCGCCATGCCACCCCCTTCACGTGCCTTCTGAGATTACTGCTACCCTGTAACATTTAGAACTGGTAGGGAGCCTTAAGGGAGTTTTTCGGGTTAATGATGGATAGTTCATCTATGTCAGATTGGTGGGGATAACTTAGACACGTAGCACCGCCACCAATCAGCTGTTCCTTGCAGATGCCCAAACTGGCACTTTGAACAGAGCTGGAAACACAGCTTTGTTCAAAGTGCAGTGCAGCTCAGCTCCCATTCACTTGAATGGGGCTGTTTCCCGGAACAACCACTACGGAGCTACGTGTCTGTCTCTTTTTGATATTCTAGTTTGGCCTCTGGAGTCTGCACGGAACAGAGGGTCTTACCCCACTGATCTAATATTGATGACCTATCCTAACCATTGACCCTCGGTCATGTTCTTAAGCCCAATGTCTGTTGATTGAAGTAGAACAACACCATGGAGTCTGATCAGTTATGTCATGGATGAATAACCCTAAACCCACAACCTAAGCTATGAGTATAGGTCACATGGGCCAATAACTATGACCCTACCATCTGCAAATCTGCGGATGATGAGAGTACATCTCTTGTCATTTAAAATGTATCAAATATGGGACTCAGTTGTTTTGCACATGATTTCTGCACTTCCCCTGTCTCTGCATTTAATCCCTACTTCAATATCTGATTAAAAGTGTAGTGAGGCTGAATAGATGAAAATATGCTTTAAAGGAAATAACTAGCTGACCTTTTCCTCCGTGTGCATGCTTACAGCACATCAGCAAACATCTGACCAGCCACACTGATTTACCATTTCCGATATAGCTGAAGACACATTTTCTCCAATGCAGAACTCATTTTATGTAACCATGTCACACAGCAGTCTACAGAGAAATATCTACGTTTAGCTACTGAAAAATACATGGCAGACATTCCAGCTTCTTCAGATATCATAGCTGCTATTTTAAAATAATTTCCAGGGACACTTGGCTGCGTGTACTGAAGCCAATCCAGAGCTATTCTGTTTCCAAGGCGTCTGCTGTGCTATAAACTGCATTGTGTGATCAATTAAACGTTACAGGTTTTTTTTTTTTTTTTGCATTTTAATTCAGATTTTCTTTGCTTTTCTGTTTCTTTTGTTTACTTGTAGGATGGGGGTCTCCCACGTTAAGGGTGCATTAACACTACCATTTAAATGGATCCGCATCCGTTCCACAATTTTACGGAACAGGTGCAGACCCATTCATTTCAATGGGGCCGCAAAACATGCGGACAGCACACCATGTGCTGTCCGCATCCGTGATTCCATTCCACATCCCCGCAAAAAAAGAGGAGCATGTCCTATTCTTGTCTGCAACCATGGACAAGAATAGGCATTCTCTATATAGCGCCGGCCATGTGCGGTCCGCAAAATGTGGAACGCACATGGCCGGTATTCGTAATTTGCGGATCGCAAAACACTTACGTTGTGTGAATGCACCCTAAAAGAGATGCAGCCCTTTTTGGATGAACTAGTTGTGCTGCTGCTCCAACGCATGCTGTGTGGCCTTTTTAACCACCATGTGGCATTGCCACTCCTGCACTGGAGAAGAAAAGATGCTGACCCCGATGTAGCAGTTTCAGCTGCTAGGTGACACCATGGTACCATGCAAGATAAGCTCTACACTGTTTTGGGCTGAGAGCAATGCAGAGAAAAGAGACAGCACCCTTTCTGACTTGCTGATGAGAGTGGTTGTGCGCTACTGCTTTGAGGGCCACAGTAGGTGGAGCCGTATAAAGCGCCCACTGGGCGCCATCTTTCAGTTAGTGCACTGGGAGCTGAGTGCTGTTCACCCTTGCTCCCTGCTGGTAAAGGATGAGCTTTCTGTACAGGGGAGAAGGTGACCCCTCTACAAACATGACCCTTGTACGAATGTGATTTTAGTGGTGCAGTAGAGCTGAAACATCACATGTCTCCCACAGGCAGGGGTGGAAATGGTCTAGAGAAAAGGGCCACCAACCATGCCTTAAGCAAGTCCTTGGCTGGAGACATGAGCAGTGGTCATCCCACAGATGGCTGGATCTATTGTAAGTGATGGCTCACAGAGACAGAGCATCTTGTGGTGTGGAACCTCTACATAGCTGTGGTATAGAAGAAGTTGGAGTCTTCTTTCCTACAGGTGTGTCACATGCCACCATGACTGATGTCCAGCAATGACTAAAGTGACCAGTGTGCCAGGTGAGAACCTGGGTCGCTGAGAGAAGAGGCAGTAGAGCTAATGTCGCTGGGCAAAAGAGCTAATGTCCTGGTCAGTGTGTCAGCACCTGCGAACCCTAGAGTAGGGGCAGGAGTAAAACCCAGTCAAGTGTCACAATTGCAAGTAGAGAGGAGACCCCAAGCAAACACACTTGAGCACTAGAGGCCCAAACACTGCCCCGGATCTGGTGGAACCAGTATAAATATGGACTCTAATATGGACTGTAAATAGTTAAAGAGAGAGTGCCTCTTTGTGAGCACCAAAATGCTTATTGTGACGACGTTTATGTACTATTCCTTTAAGAGACTGTAACCAAAAAGAGTGATATGCCTTCATATGATCGCACAGACTGTGTACCCCAAAATATCTGTTATGCAACAGTTCAAGTGTGAGCTCTCTCCTGTGGAATGACTACGTGTAATAAGTTGTACAGCAAAATTTGCTTTATTGCAAAGAATTTACATGCCTCTGCCCGCGTTTTTTCCACACCATCCAAAAAAAAAGTTGCCCTCTACTCTCCATGCACTTTTCATATTGAAGAAGTTGTCCATTAAATGAAAGTCTGCTGATTTTCTTGTGATTTTCCTCTGTAAGGATGCCCACACACATTAACTGAAACTTGGCCAGACCTGACGATTTTGGCAGGACCAGCTGGCTATCTAATGTGTATGGGGTTGTAAGGGATCAGAGTTATTGAATTTTAACATGCTGATCTTTTGTTACTGCGGAAGATAAGCTTCTGCCAGAGGTCCCTTCTCCCAACTGAAAAACACCTGCACTTTTGGCTGAATCTGTGTATGTGACGGCCAGAAGGATAAATTGTTGGCTAAACATGCATTCATCTGCCAAATGTATGGCCAGCCTTAGCTATATCATAGATCCATGTGAGTGGCTTTTACTTTAAGACTAAGTTCACAAGTCTTGGATTTTGTGTGGCTCAGATCAGCATCAAAAGCCACACGTTTAATTGTGGACTTAGATGTGGATTTTAGAACTCCAGTGACTTCAAAAAAAATCAGCAGCAAATCCGAACACAATCTGCAAAATAACGAACCTGATGCAAATTTAAAAATGCAATCTGCAAGAAGGGACCCGCACAAAAAAAAAATCTGCAGCATGGACATGGTGACGAATGGGCAGGGGCGGATTGGCCATAGACCTTACAGGGAAATTTCCCGGTGGGACGATGCCCAGGGGGTCACCCTGATTCCCCCTCACCGCCGGCCAGTGGAAGTTTTTGGGAATGTATTTTGTGCTGCTGGCAGTATTTTGTGATGGACTGTGGTATTTGGCTCTGTTGGGGGGTATAATGTGCCACAATATGGTATTGCTGACCCCGCCTTCCATCAGTTTAGACCCGACTACAAAATGGGGCCACTATTAGTATTTTTTCCAGGGCCACTTTAAGTTCTCAATCCGCCTCTGCAGAGACCAGCTTCTACTTGGTTGGCTTCTGTTTTTCAGGAGGTTGTCTTCATGAGTCAAGTTTGAAGTCTAACCTCTTTTATACATATAAGGTTACTTTCACATAAGTGTTTACTTTTTCCGGTATTCAGATCCGTCATAGGGTCTCAATACCGGAAAAAAAACGCTTCCGCTTGGTCCCCATTAGTTGTCAATGGGGACAAAATGTAACTGAACAGAACAGAGTGCTCCAAAATGCATTCCGTTCCGTTCTCATACCGGAGAGCTAACCACAGCATGCTGCCTTTTGCTTTCCGTCCTGAGATGTGGAGCAAGACGGATCCGTCATGACCCACAATGCAAGTCAATGGGGACGGATCCATTTTCTCTGACACAATCGAAAACGGATCTGTCCTCCATTGACTTTCAATGGAGTTCATGACGGATCCGTCTTGGGGATGTTAAAGATAATGCAACCGGATCCATTAATAACAGATGCAGATGGTTGTATTATCAGTAACGGAAGCGTTTTTTGAACCCTGCCGGATCCAGCAAAAACTAGTGTAAAACTCTACAATAGGAAGGTACAAAAGTTACCAATTCCATATTGGACACTTTTTCATGGGAATTGGTACCTTTTGTCTCCCACCATTGCCCTGTAAAACTGGATTGCAGCAGCTCCCGTACTGAAAAGTAGGTGGCCTCTAGTGGAGGATCCAGTTTGTCTATCTCTGCAAGACTTTTGGTACATGTGTACATGGAGTGGTCCGCGCTCTCTTCTGATGGCAAGTGTTAGGAGAAAGAAAGAATCAGACGTGTTGGATTTCAATATACCCGATCCTTTGTTTCCACAGGAGATAAGCCACTGTCAGAGGAGCAACCCGCCACTCGTTAGAATGCTTTTTATAAAACCACACAGAGGTCACCATGTTGATCTGATACGCAGTTGATTAATGTGTGGTTCTCTGTCTCTTCTGAAGTTGGCTCCTGTGGATATGACAACGCATGATTCTGCTTCCTCTTTGACTGTCACTATCGGGATTCAGGAGGGTGGAAGATTGTTCTAGACTTCTGTTGACCTGAACCCCATCAGAAGATTGGTGCTCGGTATTAAAGAAATGGAGCAGCACAGCTTGAAGGCACACCGACACAGTTTTTTTGTTTAAAATGGAAGGTATCCAGACTTAATTATACATTATCTTCTTTTTTATGGCTTTCTCTCATTTCCACAGTTTAATAAAACATGCAATAAAGAGAGCTCCTGTACGCCGTCTATGCCCATGCTATTTATCTGACAGATGAATGATTTATGGATTTACTTCACAAAATTTAGGCTTTATTATGCTACCAGCAATTCACATCTGCCAACAATAAAAGCACAGGAACAATCCGATGCCTACTTTGTATTTTGTAGAGTGTAACAGCATAGCTGATTGAAAGGCTATTCCCGCCGCCCAGAGTAGACCTGGTCCTTTCATATGCAATGGTTTATTAATTCACAATATGTTATTCATGGGGAATTAATATTCAGCGCCGACCGTGCAGTAACTCTGCACTTTGAGTGGCATATTGTCAACAGACGGATGAAATCTCCTATAAGATGAATCTTTGGAGCCAGGTTCATAATGAACTGCTTCTTTCAGCCTTATACAGAAAAAGGGTTTATTCTGTTCCAGCTGGACATAAAAAGTGTCAATCCGTACATGAAGCTCTGCGAGATCATTAATTAAAACTTGTCAATCAATTTTAAGATCCACACATTGGAGAATAATCCCTCTGGTGAACTTCAGTAGTTCTACTAAAGTCTAGACAGGGATATTCCGGTTATCTTCAGAAGTGGTTACACTGCTTTCCTTGACAAAGGCTTCATTCCCAAGTGGCCATTAGCATGGTCTTCGTGTTTCGAGACATACTGATATTATGCTGCAAAAATTGTTCTGAAGAGTTTGTTAGGCAAATAAAATGAGGCTGTCATATGTTCTAAGAGCTAGATTGAAAGCAAATTGAGAAGTACGAATGATATTTCAGCGCAAGACTTATCTATTAAATGCCACAGCATGGGTTTACGAAATGGTCACTTTTAATTTACCACTATTCAAAGTCTATCAATTTCGGCAGAGACATTAGTGGCAGCAGTTATTTTCAGCTTGAATGTCCTGTGCCCTGTAAAAAGCCATAACTGGGACCTCCAGCTAAACACCAGTGAAGTCCCATACCACTATCTTATGTTGAGGCAAGACCAAATCAATGATTAAAATATAGACACCTTCAACTATTGGTTAACACCACCATAGCCATTGCTACAGGTGCTACGTAGATGCTTCCTTGGCTCCATCCCCTTTGAGCTAATTCCCGACAATAAGATTGTAGGATCTCCACAGGTTCTTATCAATCATTCATTTAAAGGTGTTTTTTTCCGAGTTTTTAATATAGATGACCTGTCCTCAAGATAGGTCATCAGTATCTGATTGGTGGGGGTCTGACTCACAGCACCCCCATAATCAACTGTTTGAAGAGGCTGTGGTGCTCCAGTGAGCCTCCCCACAGCTTACCAAGCTTAGTGCCATCCATGGGATTACAGCTGTGCTTGGTATGAAAGCTCAGCCCCATTCACTTGAATAGGACTGAGTGGTGCCTTGGCCACGTGACTAAAGAATATTACGTTACTGGTTTAGGAATGTAACTGCGATGCTCGCCAGAGTGGTTTCTTAAAACAGATGATTGGCAAGGGTTTCTAATAACCTACTAATTACCTATCCTGAGGATAGGTCATCAGTATTAAATACTACGACAACCCCTTTAATTTTTGAAGTCAACCTGTTCTGGCCTTCCTCTCTTCAAGGACCCCATAGAAGGCGCATTGATCTTTATTTTTGGTATGTAGGCACTTGTTTGATATGCAATATATCTATATCCGTCTCAGCATGGTATTTTCAGAATGGATTTCTATTGACAACTCTTTGTGGCATAATATTTGTGCATTTAACAATTACACTATGCCACCTTCTTATAAGCTTTCTTTCATTGGGTGGACTATAGGTCCATAGTGTGTTGTAGGGCCAGTTGCACTTGCTTTCTCTGCAATCTCTACCAGGGGCTGACTGTGAACTTAAAGTGGCCCTGGAAAAAATACAAAAAGTGGGCCTGTTTTGCAGTTGGGTCCAAATTGATAGGTGGGGACAGCAATGCCGTATTGCAGCACATTATACCACCCCAACAGAGCCAAATACTACAGTCCATCAAAAAATACTGCCCCATCAGCACAAAATACATCTCAAAAAACTTCCACTGGCTAGCCATGAGGAGGGCCCTTGGGCATCGGCCCACAGGGAAACTTCCCTGTAAGGTCTATGGCCAATCCGGCCCTGATTTCTACAATACTTGCCAACACCCAATCATTTCCAGCTATGTTGACATCACATATTCAGCGTTCACCTGACACACAATAACACAGTGATTCTTTACAACCTACACACAGAGCATGCATAGAGTAAGTTCATATGGTGTAGTATACGTACGATATGTATTGCTCGCTTTTGTTGTACTTCTTAGCCAGATAGCGTGCTGAAGCTTTGCTGGGGATTTTCACCATTGACATCTCCTTCCCATACCTTGTCATGTTACAAGGAGTCTCACATACACAGTAGTCGTTATCCTTTTCTACTAGGAAATCTAAGGAAGTCGAGAACATGATAAGATCAACCAAAACACATTAATAGTGTTTTTTCATCAAATACATTTTTGCCAAATTCACAGATTATACCTTAAATGTCTGATTGGTGAGACCCCCACCTAGGAGGAGAACGCTCAACACTGTAAACTTAGTTCTTTCTGTAACTTATTAAATAGAATGGCGATAGAGAAGCAGACATATTTGCACTCAATCTCAAGTTCACCAGCCAGACAATTAGGGCACATCTTGTGAATTTGACATCCTTTTATAGGTGTTGTCCAGATGGTATTTTTTTTTCTAAGGATCAGAATCTCATAAAAAACAGAAAAGTTCTCTTACTCAGCTCACCAATCTCCCCACACCCTACTCCAGCACCAACGCTTCAAGCGTCCCACTGGTCTCTATTTCCTGGTCCCTTTTGACACATTCCTGCCTTGGCCAGTATTGTGAGTGTTCATTTTTCTTGTGTTTCGAGAGGGATCAAGTAGTAAAAAGCAGTGGGGGCATAGAAAATGCCAGAACAGGATTGGCGAGGAATCAGTGGATAGTGTGAAGTATGACTTTTTTTTTTGTTTTAGGCCTTTCTGACCCTTTTTTAAGAAAAAAAATAACAGGTAGACCAACCTCTTTAATGAAGGAGACATAAATAGCATATGAAGATATCAAAACTATGGAGAAATCAACTGTGGAATATTTGATTCTAAAGCTAATACTGCTGCTGGCATCTATTAGTAAGCAGCACATCTGAGTGTTCGTCTTTTACATCTCGCACCACTAGGGATCAGAGCAATGACATTCGTGAAATCGGTTTGTTCACCTTTTGCAGCTGCAACACAAACAGTATTTTTTATGAGGCACAAAAAAGTTCAGGTACAGTGCATAATTTTCCTCTTTTCTACTGAAGATTTTTAGTGGCACATGGGTCTGTGCTGTAGCTGGAGAAGGTAAGGACTTTACATTATAATTGTGTTCCAGGTAACGGCAGAAGACCTGATTTTCAGATGCCAGATAAAAAAAAATCCATTTTGCAGAACAAGATTATTAAAGAAGAAAAACACACTGCTGATCAATTTGGGGCTTTGGAGCGGCTTATAACTAATGGTTGGGTCTAATTTCTACACACACAGAATGTATTTCACAGATCCTGAATACATTGCTAATGCATTTCAATGGGGCCATATTACCAGAAACTATGGTAGTAGACGTCAATTTTTTGAAGTCTAAAAAGAAGAATGCAGCAGATGCTGTAGATTAGAGATGCCATAGTCTGTGATAGGAAATCTCAAAATAAGACTGAGTCCCGACACGGTGTACAAGATGGATTGGATGAAAGTACTGAAATGCAATGTTAGTCTACAGAGCTTTTCACTTAGTCGAATAAAATATGCTTCTATTTGAAATATTCAGCATCAGCTCCATTAATTGACTCCTAATCTAAAAGGGAACTGTATGGTGGTTGTTTAGTTATGAGTGAGAGGTACTGATTTGTGGATCAAGGGTTTCTTTTCATGAAGTGAAATCATAGCTTAAAGGAGAGAACTCTGTCTGATATGTACAGTGCATTCAGAAATTCTTCAGTACTTTTCACTTTCGCATTTTGTTATGTTGCAGCCTCGTGCTAAAAACAAAAACAAAGTTTCCCCCATCAATCTACACTCAATACCCCATAATGACAAAGTGAAAACAGAATTTTAGCAATGTTATTAAAAAAAGAAATTATTATAATTAAAAAAGAAAAACTAAAAGTTCCTATTGACATAAGTACTGAGACCCATTGGTATGACACTTGAAATTTCAGATCTTCTTTGAGATGTTTCTACACCTTGATTGGAGCCCCCCTATGGTAAATTCAGTGGATTGGACATGATTTGGAAAGATACATCCCTGTCTATATAAAGTCTAACAGCTGACAATGCATATCAGAGCAAAAAACAAGCCATGAGGAGGAACAAACTGCCTGTAGAGCTGAGAGACAGGATTGTGTGGAGGCACAGATCTGGAGAAGGGTAAAAAAAATTCTGTTGTACTGAAATTTCCTAAAAGTACACTGGCCTGCATAATTCTTAAATGGAGGAAGCTTGGAACAACCAGGACTCTTCCTGGAGCTGGCCGCCCCACCAAACTAAGGCTACTTTCACACTAGCGTTTTTGCTGGATCCGGCAGGGCTCAGCAAAAACGCTTCCGTTACTGATAATACATCCGTCTATATCCATTATGAACGTATCCAGTTGTATTATCTTTAACATACCCAAGACGTTGTGTTAGATTGTGTCAGAGTTAAACAGATCCATCTTGCTCCGCATCCCATGATGGAAAGAAAACTGCAGCATGCTGTGGTTTGCTCTCCAGTATAGGAACGCAACCAAACGGAATGGAATGCATTTTGGAGCACTCTTTTCTGTTCAGTGAAGTTTTTTCCCCATTGACAATGAATGGGGACAAAACGGAAGCATTTTTTCCCAGTATTGAGACCTATGACGGAGAGCAATACCTGAAAATAGAAAGACAAGTGTGAAAGTAGCCTAAGTAATTGGGGGAGAATGGCCTTGGTAATAGAGGTGACCAAGAACCCAATAGTGACTCTGGCTGAACTCCAAAGATCCTGTGTGCAGATGGGAGAAACTTCCAGAAGGTCAGTCATCACTGCAGCGCTCCACCAATCTGGGCTTTATGGCAGAGTGCCCAGAAAGAAGCCATAGAAACACATGAAAGCCAGTCAAGAGTTTGCAAAAAAGCAGCTAAAGGACTATCAGACTGTGAGAAACAAGATTCTCTGGTCTGATATAACCGAGTCCTTCAGGATTCACGGATCTGGATGGCTATCATGGCTCCATTATAAATAGAAGCCAAAGTACTAGTGTAAAGAAAGCCTGTACAGGTATGTTTAGATGCTACTGTTTCGATAAATAAACAGCAAATTATGCATGTGGTACAGAGAAAGGGTGAAATCCACAGCTACATTCTGCAACAAATCTGTGACATTCTCTATAATCCACACTGCCTTTTTCCCAACACCTGTGAAATGGGTTTTGTACGTTCAGTACTGGACTGTACATTTTATAGATTTGTGCATAATTATTTTGCAAATAGCTCTTTGATTTCATCTGTTATGTTGTAAGTGGAATATTACTTTAAAGAGTAACTAAACCTTTAACTAAAATTTTAATAAGAAGTCCCTAATGCCCTAATAAAAGTTTTTCTAATATACTTTATTAATTAATTTTGTATTTTTATTATACTTTTCCCTACCTAAAACGCACCATTCCCTGTGCGCTTAAAACTGACATTTCCGCACAGGGAATGGTGCGCTTTAGGTAGTGAAAAGTATAATGAAAATACAAAATTAATTAATAAAGTGTATTAGAAAAACTTTTATTAGGACATTAGGGACTTCTTATTAAAATTTTAGTCAAAGGTTTAGTTACTCTTTAAGTGAATGAAAACAATTTTTTTTTTAATGATCAGCAATTCCATTTAGCAAATCACAGAAGAAAAATAAGACTTACCTAGGGCAGGATCGGCACATTCCTTGTACAGCTCCGGAGTACAATAGGCAGCATCTCCTGGTTAATACAGAATACATTCAGTCACTCTCATGTATTGTAATAATCAGTTTATTCATGGATGCATTATCACAAGCTTCATATCAGCAATATCAGAGTAGAATATGACAACAATGATATCACATTCTCCATTTTTAAGGGCCACTGAGTTTTGGTAAACTGTTTTATAGGTCATAGAGACATATCAAAAGTTTTTGATTAGTGGGGGTCTGAGTGTTGAGTCTCAGACCTAAATCAATCAAAACTTTTGATAGGTCTCTTTGACATATGGAAAGTTTTACCAAAACTCAGCGAACATTTAAAATACACAAGAAATTATTAAAGGGGTTCTTCACCTTCATGAGCTTTTTCAGATCTCTCTTGTGGTGGTGAGCATATTTATCTAATCCCCGCAGCTGGTTTGTGACTTCATCACTTCCCCTCATGCCACGTGACACAAGGGTAACACTTCACCACTCCGGGCAGCACAGTGGCTCAGTGATTAGCACTGGTGTCTGGGGTCCTGGGTTCATATCTGACCAAGGATAACAACTGCTTGGAGTTTGTGTGTTGTCCCCATGTTTGAGTGGGTGTCCTCCTGCACTCCAAAGGAACTTAGATTGTGAGCCCCATTGGGGACAGTGTGATGATAATGTCTGTAAAGCGATGCGGAATACAGTATGTCAGCGCTATATAAGTGAGTATAATAAATAAAAACTCTGGATAGTCAGTGGCTGTGGTGGTCACTTGACCCACATCAAACAGGATGTTGAAACAGGTGCCCGAGGGAGAGTGAGGGAGGTGGAACCCAGCAATGGGGATCAGGTAAATGTACTCACCACTGTGGGTCTGGCAACACTGAAAAAAAGCTCAGGAAGGTGAACAACCCCTTTAAGTTACTGTTGAGACTTTCTTTAATATTACTTTTACTCTTCACTGTTGAATGGAAATAAAGAACAATGACTGCACTGTGACTATACTTAGGGCTGTGCAGTTAAACCAACTAATTAACTTTTTATGTTCCCAGACATCCTCAGCAAGAGATATTTTTTAATCCCAATATTCATAGAATGTTTTTTTTTTAATTCTTGCCTGTTTCTCTTTTTCATTTTGGCAGTGCTATACCACTGAAAATAAAATACAACATTTTGTCCTTCTGTTGCAGTCCATACAAATAATACAACCTACTATATAGATAAATAATTCCATTGTCAGACTGGTAAAAGTAATCCTGATGATAATAGTAGGTGTAGAAATGGAATAAGAATATGACAGCTGTATTTTTATCTTGACAGGTCTAGATACAGATGCCCACAGAAGGGCACTGCACTGCACCAATTGAGTCACTACAAGGGCTGGTTATCTCTGGCTGCAGTAATGGTCTGACTGAAAAAGTCAAGCATGGCTGTTTGTCTAATTAAAACTTCAAACAAAGAGGAAGTTAAAGAGCCAGGACAGGAAATAAAACACATGGAATGACTTCAAAAATTCACATGTATATTCACATACATGTTGCTAATATGTGATTAAATAAATTGTGTGTGCAACTATATCCCTTTAAATTCTTCACTAAAGGGGTTATACAGGAAAAGATATTACCCCCTTTTAATATGAGCCAGTACAAAAAAATTCCCCCTTACATATCCCCTTACCCCTCTTACATTTCAGATCAGATCCCCATATCGGACCTCAAATCAGGCCCCATTATCAGATGTTCAGATCCGACCCTTCTATTAGATCAGACCTCAAATCAGAACCCCATATTAGACCTCAAATCAGAACCACATATCACACCTCAGATCAGTATCAGACCTCAGATTAAAGCCCCTTTAGACCTAGTGTCAGACCCCATATCAGACCTCAGATCAGACCCCTTTAGACCTCCATGTCAGACCCCCAATTCAGACCTCAGATTGGACCTTCATGTAATAGCACCATCACACCTCAGATCAGACCCCCTTTAGAATTCCATGCCAGACTCCCATTTTTTCCACACAGTACAGAGTACTGGAGGTGTGCCACTGCCCTCTTACACTTCAGATCCCCATATCAGACCCCCATATCAGATCTTCAGATCAGACCTCAGATCAGACCCCATTTAGACCTCCATGTCAGACCCCCATTTCAGGTCTCAAATCAGACCCCCTTTAGACCTCCATGTCAGACCCCCAGTTCAGACCTCAGATTGGACCTTCATGTAATAGCACCATCACACCTCAGATCAGACCCAAAATAAATAAATTAACTTACCTCTCCTTCTCTGCCGCTACTTTCCAAGTCTGGTATTCTCTTCTGATCTTCCCCAGGCCCACACTGCACTGTGACCTGACTGCATACAATGTCAGGTCATAGTGCGCTCATTACATTCTGACGTTGTATGCAGTCAGGACAGTGCAGCGCAGACTTGAGACCCAAAGAAGACCAGGGAGGTTGAGTACAGTTCTTAAATTCACGGAGGGAGAGAGGCGCTAAAATATCAAACGTTAATGAACCAATTATTTAAAATAGTAAAGGCGGATTCTTCCTAAATAATGAAATGCACTAGGCTAGAACCCAGTGGACTTGCAATATATAAGTCATGGGTTTGCCAAGTGCAAAAATTGACAATTGACAACAAAAGTAACAAACAAAATAGAAGTGCAATATACCAATTGACGTGACTAGCCATGTGCATTTGCAGGGTCATTCATATGAGACAATGAGCAAGATTTGTAGTAAAATATGCCCAAATGTCCCTGTAAGTAAAGGGTAAAAGAAAAAAACAGCTATATAGTCGCAGGAGTGAAAACAAAGAAACCTCCTAGTGTATTAGGGTTACTCGTTAGTGACTCACTCACCTACAATAACCCTGACTGACCCTAATGGAGTCATACAACCAAGGTCCAAGAGAAAACAGGTAGAGCAGAGCGCTCACTCAGTTTACAACCAGAAGGCATCAACCCGATGCTTGCAATCTGGTACAAGTGAACTACGTTCTGCCCCAGCTGCTGGGGCTACAATAACCCTGAGGCTGTGCCCTACATAAATAAGGTGCCCTAATAGCTCATAGATGTGCCATCAATGGCGCGTCTTGGTGTATGCTCGACGCGTTTCACTAGCAGTAAGATCATCAGGAGCATGTAATTAGTGTTCCTAAAGACGGCTCAGCAGGCAGGCACTATGTTCAGCCTTGAAGCGGCAACCTGCCGCACTGGGTTTTAAAGAGGAAGGACAACTCCCTTCTAGATGTCAGAGCCCAGGAGCGGCCAATCACTGACAGAGGGGTGGGGTTGTGGTGCCTCCATATGGAAATAGGCGATGGTCGATCCACAATGAAGGGAATGACATTTGAAAAGGTTAAAAGATAAAAACTGTAGAGGGAGCAAATTAGATGGAGGATAAAGTATTAAAAACGGGAAGGGATATATAAAGAAGGGACAGTGAATAATAGGAAGACGAAAAGCCTGAGAAGGAAAAATACATAACCAGGAATATAAGCGCAATTCGCCGCCACAAAGATGGCAAATGTGGTGATGAACGCAAAGAGCGCTAACCAATAAAAAGCATATGTATTATAAGGATAAATGATCAATTGGATCTAATTAGATCATATTTCTTGAAATAAACACACCATATTCAAAAAATGTTTGAGCAAGATGGTGAGCGCGGGCATATATGGGGAAGTGGGTACTGCAAGTAGAATGAAAGGTGATTCAGCACCGATCATTCAAAAATTACCCCCCCCCTTAATTTCCAAATATAGGAAAAATGCCATAGGAAACAAAGAAGGAGACCATTATGCACCCAGTAGATTAGATAAAGCTCACATAGGATATCTGCTCATTGAGGCCCTTGGGACGAAGTGTCTCTAGTTTAAATGTCCACCTTCTGATCCAGGTTCCCCCCTCTGGGTGATGGTCGTACTAATTCAATACTCTGGAATTTAAGTGATCGTATGTCGCCAGAATGGAAGGTATTAACATGGCGAGCCACCGGGGTATCAGCCTCCTTTCGCACGTGTTCCCCAATCCTGCGTCGGAACTCGTGGATGGTTTGGCCAACATCCTGGATTCCACAACAGCATGTGGCAAGGTAAACCAGACCAGAGGATTTACAATTAATGAACGAGCGAATGTGAAATGATACAGATGTGACCATGCTGGTGAATGTCCCACCCAATTTGATGGAATCACAGGCGATGCATCCACCGCATCTAAAGGTACCATTCGGGATGTTACTCAACCAAGTGCGGGAAATGGGAGTACAGTGCTTCGCTCCCTGTCCCACCTGCATACTAGTGAGTGCTTCCATAATGGAAGAGCTCACTAATATTCACTTTATAAGACTGTGTCTTATAAAGTGAAAAATATGGTAATTGGAGATCTGCCACTGGCAAGGGGACCCCTGTGGGCCCCCCTGTTTTAACGACCCTTGTGCCTGCTGAGAACCCGATAGCTACGCTACTGATGCACATGACTGCTGCCGGTCAACCAGTGGCCTTAGCGGTGATATGTGAGGTGACTATGTGAATGTAAAAGTTAAAAAAAAAAGTTATAGCTGGAAGATAGGATAGGGAGGGAAAAAACAAAAATGAAAACTGTCTGCGTTTTTAAAGGGGTTGTCAAGGATTTTGATATTGATGATCTATCCTTCTTTATATAAGCAAATTCCGAAACCTGTCTAAAACTGAGGTTGCAATTCCCCATTGCTTGTTGACAAGGGCCTCTTTTTCTTAAAGAAAAAAAAAAAAGCCCCGGTTGGTGTAATCACTAAAGGAACACTAGTGATGGAATCACAAGCAAAACTGAAATACAGTCTTTTAATTATGAATTTGTTGTAAACACAGAAATAAGATTTTGGGTACAGGTGTGATATAGTGCATTTGGAAAGTCTTCAGATCCTTTCACTTTTCTTCCATTTTGTTATATTGTGGCCTTGAGCTAAAATAGAAAAAAAAAAGTGTCTACCCCCATTCTGCACTCAATACTTCATAATAACAAAGTGAAAACAGAATTTAGAAATGTTGTCAAATTTGTTAAAAAAAGAAAAACTAAATGTTCTGACAATGCACTGCTACAGATGGATCTGGATAGACTGGAGGCTTGGGCAGAGAAGTGGCAGATGAGGTTTAACACTGACAAATGTAAAGTTATGCATATGGGAAGGAATAATGCAAGTCACCAGTACATACTAAATGGTAAAATATTGGGTAACTCTGACATAGAAAAGGACCTAGGAATTTTAGTGAACAGAAATCTAAGCTGCAGAAACCAGTTTCAGACAGCTGCTGCCAAGGCCAATAAGATAATGGGCTGCATCAAAAGAGGCATAGATGCCCGTGATGAGAACATAGTCCTGCCACTTTACAAATCACTAGTCAGACCACACATGGAGTACTGTGTACAGTTCTGGGCTCCTGTGAACAAGGCAGACATAGCAGAGCTGGAGAGGGTTCAGAGGAGGGCAACTAAAGTAATAACTGGAATGGGTGGACTACAGTACCCAGAAAGATTATCAAAATTAGGCTTATTCACTTTAGAAAAAAGACGACTGAGGGGAGATCTAATAACTATGTATAAATATATCAGAGGTCAGTACAGAGATCTCTCCCACAATCTATTTATCCCCAGGACTGTGACTGTGACGAGGGGCCATCCTCTGCGTCTGGAGGAAAGAAGGTTTGTACACAAACATAGAAGAGGATTCTTTACGGTAAGAGCAGTGAGACTATGGAACTCTCTGCCTGAGGAAGTGGTGATGGTAAGTTCACTAAAAGAGTGGGGCCTGGATGTATTTTTGGAGGGTAATAATATTATAGGTTATAGTTACTAGAGAGGGGTCGTTGATCCAGGGAGTAATTCTGATTGCCTGATTGGAGTCGGGAAGGAATTTTTTTCCCTAAAGTGGGGAAAACTGGCTTCTACCTCACAGGGTTTTTTTGCCTTCCTCTGGATCAACTTGTAGGAAAACAGGCCGAACTGGATGGACAGATGTCTTTTTTCGGCCTTATAAACTATGTTACTATGTTACTAATGCATATCAGAGCAAAAGCCAAACCATGAGGAAGAAAGAAAGGCCTGTAGGGCTCAGAAACATGCTCTCACTGAGTCACAGATCAGGAGTAGGGCACAAAAACTTTCTGATACACTGAAATTTCCCAAGAGCACTGTGGCCTCCATAATTCTTAAATGGAAGAAGTTTGTAACAATCAGGACTCTTAGTAGAGCTGGCCACTGCACCAAACTAAGTAATAAGGGGAAAGAGTGACTTGGCAAGAGAAGTGACCGAGAACCCAATGGTCACTCTGGCTGAACTCCAAAGATCCTGTATGCAGATGGGAGACACTTCCAGAAGGTCAACCATCACTGCAGCATTCTACCAATCTGGCTTTTATGGAAGAATGGCCAGAAAGAAGCCTTTTCTCAGTAAAAGACAAATGAAATTTTGCAAAAAAAAGGCACCTAAAGGACTCTCAGACTGTGAGAAACAAGATTATCTGGTCTGATGAAACCAAGATTGAACTTTCTGGCCTCAATTCTAAGCATCATGTTTGAAGAAAACCAGGTATTGCTCATCACCTGCCCAATACCATCCCTACAGTGAAGCATGGTGGTGGCAGCATCTTGCTGTGGGCGAGTTTTTAGTGCCTTGGACAAGGAGACTAGTCAGGGTTAAGGGAAAGCTGAATGGGTCAAAATACAGAGATATTATTAATAAAAACCCCACCCAGAGTGCTCTGGACCTCAGATTGGGCCAAAGGTTTACCATTCAACAAGACTAAAACTCTAAAAACACAGCCAAGGCAACACAAGAGTGGCTTAGGGACAACTTGATAACGTAAGTTGATGATAACATTTGTAGCACACCCACCAAAACTTTCAATTTATTCATAGAGCCCATGCTCGTCATGGATGGGCTGGGAACTTAAAGTGGCCCCATGTTGTAGGCTAGTCTCAATTGACAGAAGTAGGCAACAGAAGTAAGTGGGGCCTTCAGTACTGTAGTGAAAAAATACTGCCCCAACAGAACCAAATAGCACAGTGCTGAGGACAGTGCTGTCCTCATGATGGCAATACAGAAAAATACCGCCACCTTCACCACAGTATTTTTCTGTATTACCATTCTGAGGACAGTGATAAAGTTGAATCCTTGATGGCTTCTATGGCCATTGACCAGGTGCATAAGTACCTGGTGCTCCAAGCATTAATTAATGCTTAGATTATCAGATTATCAAATCGTTATGTACCTGGCCGGCAGCCATGAGGAAGACTGTAGTGGCCCCTTGGGCATCAGCCCACTGGGAAATTTCCCTGTAGGGTCTATGGCTAGTCCACACCTCAAGCTCATCATACATAATTCTTTCAATAGTCTGTAAATTTCTTGAATATATAGTGTTATCTTGTTATTTTTCTATATTTTATTACTTATGTATAAAGCATAGACAGCTGTTCTAGAATTAGAATTTGCAGCTATGACATTACACGCTTTTCAATCAAATCTTTTTGTTACATGTTAGTCAGAACGACTGAAACCTATGATTAGTAAATATTAATCTCATCCCTGAGCTGCCAAGGCAAGTTCATGCTGGTTCTTGTATTGATTCACTTAGCATTCTTTGCGCTTTCCAAATTCTATTCTTATAATTCATGAAATTGCTATATTCAGAATCATTTTTCTGCGTCTTATAAATGCGCTTTTTATTAGCTACAAGTTCCTCCCATTTCATCCTAAAATAAAGGTAAACAACTCGATTTTCCCTTCCAAAGGCTATCAGAAAACCATAATTCAGCAGAAATAATTAACATTTTCTGTTTTCTGTCCCCTAAGACTTTGAAGCAGTCTAATTATGTCTTGGCATCTCATATTGATGGGCTATTACTTACAGTAAGTATATAGATATTAATCAAAAATGTAATGAAGAGATTAAAATGTAATAAAGCAGAGCAGTTTGATTTCTATATTCATTCCCTGCACTTCAGCCTAAAGTTAGCTCCAACTCATGAATTAACAGGCCAGCTACAGGAGCATGCCCACGGTGCCCATGAAGGACCTGACGCGACTATCAGCATACTGGTTCAAAACAACCATGGTTATAAAAAGGTTGGACTGGACCAGCAGGGGAACCAGAAGATCGTTTACCACATTTAGGTTACAACATGACAATGGTGTCTTGGGATAGCAGTGCTCATGAGATTTGGGACCCTTTGTTGGCCAGGGAGTCACAGTTATAATTATACTGTAGACAAACTCCGCTATAAGTCTATTATAGTGTCTTAGGCTACTTTCACATTAGCGGCAGCCTTCTCCGGCAGGCTGTTCTGGCGGGGAAACAGCCTGCTGGATCCGTGCGGCCACTAATGCATGCGTGCCACTGGAACTCTGCTCCGGCCCCATTCACTATAATGGGGGCGGGCTGGAGTTCCTGCGACAGCACGGCAAACACAGATCCGGCAGGCTGTTCACCCGCCCGAACAGCTTGCCGGAGAAGGCTGCCGCTAATGTGGCCCAGCAATGTCACCAGTCCAGACTCCAGACCAGCTACGTGAAGATCTGCCCCAGGCCCTGACTGTGCACTGCCAGCAGCACAAACAGTAAGTCAGCATTGGGGAGGAGGTGAAGCAGGCACAGTCCATGGGGGGAGGATGACACATTATATAAGAAGTAGCAGCAGCGGGCACAGTTCATGAGGTAAGGCCGGTTAATCACTTGCGATTTTGGTATTCTGTTCCAGCATACCAGCAGAATACCAGAATCGCCAGATCCAGCATATGCCAAACGCTGCTGGCACCTGCCGGATCCCATTCACAATCATGGGGTCATTCATGTTTTTGCCAGAATCTGCTACGGAGGCTTCTGCTGGAACCTCTGCAGCAGATGTACGCGTACCCACGGGGTGCTATGGTTCACTCACAAGGGGGCCCAATTCATATTCTTGCCACGGGGCCCAATGATCTCTATGTACGCCCCTGCCTGAGGTGGGACACCTTTCACATTGGTATAATATTTCATGACCTCCTTCTAAGGGTTAACACACCCTGTATACAGCTCCGAAAAAAAATTTGAGTAAAAAATGTCTGGTGGGATCTAACTAGAATAAAAAGTCTCTTTGTTACTAAATGTTTAGACACAGCATTTCAGATTTCAGTGTAACAACACGGGCAGAAACTTTTTGAAAACTTCCAGGATAATGTAGAACACTGAGGCCTAGTTCACACTTCAGGGTTTTGGTGCAAATCTTTCTATTAGGCCTCATTCACTTCTCCGTGTTGACTAGAATGAGGTACAGCAGTGATCTGGCCGATTTCTAGCATAAATGCTGGGTTTTGGCCTGACAACAACCATTGAATGCAACTTTTTTGTCTGGCAGACAGCCGGTATTTGCATTGGATCAGGCAGCAGGATCTCCTAAACAGATGTGTGAATGAGACCTTATACCTCCTCTCTATGTAGGCTTCACTCCTGGTTTTGGCTAAGAAGCATTGATGCAAATCACTGACCAAAACACTGAAGTATGAACTAGGTCTGAAAAATAATGCAGTTGTGTGCATGAGATTCAAACCTGGAAGCCGTTGTTCCATAACGTACAGTATATAAAAATGAAGCGGGATTGCTTTTCAACTAAGGCATTAAATCCTGGTTGGTCCTATTTGATTCTGAGCATGTGATTTCCAGGTGCACTGTGCACAATCAAGCAGACGGGTGAGCTATACATATATACAACATACTATATTTATACATTTTTCACTAAAATAGACTTTTTGACTGATCAAAAATAAGAGTATAGTTGAGGAAAGTCTAAGACTCTCCAGGGTGTAAAATGAGGAGAGATAAAGCATGTGTTTTATTGCTTTACAGTATATAAGGTTTTATTTTTTTGTAATAAGTTCAGAGATGGATTTCAGCAACTTGTGGCTCTCCGGCTGCTGATTCATAGTCCTCTCTCTCGGAGTAGAACATGCTGAGAAATATAGCTCCACACCCAGAGAGCTGCTTCCTACGCCTCTCTTACCATATAGCTATATATCACTTCATATTATCATAGTCTTATGGAATCATTGCAAGCTCAAAACATATCTTCATCATAAGGCCCCGTTCACATGACCGTGGTGCTGCCATGCTTGTGTTGGGGACCACAAATCGCAGGTCTGCAAACATGGGCACTGGCCGTGTGAACTCAGCATGGTACTGTGGACCTGGAAGCACATGGAAGCCCTCCCATGTGCTTCTGGGTCCGTGCCTTCATGCTGCAAAAGATAGAATATGTCCCATCTTTCACTGCATCTTGTGGGTTGTGACCCTATTGAAGTAAATGGGTCCGCACCCTAATGCGGAGTTCACATGGCCGGTGTGGTCTGCAACATGGGCATGGTGGCACCATCATCGTCATATATATTCTGTACAGAGTACCAGGGATGTCATATGTTCTAGGTGCTGGTACACCCGGGAAAAAATATCAATACAGTGATCCATCAAGATACAATGGCCTCAGGATACAATCTTTTCAGCATACAATGGTCTTTTCTGACCCATCAGAAGTTGAAACCAGACTCAACATACAATGCCTCAGACTCAGATCCAACCAATCAAGGCCCCATCTCTGGTAAAATAGGTGTAGTAGTTGCTAGTTAGCATCTATTCCTGACTGTTATATGTAAGGACTTGTATCTGTCCTAGTTATCTGCTAATTATTCTTAAATCTTCATTTTCTCTTATCTTGTGTAACATTTTGGGGCTTTAGAACCGATTACTCAACTTACAATGGTTTCAACATACAATGGTCATCTTGGAACCAATTAACATTGTATCTTGAGGGACCACTGTATTAATGCAAAATAAGGATAGTCCCCTATTAATTCTAATTAATAATCTTAATAAAGTTATTTATAGCACTGGCCTCCTAATACAGGGCATAGGGCCCTTCAAGCCACCTCAAACTCTTGGGCCCAGGGTAAAACCAGCCATATAGTTGAATGAACTACAAGCCAGTCATCATTTGACCGACAGCTACAGTATCTCTCCTGATTCCCCCATTAACATGCATACTCGGCTGTAAACAGGAGAGGGGAGAAAGCCACTACCAAAAACCTCTGGAAAACCGCTTATCTCCTGGAAAACAAAAGGATTGGTTACGTCTCTCCTGATATCTACCATCCCATTGAAATCAGTGGTTTTGGCTGCTATTCATGTAATGTGAGCACAATCTCTGCACCCTCTATTCATATACGTTGCGAGGAAAACCTCCATCACTGCACTGCCATTTTTAACATATCCCCCCCCCCGGTCATCGTATTTTACAGATTGGGTAGAGGGAGCACAATTTATGAAGAACACTTATGAGTTAGAAACTTTTAATTTTAAAGGGGTTCTCTAGGATTTATGTATTGATGACCTATCCTGAGGATGATGATGAACGGTACATCACATGGCCTAGAAAGAGGCCTAAAGCTCACAAAGTGCTGCGTTCACTTGCTGATTGGTGGACCACCACTGATATCATGCTGATCACCTACTTTTAGGATAGGCCATCAATAAGTAAATCACAGAAAACCCCTTGGCAAGTAAATTTGGAAAGTGGGTGTTTTAAAAGGGTTTTTCGAGATTTTATTACTGATCAGTGGGAGTCTGACACCAAGGACCCCCTGGGATCAGCTGTTTGAGAAGGCACCAGTGTTCCTGTGCGTGCTGGCGCCTTCTCCGCACTTACTAAGCACAGCAGCGTACATTGTATTGTTTGGTATCACAGCTCAGTCCCCTTCACTTCTATGGGGCTGAGCTGCGCACGTGACCGATGAACGGGTCATTACTCGGCCTAGGAAAAGCATCAAGAAGGCTGCAACACTACTGCGAGCGCCACTGTTCTCTTAAACAGCTGATCGGTGGGAGTCCTGGGGATAGGTATCCAGAGGATAGGTTATCAGTATTTAAATCTCAGAAAACCCCTTTAAGTCTACTTTTAGCTTTAGTGTTGCTTTTCATTTTATCTTCTCTATTCATCTTCCAGTGTGGTTTGAGAGGTTGCCAGACTGATTACTGCAGGATTGATATGGCAGAAATGGAAAACACTGAGAAACCATAACATTTCTAATTCTAATTATGAAATAAATGGGTAAGATACAGTACCAGGCATGTGTACCATGCGACAATTACAGTTCTCCACCAGGTACCGTGTCTCGCAGTCTATCCGACACGCTGAAATACTGTATGTATCAAAGAACTCTGAATCCATGGCGCTAGATCTGCAGTCTCCCCATGGTGGAGGCAGGTATGTTAGCTGAGGAATAGCAAGTATAAGAGAGTTAGAGACATTCTGAAATAAAGACTGCAGGCTAGCTGTAAAGATAATCTGACACAAACTACATAATAATAATAATAATAATAATAATAATCACAGCATAATATCAATTACATCGGGTGACAGGAGTGAAATCAATGAAACCTGTTTTTACTTTCACTTTCAACTGCATTCTCTGCCATCCTGATTTCTAACAGCTATATCTTCCAATGTAATGGATAAAATTCTGTCATTATGTGTATTGTTTGAAAGCTTGAAATGGCAGATTTCAAACAAGATTATATCTCTAGCTGCTACAGTCCAAAGATATAAGCCGCTAAAGGAGCCCTCCCCTCTTCTTAAAGAGGTATTCTTTTCTCATACAATGGGGGCTATCGCTAAGATATTCCCCCATTGTCTTACCGGTGTGGGTCCCACCTCTGGGACCCACATCTATCTTGTAAACGAAGCCAGCAATGTTTCATTGGTCTGTCACACACAAGCTAATATCAAAGGTTATTTCTGAGATTTTTTAACTGATGACCTATTCTCTGGACACCTGGCACCCCTGTCGAGCAGCTGTTTGAGAAGGCACCAATGCACGCAGTAGCGCTGCAGCCTTCTCGCATATTTTTCTAGGCCATGTGAGTTCGATTTCATTGGTCACGTGACCTAGGAGCAGCTCAGGCCCATAGAAGTAAATGGGGCTGAGCTGCGATACCAAGCACAGCCAGTATACAATGTAAGGTGCTGGGCTTGGTGAGCTGAAAGAAGGCTGCGGCACTACTGCGAGAAAACCCGGTGAAAGCATTGGTGGCCCCCACTGATCAGATACTGTTGACCTATTCAGAGCATAGGTCATCAGTAAAAAAGTCTCGGGAAACCCCTTTAAGTGGTTGCCGAGGACTAACACACAGTCACAGGCTGCCTAAGAAGAGTCACAGGTATTCATGAGCTCCCGTTCTTCTCATGCAACTGCCGATAATTGTCAATTTTCTCCTAGGGAGGAAAGTGCCAATCATGAGCGGGTGGGTGGTGAGGGAGGAGGCTCATGAATAACTTTGACTCTTCTCCAGCACAGGCTGCAATTATACAGTAAGTACCTGGCAACCGCTAAATTTTAGCTCATGAGTAACAGACCATTAAATCAGCATGTCTAACAACCTTATGCTGCCCTCACTGAGAACAGCATACATTTCATGACGGGTTCTCTTTAAAACAACAAGGGTTTCTTATCTCGTCCACCATTGTTTTGTATATACAGTATGTACCTAGAACAAAATGTTACACTTGGCTTTACTGAATGCTGCATGGTCAGCCATTGACTCTAATGGCCCTTCGAATACTACTATCGTACTACTATACAATACAATAGAGAAATATGATTCAGTCCATCTGTAAACGTGTCAAGCCATAGTGCTAAACACTGGATGCCACCAGTGCTGCCAATCTGGCCCTAAACTTGAAATGCTAAAGTTCATATATGACCGTTTATAGAAGGAACATTTCATGCTATATACAAAATAATATGAAATATGTACTCACTCGCTGCTCCTGGCAAGACACAAATGTTTGGAATCCAGGAGCCACGCCGAACCCCAACTGGTCAATGAAAGGAGGTTCATCTTGACTGTGAATCTGAACCTTGATTCCAGCTTCAAATGAGGTCTCATCTGCAGAGTAGATACACAGTAGATGATCAACTTCTCTATGAAAATTGGTCAGGTTCATGGAAAAAAAAAACAAAAAACATGAATCCTACTGACCTGTTTCTCCCCACACTGGCAAATATTCATCTTGTTGGATATCCAACATTAACTCCAGACCATTTCCTGTTCCACCTTTAGTAGTTATTAACGTCTGACGTCCATTCTGGCCCGAATTAAAAGTGTAGCACTTCCCATATCTTGTAAAAACCTGTGACAGAAATAAAAATGCAAGAGTTCACAAAACAGGCTGAAGAATGGCCATTCTGGGATTCTTCTCACAAGGTCTTGGAATTAGATCAGTTAAATATTTTTTTGGTAAAATCATGAATTTATTATCCTCTCAAGCTTAGTAATCCATGGTCCTCCTGACACTCAGAAAAAGAGATATGTGACTCCTTTACAAGACAAGGAAAATCTAGATATCTTCTCCAAATTAACTAGAGGGGAAGTGAGACAGAGGCCTACAAAATCATATAAATGTCATATAACTCTGAAAAACCTCTCATCCTCTGACAATTCGTATGCTACAAGCCAAATGGACAAGCAATTAAATTTTATTCGAGGACACGTATCTCTTCCTAGAGATAATCACCTTGTCCTGTGGAGTTAACACTCAGCCTTGGAGGCACTGAAAGATAAAGTGGCCAGTCCAGGTCCACAAAGACAGCTAAGTTGTATTACTAAAGCGCCAATAACAGCAAACACTTCTTTCTTTACCGTTTGTGCTCATTTAATCCACTGCATTCATTACCAGGCGGTATTGTGACTGAAGAGGTCATTAATGGGTTTTAAATAGAATCAGACATATTCTCGAAAGTTAAGTGCATAAATAGCTGTTAGCAAGATGGAAGAATTCCAGCCCTCATGCTGAAGATTGTGTACAGTTCCCAATATTTGTACCAAGAAAACAGATAACAGGGTAATATAACCCTATGTAGATTGCTCCATACATTACTTACAAAGCCATCTATTTAAGGGGACATTAAAACCATAAAAAATCAATTATTGTGAATTGCTACACAGTAAAATCAAATTACTCCCATATGCTGCACTTGTGCAATGCAAATGTTATTTGAGTGGGAAACAAAAACATTTGCTTATTTTTATGAAGATCAGATAGTTTGCGGTATTGATGACAATGTTTCTCTACGCAGTAAGAAAAATGTGCTTGTACTATACACAGTCATAATCCACCCTGTGTATAGGTAGTAGTCCATACACCAATGTCTCCTACAATCAGTTGCCTCTACTCTTATTAGGTAGGGCTAGTTCACATCACAGTTAGGGATTCCATTCTAGCGTTAGAACGGAAAATAATGGAATCCATAAGACGGAAATCAAAATGGACACCTTTAAGAGGCATTCCGTTTTGATCCCTCATAATAGAAGCCTATGGGAAAGCACAACGGATCCGTCTGGTTTCCCTTATGCTGGACGGAAACCAAAGTTCTGTCGACAGGACTTTGTTTACCGTCCAGCATAACCAGACGGATCCGTTATGCTTTCCCATAGGCTTCTATTATGACTGATCAAAACGGAATGCCTCTTAAAGATGTCCGTTTTGATTTCCGTCCTATGGATTCCGTTATTTTCCGTTATAACGATGTTATAACGGAAAGCTAGAACGGAATCCCTAACGGTGACGTGAACGAGCCCGTAGTGTGTTTTTGGATTGTAGAATTAAACTTTTCAAAGGAGTTGCCTCTGCTGGAATCAACCATTATCCATAGTCATTAGTATGTCTTAACCGTTTCCTGCTTATCCGAAAATATCAATGCTCATCTTGTAGTGCCCATACAGGTGTTTTATGGCTTCTTTCACACCTCCGTTTTTTTATTCCGGCATCCTGCCGGAATTCTCTGTATCCGTTCAGATTCTGCCAGACACGTGGAGACCAGGCCAGAAACAAACCGCTACATACTGTGGTTTGTATCCGACCGATTCTCCTCTTGTCTGCCGGAAACAGCCATGCCGGCGTTTTATACCTGAGATGGGAAAGTAGCCTGAGTACATGGAGCCTATAAAGCCAAAGTTTCCTGGACTCCTAGGACAGTGCTATCACTGTGACACTATGGATGGTAAAATCATTTTCAGCCTGCTTCAGAAGCTTGAGAGTTAAACAATTCATTGTGGCCTTTACGCTGTGCTACATTTATTTGAAGAGAGAATGGAAGTTGGGTAACCCTGGCAGTGGAAACACAATATTGTTCAGAAACACAACTATAAATTCTATAGGCACCAAGGGGGAAATTTATTAAGACGTGTTTTCCATGCCGTTCTTAAAGAGGACCTGTCGCCGCTCCAGACATGTCTGTTTTAATAGTTAGATGCACTCCGCATGTTGAGCCATTCCTTTATTATTTCTACTATGAATAATTTGCTAGCAGTCTGCAGTAAGGGTACAGAAGGGTGTTAACCATTTGGGAAGGGGGGGGGGGGTTCTTGCACAGTCTGACAATGGCAGCAGTGACTGGATAGAGTGAGACTGTGGTGACAGGTCCTTTTTAAGTCCCTCTGTGGTGCTGGAGGAAGTGGCAAAGTTATGTAGAGGTGCAAGCCTCTACATAAGTCTGGCGCTTTCTCCAGCAGGCTGTGCGACAGACTTAAATCTATGTCAGCTCCCTTGCTGGCGTAGATGTAAGCCATTTTCCACGCCACAAACTGGCATGGAAAATGATAAATAAGATGGGTCTGCCAGCTCATATACTTCCCCACCCACGCCGTGTACCCGTCTCTCACTAGTTCGGAAGTGGCGTGAGCAGGGAAAAGTCACAGATTTTGCATCAAAATGGAAAGTGACAAAATCTGCGACTATTGTGGCATATATCAGTTGATAACTGTCTCCCCAAATGTTTAGGTCCATCTTATTAATATAGCCACACCAATACTGATCCAGTTATGCAAATAATACACACAGCGACATTATTGAGCACGCACAGTACGTGCCATGAATTCATGCCTTCATAGGTGTGGCCATACAGCAGTGCCCACATAGGAATACTATGCAGCTGATGGCCATATTTAGATACAACTATACACACTACATTCATTCCCCTATTATTTTGCTGCCAGGTACAGTATGTATGTGCAGTACCCCAGAGCAAGGGGTATCTGCAAATAGTTATTTGATGTAATGTTATGCGATGTATTGCCATTTATTGTTTTATGCCCATCATAGCTGTGTATGGAAGGTACAGCCACGGCTAATAATCCTGGCTCAGCCCTTTGCAGGAAGTTCGGTGGTGATCTATGATCCGCCATTATCTCAGTTAGGCAATTCTATGGAGATTTTAATGGACGAAGGAAGCTGTTGCCACATGCTCCTTCTCCTTAAGCCCAGAAAGCTTCAGAGACTATCAGATCTCTGTGTGCATTACTGCAAGATCAACAGAAAGACAGAAAGAGAAGGAGAAAGATAAAAAATAGAACTGGATAACCTAGAATCTGCATGGCTGAGCTTTGGAGTCAGCAAGGTAACCTGCTACTACAGCCATTCAGACTTTACTGCTGTGGGGGACATCTTTAAGGCATCCTTCACATTCTGGCCAGATGTACCTTCAAAATCCTGTATCCCGCAGTGGACATTACATTATTTCCAAGGTACTGTTGCCAGCCATAGATTCTACTGAGACTTTAGCAAGATGGTGCACAAAGAGGAGCATAACTCCCATGCTCGTCTAAATCTATATATCATTATCTGGTAGAGAATTGCACTGTGTGCAATTAGAACTGTGGTTGCTATAGTTGGATGTACTACAACTCTTATTTTGAACTATAGTAAAGAGAGACATTTATTCTTGGATTCCTGACCATACGTTGGCTTGGATTCCTGTCCATACATTGGCCATTGCACTCTACACTCCCTGTCTTGCACCCATCCAACACCTAACATTAAGGGCACCCCTGCTACGATCAGGCAGGAGTCTCAGAATTGGGGTATGCCCCTTGCTTCACTGCATGGTCCTAGGAAGAAACTGTGTGAGGACAGTGGCCATGGTTGACTGTGACAGCCAGAGCCACTACCACTGCTATCCTCTGCTCTGGCTCCTCCTGAGGTTGCTGCATATGTATACATACAGTAGATATATAGACAGATATGAGATTCTGACCAGGTATGGTGTTCTCCTGATATGGGCCTGCCGGTTTGTGTAGGATGCAGGTCAGTGTTAGTGTAGGACTCATCCGATTGGAAGCCACCTTGATCGTTGGTGGATGAGCCCGACATATTTATGATCATTTATATGCGCTAAGAGCTTCCACTTTACTACATAGCAGTTATGCTTTTTTACCTTTTCATATGTTTACCTTATGTTCATTTTATGTGTCATGGCTTATCTAGTGCTGCTGCCATTTTTTGATTAATGTTTACTAGCCAGTAGGTAGCTTGCACCTGACTCTCACCTGTAGGAGGTGCTGTCCGTTCTTTGCAATTATGTATATATAGAGGAGATTTGGCCTCCTCTGGGAATTTAGCACTCCTGTTCACACTGGTGCAGCTTCTGACCAGGTATGGTGTTCTCCTGATATGGGCCTGCCGGTTTGTGTAGGATGCAGGTCAGTGTTAGTGTAGGACTCATCCGATTGGAAGCCACCTTGATCGTTGGTGGATGAGCCCGACATATTTATGATCATTTATATGCGCTAAGAGCTTCCACTTTACTACATAGCAGTTATGCTTTTTTACCTTTTCATATGTTTACCTTATGTTCATTTTATGTGTCATGGCTTATCTAGTGCTGCTGCCATTTTTTGATTAATGTTTACTAGCCAGTAGGTAGCTTGCACCTGACTCTCACCTGTAGGAGGTGCTGTCCGTTCTTTGCAATTATGTATATATAGAGGAGATTTGGCCTCCTCTGGGAATTTAGCACTCCTGTTCACACTGGTGCAGCTTCTGACCAGGTATGGTGTTCTCCTGATATGGGCCTGCCGGTTTGTGTAGGATGCAGGTCAGTGTTAGTGTAGGACTCATCCGATTGGAAGCCACCTTGATCGTTGGTGGATGAGCCCGACATATTTATGATCATTTATATGCGCTAAGAGCTTCCACTTTACTACATAGCAGTTATGCTTTTTTACCTTTTCATATGTTTACCTTATGTTCATTTTATGTGTCATGGCTTATCTAGTGCTGCTGCCATTTTTTGATTAATGTTTACTAGCCAGTAGGTAGCTTGCACCTGACTCTCACCTGTAGGAGGTGCTGTCCGTTCTTTGCAATTATGTATATATAGAGGAGATTTGGCCTCCTCTGGGAATTTAGCACTCCTGTTCACACTGGTGCAGCTTCTGACCAGGTATGGTGTTCTCCTGATATGGGCCTGCCGGTTTGTGTAGGATGCAGGTCAGTGTTAGTGTAGGACTCATCCGATTGGAAGCCACCTTGATCGTTGGTGGATGAGCCCGACATATTTATGATCATTTATATGCGCTAAGAGCTTCCACTTTACTACATAGCAGTTATGCTTTTTTACCTTTTCATATGTTTACCTTATGTTCATTTTATGTGTCATGGCTTATCTAGTGCTGCTGCCATTTTTTGATTAATGTTTACTAGCCAGTAGGTAGCTTGCACCTGACTCTCACCTGTAGGAGGTGCTGTCCGTTCTTTGCAATTATGTATATATAGAGGAGATTTGGCCTCCTCTGGGAATTTAGCACTCCTGTTCACACTGGTGCAGCTTCTGACCAGGTATGGTGTTCTCCTGATATGGGCCTGCCGGTTTGTGTAGGATGCAGGTCAGTGTTAGTGTAGGACTCATCCGATTGGAAGCCACCTTGATCGTTGGTGGATGAGCCCGACATATTTATGATCATTTATATGCGCTAAGAGCTTCCACTTTACTACATAGCAGTTATGCTTTTTTACCTTTTCATATGTTTACCTTATGTTCATTTTATGTGTCATGGCTTATCTAGTGCTGCTGCCATTTTTTGATTAATGTTTACTAGCCAGTAGGTAGCTTGCACCTGACTCTCACCTGTAGGAGGTGCTGTCCGTTCTTTGCAATTATGCAGATATGAGATAGATAGATAGATAGATAGATAGATAGATAGATAGATAACTTTTAGCACTGGAGTGCTGCTTTCTTTTTCTAAAGATTATTCAGGTGGACCTTGGTCCGTTTGGAGGATTTGCACCCTCTCATAAGGCTTTTTTTTTTTTTTTGCTTCTAGATAGATAGATAGATAGATAGATAGATCAATAGAGAGGTACATAGATATATAAGTAGAAGATAGAAAGAAACAAGATAGATAAATAGAGATAGATAGAAAAACATCTTATCCTCATTTGACTTTATGTTACTCACTAGAATGATGGGATTTCAGGTCTGTTTTTATTACATTTGGCACCTTTCTTTGGAACATGCCTACGAATGCAAACTTCTCCATAATGCAAAGGACAGCAGTTTAGAGGACACAGACCAAACACGTAACACCACTGACTGCGGAACAGCAAAGAAATCTCTATTCTCTCCTCTTTTATGGGAATTATTTTTTTCTGGAAATGAATAACCAAATGCAGAGCTCTTAAAGAAGCTCCGACATGGAATTCACCAGGGCTGTCTACTTCCCATCATCCCCCCTTCATCCTAAGGATGTACATTTTACTCAGTGCCTCATATTGCAGATTGAAGAACATGCATCTAACCCCAGACTATATTAAAGGTCTTAATTTGTTATATGACTCATTTTATAACCTTTCTCTCTCACTTGCACTTCTAGCTCTTTGCATTGAAAAATATACATAAAAGGGTTCCTAACGTCCCTCAATTGACAGATAGCATAATAACCCTAGGTGACAAACATCATGCATTGTGGGAAATACACAGGGCGTATATGAAGTGTTCCATAATTACTACAACTATAGGTGCTGGTAGACATAACGTAATTATGGTTTAATATTGATTTATAAGTGAGCTCCTGAAAAGAGCTTAGGTAGGTTTGATCTCTGTGGCGACCTCGTCCCTTAATCAGCCTAAATCATAGATCTTATAATTTGTACCTTTCTGTACCGAGCTGGCATAAAACATGATTTCCCCAGATGCTGTGACTCATTATACACTTCTGTATCACAGGATATGCAATCCTTAAAAGTACATGACACCTGGAGGTGTGTGGCGATGGAGGGGGTAAACCATTTTCATATTTCAATGGGTTTCATAAACTCTTTAAAAATTTCAGCTAATTCCATATTAATACTCAAACTGTGATTTACAAAATCTATGCACGTGTATATATACAGTATATTCAGTGCCAGGACAGGGGGAGGAGAAATAGGCAGAATAAGCACCAGCCTAGGGTACCATGACTAGATAAAAATAAAAACTGAATAAATTTCTTTTTCCAGCTAATTGAGCTCTGTATTAAAATGGCTGATAATGCCGTACTGGAGTTCATGGAGCTCCTCTCCTGCACTTAAGGCAAGAGCTTGATAAGAAAGGACGACATATCGCCTGCCATACAGGAACAGACCCCCTTCCCCTGTAAACGAGTCACTGAACAGAGCGAGAGCAAAACACCTGGTCTGCAAACCAGGAGAGATCTTTAGGGTGTGCAACCTTTGTACCAGCCACCTCTCCTTAAAGGGGTTGTCTCATTATGGACAATGGGGGACATCGCTGGGACCCGCACCTATATCAAGAACGGAACCCTGAAAGTGAAGGAGGATGCACATCCACCATTCATTTCTATGGGGCGGGGGCCGCACATTTGCTGTACGCTCCCATTCACTTCTGTGGGGAGCCGGCTTGGTGGTGGCTGGACCAAAGTCCTCCAGCCACACCTTATGGGGCTCCATTCCCATTATAGGTACATAATGAGCTGTCAGTGGTAATTAGCGCTGTGAGAAGAAGGTACTCATGGATCTGGCAAATGCCCTCCTGAATTCAAATGCTGCAGCCCGCATCTCACTTCCTAAGCCCCCCTTTGGGGGTGATATATTGTGCTGCAATGTGGTATACGGTTCTGCTGGGACGGTATTTTGCACTATGCTATTGTTGACTCCACCTACTTTGTTGCTCCACCTTCTGTCAACTTGGATCAGTCTACAAAACGGGGCCACTTTTATTTCTTTCCAGGGCCACTTTAAGTTCCCAGTCCGCCTCTACTTCTTGCATATTGCAAGGGTGATGTGAGCACAGCAGCTGTGACTGCATCAACCGCAGTGGAGCCTGCAGTAATATATAGAAAGACTCCTGTTGCAACAGCTAGGATGGGAGCTAGCTCCGATCCTGGCCTTTAACCTCTCAGATGCAGTTAGAGAGAGGGATGGAGTTCCCGCTGTCACTCCATCAAAGTGCCCAACACTGGCTTCCAGGTCTGCTAAGTCTGGAGGTCCTGCAGGAAGCATACTGACAGACAAACACGATACACTGCACTACATAGGTAGTGCAGAGTATTATGAAGACGATAAAGGACTAATAAATATACTAAAAAATTGGTGAAAGTAACAAAAAGTAAATGTGGTGAACACTGTGAAAAAAACCTACAGAATTGCAGTTTTTGTTCATTCTGCCCCCCAAAAAGTGGAATAAAAAGTGATCAAAAACTATGTACCCCAAAGAAGCACCAATAGAAATAGCAACTTGCCTTGCAAAAAAAAAATCATTACGCAACTAGAGAACAAGATATTTATTGTGCAAAAGTAGGAAAACATAAAAACTATATACAGTTGGTATAATTGTAATGAGATGGACAGGCAGAATAAAGGTTATTATATGCACTGTGAATGCAATAAACAATGGGGAATTGCTGTTTTTTCCCCATTAGCCTGGGAAAGAAGTAATAAAAGTGAATCAAGAAGTATATGTTATCAAAAATTGTGCCATTGCAAAATGCATAAAAAAAGACCCCATATGGCTATGGCTATAAAGCAGATATGACTTGTTAAGGCATGGACTCCACAAGGTGTCCTGTGGTATATGGCTCCAAGGCTTGGCAGCAGATCCTGTAAGTACATTGTGAGGCGGGGCCTTCATGGATGGGACATGTTTTTCTAGCACATCCCAGATACTTGATCAAATTGAGACCTCAGAAATTTGGAGGCCATTTCAACACCTTGTTGTGTTCTTCAACCAAAGAGAATGTGATTCATCAGACTACCTTCTTCCATTTCTCCATGGTCCTCATACCTTATCTCTGTCTAGCCTCTTCTCCTGGTTTTGGTTCACAATCACTGATGGAAATCAGTGACCAAACACTGCTGGAAAGACTGACGTGTGCAAGAGACCTTAGTCATCACAATTTAACCCTTGTCAAAGTTGCAAAAACAAAAAAACTAAACAAAACCTGCTTCCAACTCAAGGTAAAGAACTAACTGTTCACTTGCTGCCAATGTATCCCATATTGACAGGTGGCACTGTCATAAGATAATCAAGATTATGTACTTCAGATGTTCAGATGTCAGTGGTTTCAATGTATATAATAATATATACACGCACACCATATTTTTTGCTTTATAAGATTCACTTTTTCCCCCAAAAGTGGCAGTGCACATTATAAAGCATATACTAGTGAGCCATTATTAGTATGCAGTAGGTGCAGGGATTGGTGAGTGTAGCGCTGCTAGGGCTGGCTGTAGTCATCGCTCCCTGGTCTTCTCCAGGTGCCACGCTGCTTACAGTGTCAGGACATAGTGTGCACACTATGATCTGACGTTGAGCAACGTCAGGTCACAATACAGTACGGGCCCGGAGAAGAACAAGGAGCGGTGAATGCAGGAAAAGTGGCTGTATGTGCAGATTGGTGGCATCGTCTGGAGTATTCATTTAGTTATTTTTGGCCTGATCTGAGGTCTGATATGGAGATCTGATCTGAGGTCTGATATGGGGGTTTTATCTGAGGTCTGATCTTATTTCTGATATGAGGGTCTGATCTGACATCTGATATGGGGGTCTAATGAATTTTTTTCCTAATTTTCATATATCTATCTATTCCTATACATTGGTAAATTTGGCATTTCTGGGGACCCAAACAAATTTGGTGCGTCAGGTGGCTTCTTTTGCATCTCTAAACTCCACCCCTGTTGCACTGCTAAGCACCATCCTGTCACACCGCTAATACTGGTTACCCATTATGTGTCCACCACACAGTATAACACCCCCTCGTGTACCCCTCACACAATATGAAGGCCCCCTATGTGCCCAATACAGAAGAAAGAGAGAAAGGAAAGAAAGAAAGAAAGAAAGAAAGGAAGGAAGGAAGGAAAGAAAGAAAGAAAGAAAGAAAGAAAGAGAAAAAGAAAGGAAAGAAAGAGAGAAAGAAAGAAAGAAAGAAAGAAAGAAAGAAAGAGGGAAAGAAAGAGAGAAAGAAAGAAAGAAAGGAAGAAAGGAAGAAAGAAAGGAAGAAAGGAAGGAAGAAAGAAAGAAAGAAAGAAAGAAAGAAAGAAAGAAAGAAAGAAAGAAAGAAAGAAAGAAAGAAAGAAAGAAAGAAAGAAAGAAAGAACGTTGTGCTAACTATTCTGCACTAAAACAATGAAATCAACCAGCAATTCAGGTAACATTAATCCTCTGCTGACATCCTTCACATTTGGAAATTATACCTTAGGAAAGTTATTTGTGTAATAACGTCCCTGTGCTCAACTGAGTCTAATGTGGAAACATCCCCATTTATAATATAACAGTTAATTAGATTACTTCCATTCCATGTACTGAAAGTGCGAAGCCACATACTGTTAGCACAGACTAATAAAATCCGGAGCTCAAAGCTTCAAATAATGATATTCTCGCATGAATATACTACAGGATAAAGAAAACGTTTCATGGCAATAAATCCTAAAATGAGAACTTTCATCTGGCTCTCTCACATCAGTGCTTGTCCCTTGGCGATATTTTCAGCTAGGGCCCCTGCACACCCTACGGTACTATTAGCTGATATTGCCAATTGACACAAACGTCTTAATAAAAAATGATTGAGTTGTTAGATTGCAGTGATAGACACAACGTAATCTTCTTTTTTCTACCACCCAAGTATTCCCAATGTGAATGTAACTACTCTCCCTAATCCTGCAGTATAATGTAATTTTAACCCCCCCCATTACCATAAATTATAGTTTCCTCACAGACTGAGAGTATATATGTCTAAATGTAAAATCAATTACATGAGACACAAGTTTCACTAGTTTTCACCTGCCATTTTTCTCCTCCAATCATTTTGTCGACTGGGGATTATCTTACCGGGATAAAGTCATCAATGTCACAATCTCTTCCTTGATATTTGCAGTCCAGCATCATTTCATTGAGCTGATGAGAGGAGCGATCAGTGATCTCATACATATCAGATGTAGCAGTGCCAGTTTCCTGAGACGGTTGAGAAACTAATTCTGCATCCCCATCCTCTGGGAAGCCTAACAGAGGAGACAGGTAGAGTAACTCAGACCTAGAGAGTTGAGAAGATCGGAAGCGATTGCAGTTGCAGAAAGTAATTGCTGGGAAGGCCATTTTGCTCGCCACCAACTCATCGATTGCGGTGAGATGAGGATATGATCTGTAGTAAGCCACACGCTCCCACACCTGAGATAGGAAAAGAGAGAGGGAAACTAAAAATGCTCCGGCCCACACAAAACGCCGAACTCCCCAAGGTCCTTCAGTGATAATGTGATTCAGTCCATGGAGACTGCAGCTGCTGGCGAAGGAAACTACATCTGTGGCAACGCCATTCTCCTCATCTACGTCTATCTCTTCATGTTCCACTTTATCTTCTCTCTTGTTTTTAGGTCCTTTGTCTGTAGACACAGACAATGTGCAGAATATCTGCACTGGCATTGCTTAAGTTTGGATCTCTATGGAGTCTGTGTCTGATCTTCAAGAGAAAAAATTCTGAGATTATCACTGGAGAGACAGATGAAAGGATACCCACTTGGCTCACCAGGTTCTTCCCATGAAAGAGTAAAACTACCCACTCTACTCCATGGAAAAAGACATCTTGATCAGTTACTTTGAAGTTACTTTCCTTCCCGTGTATTCTTAAACAATCTGAGATCACAGAGTGATTGGAGGAGCCTTGCTTCAAGGTGGGATGGTAGACATACAACTCTATGCTAACACTGTGCGGTTCCAGTCTCTCTCTGCCACTGCACGCGGTAGCAAACTGATCCAAGAGAGCGGTCATCAATAATGTATCACGATGCCAGTAGAAAGGGAGGTGCTGGATAGAACTGAAAGGAACAAGGGCACAAGAATGTTGAAACGATGGGACGTTTAGTTGCTCTCGTTAGAATTGTCATAGCCTTCTCTGAGAAATATCATTTAGTTTGTTGTGTTATTGGAGAGAAACGACACCAAGGACAAGCAAATTCATCCCTTGTATATAGCAGGCAGCTCTTAACTTAAGTTGTGAAGGTCCTTTAGGTCATTTTACACAGGCCCTGGGGACTGATCAAATCTCAGCTTTATTGCTGCATTAGGAAGACTATATCTATCTAGTATCTGTGCAGAGGAGATGCATGAAAACCCCTATAGCATTATTAAAGATAACAGAATGTATGAAAGGAATTATGAAAACACCAGAGTACAGTTATAGCTTCTCGAAAATCAAAGAAGCCGTTTGATTAAGTGTTGACAGCCATTTTGTTAGCTAAACTCAGGGCTAGACGAATCTCAGGAGCCAAGAAAATGACTTGCTTAGAAATTTACTGCTGTCACTTTTAAGACACGTAGAAAATTGTGGAGTCATCACCGTTGAATATATAAAACATAGAATACCTAACGCCTACCAAAATACCCAGTTGCAAAAAATAATTTTAAATAAAATGAATGTATTTAGGTTCATCATTCATATTATTCATCAGATCCTCTTTTCCGATCCTGTACCAAGGATTTTGTTTAAACTTTATCAGTAAAGTGATCCTTTAAGAACATTCTAGACCAAGTCCGGGAGAACATTTTTAATAGTTACGCTCTGCCACCTCACTTCCAGTGACTGCAGTTTATAGTTTACTAACAGACCTAACTGTGGTGGTTAGAGATAATTATTCCAGTAGAGACTTGGCAGAGAACAGATGGGGTGAGGGTAAACTCATAAAGCCAGAATCAATTATGGAAGATCGCTCCTAATTTTTGAATAAGTTTGGGAGGACATGTTCTTGAAATGAGGGGTGGAATACATATAATTTGAAAAAAGTGAAGGGATGAGGGTTTAGGCTTTAAATGGGTTATCCAGCCTTTTAAAATTGATGGCCTATTTTAGGGTTAAATAAGAAAATTGGTTGGGCACACTCCTTATTTGGGAAAGTATCCATATTTTTTATATAAATTAAGGTATAAAATAAAATACAAAAGGACAAATTAAAACCAAAATGTAATGGTATACACGTATGGCAACGTTCTCAGGTGGTGCAAGTTAGTAATATACTTCAGATGTTAAAAATACATATCAAATGTTAAAAATAGAGCTATATTGAAGAGTATGCCCTATCAAAGGTGTTAAAGGGTTATTCCCATCTCGGACAATGGGGGCATATCGCCAGGATATGCCCCCATTGTCCTATAGGTGCGGGTCCCAGCGAGAACGGGGCCCCGAAAATCAGGGAGGGCGCACCGCGCATGCGCGGCCGCCCTCCATTCATTTGTATGGGGCCGGGGAAAATAGCCGAGCGCTGGCTCGGCTATTTCCGTCGGCTCTATACAAATGAATGGGAGCTGGGCCGCGCATGCACGGTGCGCTCCCATTCATTTCTATGGAGCCAAAGGAAATAGCCGAGCCGGTGCTCTGCTATTTTCGGCGGCCCCATACAAATGAATGGAGGGTGGCCGCGCATGCGCGGTGCGCCCTCCCTGATTTTCGGGGCCCCGTTCTCGATATAGGTGCGGGTCCCAGCGGTGGGACCCGCACCTATAGGACAATGGGGGCATATCCTGGCGATATGCCCCCATTGTCCGAGATGGGAATAACCCTTTAATTATAAATCCGATGAGTGCAATAATAATGGTAATAGCAACACCAACCATAGATCTAGGCTATTGCCATATGTCATAGACCATAACCATATACATAGATCTTGGTACCAGCAGTGATCTTTGGCTGGTAACTTGTTGCTTGATAAAGGCTGAGGTGCAGCCAAAACGTAGCATGTACCAGGGTGTGATTATGGAATAAAAGGATCGTTTCACTTCACCGCATTATGGATGCTGTCTTCACTCTTCTTCATTGAGCTGTTTAAAGGGGCCATGCTTTTAGTGAATGGGTCACTGCTAAAAGTATGCACTACAAACCAATTTCTAGAATAATGTAAATAGTTTTTCTGTTAAAATATATCTGGCAATTATTTTTTTTATATGTACAGCCAGTTATTTTATGCATTTTTGTAATATACTTTATTAGGAAAATATGTGTATTTTTATTAGAGCACTGCCTGTAAAATATCTCTTTAGTAACTTAGTAAGTAATATAGTGTTAGTGGTGCAGGGAATACAGAGGTGAAAGGGATGGTAGCGATCAGCGTTGACAAGTACACAGAAACTCAATGCACATTGTCAGCACTGATTGCTGCAGCCCAGCTCTTACCTCTGTTTTCCCAGCACTTACCAGACATCAGCACTGACAGTAAGTATACTGTGTTCCTGTATACTTATTGACAGTGCTGATCGCTAGCAGTCCTGTTCTCCTCTCTTTTCCTTATGTGCACTAACTAACTGAGAAGCAGGGTTGCCAACCTGAATTTTTATTTTTTCTGGACAACTTATCCCAAAATCACAGACAGCCAACAATTTTTTTGAACAAATTGTAAAACCGTCATAAATAATAAAGATTATAGTAATACATGTCTATAGCTCAATATACTGATAAGACCTCATTACCAGCATTTACTGTGAGCTATAAAATGATGATAATTATACCCAAAGCTAATCTAGCCAAGCAACAGCAGCCTCAAAAAATTATGGACACGCCTATTTTTTTCACGGACACAGGAAAATAGTCGCCTATTTTTACGGACTGTCCAGATATTCCTGGACAGTTGGCAACCCTGCTGAGAAGCGCAGGGAAGAATTTAGCAGCGCTGTCAGCAAACAGCGCTGGCAGTAAGTGAGATAGGCAGAGACAGGTCAGAAATATATAATATGGAACATGTAAAGAGGCAGGGGCTGGGGTAGGGAGAAAAGAGGCAGGCTGAGAAACCTGCCTCTTTATGTTACACATAGCCATCTTCAGCCTATAGTATACACCGAAGACAGGCTCTCTTTATCAACACTCATTGTTGTTAAGGAAGTTTTCTAATAAGAATACACACATTTCCCACACAGCAGTGTAAAGTATACTACAAAAATTATTAAAATCACTGATTAAAATTTAATTTGCTTTTTCAGCTAAATTTCATCTCAAAAATATTTGATTGTTTGTTCATAGTTTTAAGTACCATGAACAGGCAGCAGTAAAAGTACTAGTGAGGGGAGAGGAGAGATTGTATTCAATTTTTAAAGGAAAAGTTGCAGAGTTTTTTTCACCAGTGAAACTCCACACATTCATATTAACAGTTCAAGTGATGAGATCCACCCCATAAACCCTTCTCCCCACCACCATTATATTCAAACATATTAAAACCTCAGGGAAGAATATTTTCATAATATGGTATTCAGTAGATTATGGCACATTTTATATGAAAGTAAAAATTAAATTAAAAAAAATTATGGAAGCATAATGAGTGTCTGTTTTCCCACAGTCCATCCAGTGATCCATGATTTCCATCAGTTATTGTCAGCCAAAACCAAGTGCAGGTCAAAAACACAGAATAAGTGCAAATCTTTCCATTATAACTGATCTCTGTGTAGCTTCCACTCCTGGTTTTGGCTCACAATCACTGAGAATCACTGACCAAACATCTTTTAAACACTGACTGTGTGAAAGCGGCCTAATGGTTTAGGGTGTTAGTTGGTTCATTATCCGTAAAATGTCCATTATGTCCGCCAGCTGGCTTGCACAGAACATCAGCCTTACATCCAGTTAGGAGGGAGGATATTGGCTGATCTGTCAGGCTCTACATTAGCACTGAAGCACAGACACCAATGTGAGCTCAGCCACTGATGTCACTGGACATGTCTGCCATGTCTCTGACAGACACCAAACACACAAGCCAGCCATTTTAGGGTCTTGCAGGGACAATGTTGGGATTGTGATATCATTAGTTAGTTATAGTGAATTTCTAGATATAAAAAAAATCTGGTTTTATCATTAGAGACAAGATAGGGGCAGTTACAATGTCTATAGCCAAGACTGGAGCTAAACATATATAGACTTCTGCACTGCACAAAGATCATTTTAAGAGATGGTACTCTTTTTATGTACAGAAACTAGCCTTTTCCTTCCAAAAACCTGTTGCAAATCTTCTAGTTTGTAAGTCTGCTGTAAGCATATTTCCCAGCATCACTAGCAGCATGTATTTTGCAGCACATGCAGAAAAATTGCACCTTTTTCTTACCAAAAACATGTTGCAAAGCTTCTATAGCTTATAAGAACTTTAACTGAATCTCTGTGGGAATGGAGTTCATAAGGGGACATGAAGTACAGAGAGGATGGACAGGACAGATGGTGGTAATGTGGGGCTGTGGTAATGGAGACTGCAGTGCTGCTGCTGCTCATTAACCACACCTCCCCCTTCTCTCTGTACTTCATGTCTCCTCATGAACTCCATTTCTGTAGAGATTCATCTGAAGATCGTATCAGCTGTATTCAGGATTATAATTCCTGACAAGTAAGAGAGGAAGATGGCGCAGCTCTTTAAGTTAACCTCCTGTGTAATTAGGACAGGTTTTTTGTGTACTAGAAGAATGGCGGCCATTTTATTTTTCCTAATGTTTGCTCCCCGGACAAAACGAACTATTATAACTAATGAAAGGTATTTGGTAATATATTTATAATAAAGTAATATTTAAGTATTTTCATTTTCTTAATTCCCGGAGAACTCATTTAAAGGAAAAGTTGCAGAGTTGTTTTCACCAGTGAAACTCCACACATTCATATTAATAGTCCAAGTGATTTACTAGATATAAAAAGTCAGGTTTTATCATTAGAGACAGGATAGGGGCAGGTACAATGTCTATAGCCAAGACTGGAGCTAACCATATATAGACTTCTGCACTGCACAAAGATCATTCTGCACTGCACTAAAGCTTCTATAGTTTATAGATGTGCAATAAGCGTCAACAGCAGCATAATAAGTTATATTTTTGTTGCACTCATGGGACGTCCAATTGGGCCTTTTGTTGTTTCCCAAAAACCTGTTGCAAGTTTTATATTTATAACTGCGCAAATATAATAGTTTGTCAATATCAGTGTATATTTTGGTTGCAGCCGTGGGTCGTTTCTGTTTCTCAAAAACCTCAATTTCAATTTTTAGACATTTTGTAAGTGATCAATTAAGAAATCATTAAAAAAATAAAAATAAAGATCAAAGAAAGACAAAAGAAGTCCTAGGAGACATCAGAGTGTCATACACCAATTTTTGGGCAAATCGGGGAAATCTTGATTCTGGTACAATTGATTCAGACTGAATCTAAATTTTCTTACAATCAGTCTCAAAACTAATTTTAAGAAATTCACTTACCTATATTTGTAAATACTTTCCCACAAGACCACATTTGGGATCCTGTAAAGGTGTGTCAGAGCAAAGGTATATAAGCATAGGTCAGATTCATAGTGGTTGGAGCCCTGCTGAAGAGTTATTGGCGCCAACAATAGTGGAGTTTATGATGTGGCCAAAGAGTGGGTATGAAAAAGAGACATATAAACCATTTATTTATAGTGTTCCTCTACTTAGAATCTATTCTCAGTTTTGGTTTATGAAAAAACATGAAAAAAACTGGTCTAAAACACTTTCTTGGGTAAAGTTTAGTCCATCTAGGTTTACTCTATGCAGTACACAATTTCTTGGTCTGTACTGCCCATATCAATACTACTGCTTTAAACAGTTTTATTTAATTCAGTTGAATTGTAGAAAACCAAGTGTCAAGAAATCAGACACAATTTACGTATCCCCGGTAGCCTGTGCCTTAATCATTGATTACATGAATTATTGGGGCTGAAGTGTGCTATTCCACATCCTTACGTTGGATACAAGCCCTCCAAGTTGTAGCTAACATGGGCCAACTGTAGGGATGTAGTTAAAATAATAAAAAAAGAAAAACAATAATGGACTTTCCCAGCTCTCTTCCGATTCTGCACTGCCAGTTGGTCCTCTCTGCCTGGCTGCAGCTGTGACATATTGTTTTGATGTGAATTTCCCTATAGCGCTGCAGCCAATCTCTGACCTCAGTGGTGTATGGCACTAGACCATTTAGGCCAGTGAATGGCTGCAGTGGTATATGGGGTGCCCCCACTGCTTCCTGGCAGAAGGGATCTGTGGCAGTGCTGGATCCTAGGGGGCAGAGAAGAGTTTTTATTATTTTAATCACATCCCTGTAGTTGAGCTGTAATGAACCCAACTTGAACAAAAAAACCTTTAAGGGCAGGTTTGGGCCACCTGCTATATACAGACAGACTTCCAGTAGAGAACAGCCTGCCGGAGTTCGCTGAATCTGGCACTGCCTGATACTACCACCTATCCACCAGAGCCCATTGACTGTAATGGGTTCCACCAGAGATCAGGCCACTACCAGGCAAATATGCAAAAAACTCAGCTGGACAAAAACAGCTCTGTGCAGCGGTTTCTGTCTGGCTTATTCCTGGCATTGTCTTCCAGACAGGCCGGCCGGAACTCCCGGTTGCAGGTGTGAAAGAACCGTAAGCTGAAGGCTACAGAAACATTGTATCAGGACAAAGAAGAGGTCAGCTCTCTGCTTATTACCAGTTGTCAGCCTTCATCATACTCCCCATTTTTTCCCCATCTGTGGTATGGAGGCATTTGTGGCCTGCCCTCTTGGAGAACTTCGGGTTCTTCTAAAAAGAGTGTTTCTTTTTGTCCATGCCAGATACCCCTGTGTAGTCTAGAAATCAGACGCAATTATATGAAAGCCACTTGACATCACATTTTCCTTGTAGATACTTATCCTAATAAACGTGGACTGTCTGAGTCTGTACAATATGTTGAAATGGATATATATCCTTGTTAGTGTACTTCAGCTGGAAAGCCTAATATCCCAATAAATCAGGATGAGCAGGAGGGTGTCAGTTAGGCAGAGGATGTACTGTAATGCTTTTAATACATTCTGCGCCTTGATGAAGTGGTATTATTTTTGACTGGGAGATGAGCCATTTGGGTGATGTGAAATTCCAGCTCCAAGTCCTACACTTGATATGTGCAGTTCCTGTTCTCATTTATCCTCCAGGGAACGTTGGAAGTACAAGAAATGCCACCCTTGCATAAAATGTGATATTATTCATTATAATAACCTATGAGTGGGGGCGGGGGCACTGGGCGCTAGTGGAAAAACATATATTTCACCAGCGATGGTTCGAGTGGGTCACTAGGGGCGATGTGTCTTAAAAGGCTTGTTATGATCTGCAAGTTGAAGTTTTGCAGCCAAAAGTTATGAAATACAGATTTTATTAAATGATTCTATTTTTTTCCCATTTAACACTTCTTTGTTTCACAGTGCGGCAATTCATTTGCAGTTTCCGAGTTTCCACATGCGACTTCTCATCTTAAAGATGGTTGACATTTTCAATAACACAGTGTTCAACTCCATATACCTTCTGTCCTTGAATATATATATATATATATATATATATATATATTTTTTTTTTAAATTAAATCTCACCGAGATTAAATCTGCTAGTCTTCTGCTCTCTAGAGTCCTGTAGCAAATCTGTAGCTCTGCAGGGAAGGGGTTAATGGAGTGAATCCCAAGGCTGAGATTGGAGAACCAAATTAAATATACTTTCCCCCTCCTTTCCTTCTCACTTACATGCTTTAAAACGGTCTTAGTCAGCAGCAGAAACGAAGGAGACGAGGCTGATATAGACACAAACATATCCCCAAGGATCCGGTACATTCATATATGCTGAGCTACACTGTGTCCGAGCTTTTAATCCCTCTAATTTGGGGACCTCCCTATGGAAGAATTTTCTGAATATAAGTAAAACTGTAGAAGCAATTCTTGGAAGCAGGTGCCTAATGTGGCCAATGGCAAGAACATTAAGAATGATGACATCAATTCCTTGCAGCAAAATGTCTTGAGAGGCTTTGTGTCTAGTTACTTCTGTAGAACATCGGATCTATAGAGATGTATTACCCTCTTGCAGATTCTCTAGAGTCGGCTGCAACTTTCATCATGGCTTGTGTTAATGTCGCAGTAACATTAGCCCCTCTTTGAAACTAAAGTGACAAGACCCCATCCATCATCTATTGGTTTAAAACACTTAACATAGATTTGTCCTATACATGAAGAGCTCAATATGCCAAGAAATGGATCCTTAGGATACCTCCAAAGCATTTTGAATGTTAATGCCTCCACCATACCACTATCCAGTAGGCCATTGCTTTAAAAGTTCCAGTCATAACCCTCCCTTGGCCTGAATGCCACACTGTTTGATGGCTATGGTGACTTGTTAGGATCCTCATGGCCCTGAAACTACATGATTTGTAGTCTTTGGACAGTCTCTACTTGTTTGAAGGGTTTCTTGTCTATATGACAACGTGTCCTACTGTTTGGAACCTCAGCAATCAACTGTTGTGTCTCCTTCACACGTCAGTGTTTGAGTCAGTGATTTCCATCAGTGATTTTGAGCCAAAGCCAGGATTGGAGCCTCCACACACATAAGGTATAAGAGAAAGATCTGCACCTGGTCTGTCTTTTGGACCAACACCTGGTTTTGGCTCACAATAACTGATGGAAATCACGTGTGACTGAGGCATTATCTGCGGGGAACTTGATAGTAAGGGGAAATTAAAGGGGTTCTACATTTTTTTCAGAAAACAGCACCTGGATCTGAATACTTTTGCAATTGCATGTGATTAAAAATATAGTATAACCGCATTGGTTTTTAATAAAATGTATCTGTATAGCGCCACCTGCTGTGACAGTTGCAGGCAGAGAGCTGCAGTAGAAAAGACATCCCTTCTTATCAGACATAACTATAAAGATTTCAGCTTAGTATTACAAAGATGAAATCGACCAAGAATTTAAGGCTTGAGCACCACACTTTATTCTGGGTTCCTCATTTCTTATTTACATACCTACAATCCCATTTCCTGCACTGTGAAACAGCAAAAACCTGAATAGTAACACTGGAACGTGATTGTAAATTACCCAATGACAAAGGGGATGGAACCAACCAGTCCTGGTCCCTGTCTCTCCAAGGGTCCCAGACCAGTCTCACGTGGTCTGCATTCCCTTGGGTATAATTTATTTGTTGGTTAGGGAAGGCAGAGTTTACGATTCTTCTGAATCTTCTAATACCACTGAAAGGGAAATTTCACAACCCAATTTCTTCAAAATACTCATAGTTTTTTTTTTTACCTTTTGGTTTTCAGTACCTTAACAATTGTATTATTTGTTTTCTTTCTTTTAGGCTAGGTTCACATGTGCTTTGTGATTTCTAGTTTTCTAGAAGCAGAAAACCGAAAATGATGCAGGGCCTGAAGGATGCAAAAAGTGCCCAAAGGACCATTGACATATGATGCAGTCCATTGGGGCCCATCATGGTGTCTATCATTTTACCGCTGATGCTGCATACTGCACTATTATTTCCAGCAAAGATGATTAAATCTGTGAAGAAAGCTCAGAACAAAGCCTCTGCCACAGATGTGAACCCAGCCTTATTTACTGATGAGTGACCCTGTTAAACAAGGACAAGGACTGACTCCATTAACAATATAATATCTGTCCAGACACCTCAATCCCTTTTCTGAAAGACATAAAATAAGGGTTTTTCCGAGATTTTAATACTGATGTCCTATCCTCAGGATAGGTCATCAGTATCTGATCAATGGGGGTCCAACACCCTTTTAATGACCTAGGGCAGTAGGGCTAGAATAGCTGAATGTAATGATACCTTTCACTCAGCAATCCATTGCTTCACTCTGGGGCAACAGTGCTTCTAATTCAGATGTAAATAAGAAGTTAAGTGCACCAAAGGAGGGCCTAAGCTACTTGGTGCACACTTTCTCCTCCTGCTTCCTCTGCCAGCCCCTCCCTCTCCTTCTTGATTGATAGGGCTAGATGAGAGGACCATGAAGGAGAGGGAGGGGCTGGAAAAGGAAGCAGGAGGAGCAATGGTGAACAGGGTGGCTTGGACACTCCTTTGGTGCACTTAACTGCTCATTTACATCTGGATTAGAAGAACTGTTGCCCCAGAATGAAATAACGGATTGCTAAGTGAAATATATCATCACTTTTAGCGGAGCTAGCCCTACAAGACATTATCCCTGGTTTAACTGTGATGTTTTTGGTGACAGACCCCCTTAACAATGGTGTACATAGAGATGTAAGGGCCCCATAGAATGGATCAAACCAGACCCCCCATGCAGGACAGAAGGATTTCTGCCTAAAGCCTTTACAATGACCCTTGGGACATTTTTCCACTGCTTCATTTGCTAAAAGTTTTCCTTTAGAGGGTAAAGTCCTGACCAAGATTTCACCTCCAGTAGAAGAGGAGATGATCCCAACTAAGACTGGGCCCCCTCTTGCCCTGGGCCCCATAGCAGTCACATGGTCTGCCGCTATGGAAGTTATTCGCCTCCCCTTAATATTCAGCCCCCTCTTTCTCCCTTCCCAGAGCTCAGTGGATACCGTGGTGGACGAAAGGTATCAGAACTGGATGGTGGGGAGCAGCTGAGGTGTGGAGGTAGGAGAGACATAAAACAACCCCTTTAAGAGACATAAAGTCAATGATGTTCCACAAACTGGTCATATAATAGTAATATTTCTTTTATATGCATGTACATATTTTTTCCATTACATTGCAAAGGGACTAGTTTATTTTTTAGCATTTAGTTCCACTTTAAATCCCCTCCATTTTCTCACATTGTAATTTCACCAAGAAAGGCTCTTGGCTTAAAGAAAAAAAAACTAGGACAAGCTTAGATGCAAAAACGGCAGGATCCTTATAAAACAAGTAAATACAACGCTGGGTTTTAATATGGCCTCTCCCATCTGAAGACAGGAGATTTAGATAAATACCCTCATACATTTTAAAATTAAACTGCATGATTTCCAATCCTTGACAGAGTTGACTGCATCCGCCCTAATATGCAGAGCAGCCGGAGCGACAGCTACGGCAAGCGTGTAAATGTTATTACAATATATTCTTCCTCATACATATTGTTTTACATCTTTCATTCCAATTTTAAATACAATCAAATAGGAGGAGGCTGGATGTTCTGTAGACTTACTGCCACCAGATTGTATTAGGCCTTGATTCATTCGTCTTGAACTTTACTGAAGTAATATTGTGGTGTAAATACCACCTATCAGAACCTGGATCTCCTCAGTCTTTTGTACCAACTAAGTATTGACAAAGGTGAAAGTCTATTTTCAGTAATGAATAATGAGAAGGAGAATCATGCTGCCTTACCTTAACCGGCTGAAAATGTAGCATAACCTAGAAAATGATTTGGAACTTTCTTTGAATCTGTATTTCAAAGACATTCTGCATTGCTTCTGGAGAAACAGTACTTTTAATCCATATGGAAATGCGCAGTTAAGTGCACCGAGGGCAGGCCCAAACCACTCTGTGCACTTTGCTCATCCTGCTTGCTCTGCCAGCCTCCCCTCTCCTTCTTGATTGACAGGGCCAGATGAGATGACTATGCAGGAACCTGGCCCTGTCAATCAAGGAGGAGAGGGAGGGGCTGGAGAAGGAAGCAGGAGGAGCAAGGGTGCAGTGTCTATGGCTCACCCTCGGTGCTCTTAACGGCTCAGTTGCATATGAATTAAAAGCATGTTTTCTCCAGAATGAATCACAGATCACTAAGTGAAAGGTATCATAACATTCAGTTGAGCTAACCCTTAAAGATGTTGTGCCGGATGTGTCTCTGAAGACTTCCTATAATAAATACATCTATATTCTATATATACTATACTATTATGAAATTCTGAGTTAAAGGGGTTATCCAATACCATAAACTGCCCCCCCCCCATATGCCAGGCCCCTCACAGGGAATATACTTACCCAGCTCCCCGATCCCTGCAACGCTCCTGGTCCCAGCACCGCCGCTTCTCCCCGTGCGATGATGAAAACATCCGTTGTCGGGCGGAGCAGCCAATAGCAGATGGTGATGGGGACGAGCCTCCGGGGGCTCCGTGGGGTAAATATATTCAATGTGAGGGGGCCCTTTAATAGAGGGGAGTTTATCATCTTGTGACTAGAGTAGAACTTGTTTACTAGCTAGCATTTCTTCCACTGGAGGACCTGTCTTGTCCTGCATTACACAGGCAGTCCATTGTTAGGAATGGTTAGTGTTTAATGCTTAGCTTTTCCCTGTGGAGGTGCTGCAGAGCAAATTGGACACTTGCTGCCAATTTTCCTCACAGATTACAGCTGATCCCTGGATGATGCAGCATGGGGACTTTGTGATCAGCTTACCGTGAAGGGGACCTTCTAACAAGTAGGGACTGTCCAAAGCAGAGAATTTCATTCTGATTATGAACTTTTTTTTTTAAGGAGTTGTCTCACCTCAGATATTGGTGACATATTTCTAGGATATGCTCAGAGGGTTTCTTCTCCCCAAGTGCATTATTTTACATTTGGAAACATTGAACTGCAGTTTCCATTGTTTTGACCACTTATCTAATAAAGATAAATCATTCTCCATATTACCGACACCTCCTGGAACATCAACCCTATTACACACTTTTGTGTCATCAGCAAACAAGCAAACCTTCCCTACCAAGCCGTCCCTTATGTCACTTAAAACAATATCAGATATGTGCAGGTCTCACACCTATCTCTAGAACGGACCATCCAAAGTGAACAAGAGCACATCCCACATGTGAGGCCATCTTCCATTCATTTCTATAGGAGTTCCCAAAATACCTGAGCACTGGCTCGGCTATTTCCAGCAGTCCCACAGAAGTGAATGGAGAGGTGGCTGTGCTTGCACGGTGCACTTTCCTTTAATTTCTATGGGAGTTTGCTTGGCCACTCCCATAGAAGTGAATAGAGAGCATGCAGCGCATAGGCGGTACATTCTCTTTCACTTAGGCTTCATTATAGAGATGTGGGACCACCACCTATTTGACATTTGTGGCATATCCTATGCCACCACAACCCTTTTAAGAGTGATGTATAAGCAGGTAATACAGATTTATTCAAAGGGGCATATTATGGATCCTTTTTTTATGATTTGTAATATGGCGCTATTGGACTGCAGATTCATACAAACGTCATACTGATTAATGTAGTCAGCACGTGACGGCACTTGGAGTCTATACAGGTCTATAATATGGTCCCGGGGGTCTATAATATGGTCTTGTATGTACCAACTTACAGGTTCCATGTGCACCAGCCTTCAAAATAATCTGCATTGCTACAAGGACAGCTAAATTTGATGCTGCCATATGGTACTTTGTGATAGGTAAATATGTTTGATTACACCTTAAAGGGGTTATGCTATCCTGGCTTTAATAAAAGTAAAAATGGTGGCTATGTGCAATGACCCAGTGGATTACTGGAAAGGAGTTAAAGTCGTCAAGTATCACTGCTAAGAGCTGATGTTGTGATTTATGGTTAGAAACATAGAAGATTGACGGCAGAAAAAGACCACCTGGTCCATCTAGTCTGCCCTTTTATTATTCCTTTATTGTTATTTTAGGATAGATACATGTTTATCCCAGGCATGTTTAAATTCAGTTACTGTTGATGTATCAACCACCTCTGCTGGAAGTTTGTTCCAAGCTTCTACTACTCTTTCAGTGAAATAATATTTTCTAATGTTGTTCTTGATTTTTCCGCCAACTAACCTCAGAGTGTGCCCCCTTGTTCTTGTGTTCAGTTTCTTATTAATAACCCTTCCCTCCTGAACTTTGTTCAGTCCTTTAACATATTTAAAGGTTTCAATCATGTCCCCCCTTTCTCTTCTGTCCTCCAGACTATACATATTAAGAACTCGGAGTCTTTCTTGATAAGTTCTATGCTTTAGACCATCCACCATTTTTGTAGGTCTTCTTTGGACCCGTTCTATTTTAGCAATATCCTTTTGCAGGTGAGGTCTCCAGAATTGAACACAGTATTCCAGAGGTGGTCTCACTAGAGCTCTATACAGAGGGATCACAATCTCCCTCTTTCTGCTTGTTATACCTCTAGCTATGCAGCCAAGCATACGATTTGCTTTCCCTACCGCCTGGCTGCATTGGTTACTCATTTTGAGGCTGTCAGAGATGACTACCCCCAAATCCTTCTCTTCTGAGGTCTTTGTTAGCACAGAATTGCCAATACGATACTCAGAGGGTTTCTTCTCCCCAAGTGCATTATTTTACATTTGGAAACATTGAACTGCAGTTTCCATTGTTTTGACCACTTATCTAATAAAGATAAATCATTCTCCATATTACCGACACCTCCTGGAACATCAACCCTATTACACACTTTTGTGTCATGAGCAAACAAGCAAACCTTCCCTACCAAGCCGTACCTTATGTCACTTACAAACATGTTAAACAGAACAGGACCCAGAACAGATACTTGTGGCACCCCACTTGTAACCAGCCTCTCCTCAGAATACACTCCATTAACAACAACCCTCTGGTATCTGTCCTTCAGCCAACTGCAGATCCACTGAACTATCCAGGGGTTAAGTCCAATTTTTGATAACTTCTCTATCAGCTCTTTATGGGGAACCGTATCGAAAGTTTTACTGAAATCCAGGTAGGCGATATCCACAGCACCACCTTCATCCAGCACTTTAGTTACATAGTCAAAGAAATCAATGAGATTAGTCTGGTTAAAGTATTATTAGTAGTATTATTATTAGTAGTATTATTTCTGTATGCACTATATATACCAAATGGTTGTCTATAGGCAGTAATTAGTAATCTGGCAGTCTTGCTTAAATTGCCGGTTGATGGGCTTGGTATGCCCCCTGATAACTAGGCCTAGTCTAGGGAAACTTTATGCCAGAGACCAAACATGGCCAGAGAAACAACTGAACTGAAAAACTACCCCTGAGAGAAAGAGAACAGACATTTTTAGATGGTTGAGAACCACTTTCAAGGTCGTACTTGGATAGACAGTAAGGTAATCGCTTGTTTATGGCAAAAGACTTTACTGCTGTGGAAAGGGTATATTGCTTCAGCACTCACCACACCTTTGAGATGGACTGGTCATTTGGATGTAAGTCCTGCACCTTGCAGTCTGGGCATTGAAGAGTTAATGAGAACGGAATTGCACGCCTGTGGTTATTTGGGAAGACTGAAAAGTACTGTATATTTAGAGTGAGACTCAGGGACGGCTACTACCATCATTGTTGCTGCCTATACACAGCTACTGGGAAGAACCTACTCTGTGATATACCTCAGAACTGTGCCTTCTGGTGCTAAAGGTACTGCAACTCCCGTCATCTATTCTGTAAAGAGAAACTGTATTTATTTCAACTAAATGGGCCTGGTCATTGACTCCACCATCCATCCACTGGCCCCTATCATCTGACTCTCCTGCCTTGCATATCAAAACCCATCCACACCAAGGGCACCCCACCTACCAACAGATATCACCTCAAACAAAAATACCCCTTAGTACAACAATATAGAAAATTAACAACAGAGAGGAGCCCCAAAGCCAGGGAATGCCCTGAGGGAAAAGATGCAGTGCATGTATGGTCCAGGGAGCGCCATCAGGGGTGAAAATACAACCACCCTCATTGCCACTGTCACTACTCCAATCATCTCCATTCTCAAGCCACCACTCCTTACACCGGACTGCATATGGCAGTTGAACTCTGAACAGAATTGGAGAATAAGCGATTACTGGTCCACAATTTCAGGGGAGAAGTAATAATTCATAAAGGACTCATCTCTAGCATAATCAAATCCAAGAAGACCTAAGGAGTACACTGCTGTGAGCAATGCATGAGCTGGAGCCTTATATGTTGTCCTGTCTGGGGTTCTCTGCTGGCCTTTCATGAGCGTTTCACATTTTAAAAAACTACAAAACCAGCAGCGCCTTTCCTATGGTAAATGAGAAAATTTAAAGGTTGAAAGCCATGGGTAAAACCCACCGCAACAACTGACATGCTGTGGATTGAAAATCCTCAGTGCAAGTCAGTTTACACTGTGGATTTTCTCCTCAGAGTGTGGATGAGATTTCTAATATCCCAACCAGTTTGTCTTATACTGCAAATGCTGCTGATTTTCTATATGAAATTCCACTGCATAGAATCTGTATCATTTACGCCAGGTGTGAACATACCCTTATGATATGTTCATATTCACCAGATATGTTGCTGAAAGTATGTACATCTTTTCTTATTTCTGCAACTTAAAGGGGTTGTCCCACGAAAAATAGTCTACAGTTTTCAAACCAGTACATGGATGAGAATACTTTTGTAATTGCATGTAATTAAAAATTTTGTATAGCCAGGGAGTTTTTCAATAAAATGTTTCTGTATAATGCCACCTGCTGTTTGTTTTTTACTTATTTCTTTGACCTATTCACTGAGAAGGCCGGACATGCTCAGTTTCATCCGTCAACTGCTTCCTGAGCTGTGATAGGGAGAAAGCTTTAGCATAATTGACACACCCCTTTAGCTGTAGCAGAAAAGACACTCCCCTTGAGCTCTTAGCTTGATATAAATCTAGCAGAATGAATGAGGAGATGAGATGGATCTATGTGAGGTACAGGGCTGGTTCTTACTGTGTTAGAAAGAGGCCGTCATGTACTATATGATGTCTGATTTTCTTTTTTTTACATTAGTCATGGGATAACCCCTTTAAATATGAATTTCTGCAAGCCCAATTTTAGTGAGAAGGACCCTGACAGAAACATATCCTTGTGGACCTGTTTCCAAGCAGCTCATCTCTATGGACAGAGAAGGTACACCTTTGATGCTTGCCAACTCTTCCTCCATAACAGGCGTACCCATACCTCCCTCTCATTTCTTTCTTTGTAATGAAGGCTAGATGGAAATAAGAAAGAATGAGGAATTAAACCTCACACAATCCTTCCTTGAATGCAGATGGGTCATTAACGCCAACTATTTTTACATAAATGAATCTGCAGATAAGGTCACAATATACAGTGGCCTCTTGTAAAAATATGTCATGTTAAAATGTCTACGGAAGTCCTAAAATAAATAATGAAGAGAACTAATTTCCATTGTAAAAGAGTGCACCAACCTTTAAACCTCATGATAAAGGACACTGTTGTCTGGGACTATAGATCTACAGAGCAGTGTACTGCAAGCAGCATCATTCATCTCTGATATCCACATGAAGGTAGACATAAGCATTACTTGGTAGAGCTGTGATAAGAAAGGACCAGGAGCATGGATCCATCATTGATCTACAGCTCTGACAATAACTAATGAATTTGCACAGTCTGTGTGGACCGTGAGATACATGAATTGTCCTAGTTTACGTGTTAATGAATTCTCCATTTTGGAATCAACACCCCAGTCAAAATGGGGGTTATGCAATAAATTAAAAAATAAAAATATATGGAGTAATGGACACTATTATTTTAACTAAATCAGTGCAAACATGATCCTCTCCAGTGTAATATTCACCCATTTTTGCTCCTTTACTCACCTCCCTGCAGCTCTGGATCATTTCACTTCCTATGGGAGGGCAGCAGCTCGTTAAATAAGACAATCACCTGTATCTACCAGGACTGCATTGTAGTCAGTTGTTGCTAAACACCTCTCCTGTCTTTCTCCCCTACATGGAAAATAGATCCTCACACCCAGCCCCAGCAATTCCACTAATAAATAGCACTACGGTATGTAATGCTCCCTCAGTTTCCTTCATTGTCTAGAGAGAGATCTAGCTATATATTTCTTTGAATAAAGAATGAATAAATGAATGAATGAAAAAGCATCTGGGCCACTTCATCAGCTTCATAGTACAATGACAATGTCGGCATTATAAAGAGGAAGAGAGCAGGGAGGCTACTAAGCATGTTGGTTCCACCACTCAATGTACTGGACAAGAATTTTGGCTACAGGAGAAACAGCAGGGGGCGCTACCAGAGAAGAGAATGTAATATACATAAAAAAGCTAACGTATTTATTGCATTTGCAGTGAGGCCCTAAGTAGCCAGTACAGAGGATGGGAGTGGTAATGGCCCTGATGAGGTGTTGAATAATCAGGCCAGAAGTAAACATATAAAAAGTCTCTCTTTACTTACTGCAAAATGTAACTTATAGCACATCCAGAGGAGGTATGGTGGCTAGTAGTGTGACAATTTGATGGCACTTGTTAGCACTTCTGGCTATAGGTGTCCACTGTGAAATACAGACTGGTATTTAGTCCGGTCTGGTGATTGTTCTAGGTGATGGGTGTCTGAGCCGTAGTCCCTCACCTGCAGCAGCATTAAAAACACTTCTCCAGTTGAGGAAAATACATAATAATAATAATAATAATAATAATAATAATAATAATAAAAATTTACTTTTCTGGCTGATCTTGGCTCACATACCCACTGTGGTGGCGCTGCAGGCGTATTAAACACCTGTTGTCAAGTACCTCCATAGAGTAAAGATGACTGCTGGGATCCCAGCTGAGGGATTCCCTAGCTTACATTAGGAGTTATACCAAGATTAACAGGGTAGGTGATGAGTGATTAATGGGTGACCCACCCCACTGGGACCCAGTGATCATAAAAACAGTGGTTCCTTCTTCCCACTTTGAATTCACACTGTTGCTCAAGTCTTTGGGACATTCAAAGTCTATGGGACTGCTCAAGATAGACTTTGCTAGGAGCAGCAGTATGCATGCTTGACCGCTGCTTCATTCAAATGGGGTAGATACCCTGTTCTCATTATTGGTGGGGGTCCTAGTGGTCAGACTACACCACTCGTCACCTATCATATGGTTAAGTGAAAAGTGTGAAGTATGATACAACCCCGTATGGTCAAAAACAAGTCATAATTGCTTTGTGAGACTGTATTTAAAGTCCAAATGTGACTACATTCTTATTAAACCTAATTGCAAAGAATAAAAGAGAGTGCGTGATTTCTCCTCTAAATGTTTAATGGGCCATAGGACCTGTATACCACAGCACCTCTACCAATTTAAAGGAGTGCAGATTTTTTATTTCTTCTTCTTGTCTTTAAAGTTGGACTCCTCTTTGTTTGCAGTCTGGTCTCCCCTATAGAGACATGTATGTGTAGTGGTAACCCTCTACTGTTGTATAAATTGCCGATATGCTCATGAGAGCAGCACATGATGAGTGACATTGGGCTGATCTCAGCACACAATATTTTTGTACACAGCAGGAATGGGCTGAACATTGGCACTATGTATCACATTATTCTAAAATAGAACGGGAAATGTTATTACTGTAGAGACGGTCAATTAGCTGCTGTTTTTCTTAATTGATCGCACTACTGTTGGCGCTACCGCAACGTTATCAATAGACGGTATCAATAAACAACTTCCTGAACATATCCCGACCATACAGAATAAAAGTTTAACCACAAAATGCGGTCAGTAATAAGGCCTAGTACTAATCACGTATTAAAGGAGACAAAGAGTACCAGCAGGCCTAATAAATGTACACTGTAAGGGCACATGCACATGGCCATTGACATTTTTGCGGTTAGCGGATACCGGCCATGTGCGTTCTGCATTCTGCATTGTCCTCTATAGAACTGTCCTATCCATGTGCATAAAACGCACAAAAATATTCAATTATATTCATATTCAATTTTTTTTCAGGGCCGCAGAATGGACATATGAATGCGGACAGAATACAGGTGTGCTTTCTACATGTTTTGTGGCCCCATTGAAGTGAATGGGTCCTAAAAAAATGCGTATCGGATGCAGACAAAAAATACGTTCACGTGCATGAGCCCTAAGGCCAAAAATATGTGGACACCTGACCAGTTACATAAGTAACGCTCTTCAGGCATCAGCCAGACCTACATTAGTCCTTCAGACTGCCAGATGATGAAATGTGATTCTTCATTCTAGAGAACTCTTTCCCTACTGCTCCTGACAATGCTTAGCATTGGATATGGTGATCTTAGACTTGTGTGTAGTTGAAGACCTCCCAAGTATACCTCTTTTGGAGGGACAGTCCCTCTTTTTGACCCAAGTCCCACTATCCCTCTTTACGCCATAAATGTCCCTCTTTTTGATCTGAGGTATAGATTTTCATTATTGCATTTACAATATTGATCCAGAAAGTGTTTGTCTGGTTCCTCTCTGTATATACACTCGTATGTCATACCAAACGGATCCGCCCCCATTGACTTACAGTCAGGTGAGGACGGATCCGGATGCCTGCGGCCATGCGAGCGCAGGGGATCCGAGCACTACAGTGCTCGTTACAAGCACGTTCGCTCAACTCTATATTAGACCCAACCTTATATATTATTTTATTATTTGATGCAATTTGAATTTTAAAAATGTCTATAGTCAGATCATTTTCGATAATTTAATTAAAAAAAACTATTGAAGAAAAGATGGATCTTTCACACACTGAACCATAAGTGCCCCTCTTTGAACGTCCAAAAAGTTGGGAGGTATGCAGTTGCTCTACTGTGTAAGTCCATTTCATGAGGCTCCAGATAAAATTCTAGTTCTAAAGGAAGTTTTGTATTTGATGGCACTACTCTATGGTGCCGCTGTACTAAGACTGGCTTAGGCTACTTTCACACTAGCATTTCTATTTTCTGGTATTGAGATCCGTCATAGGGTATCAATAACGGGAAAAAAAGGCTTCAGTTTTGTCCCCATTCATTGTCAATTGGAACAAACCTAACTGAACAGAACAGGATGCTCCAAAATGCATTCCATTCCGTTTGGTTGTGTTCCCATACTGGAGAGCAAACCGCAGCAAGTTGCGGTTTTCCTTCTGTCATGGGATGCTGAGCAAGACGGATCCGTCATGACCCACAATGCAAGTCAATGGGGACGGATCCGTTTTCTCTGACACAATCTGCCACGATAGAAAACAGATCTGTCTCCCATTGACTTTCAATGGAGTTCGTGATGGATCCGTCTTGGCTATGTTAAAGATAATACAACCGGATCCATTCATAACGGATGCAGACTGTTGTATTATCAGTAACGGAAGCGTTTTTGCTGAGCCATGCCGGATCCAGCAAAAATGCTGGTGTGAAAGTAGTCATAGTATAAAGTCTATCAGTACAAAATGCGCCAAATGTATTAAAAGTCAGAGGCTGCCTAATAAGTCTGGCACATCTCCTGACAGTCTGTGCACCAGAAATCTAAACCTACACAAGCTATGAGCCGGAGCACATTCGAGCGATCATTTAAGCCAATTTCTACTGTAAATGATAGAAAGGCCACACCCCATCCAATTAAGCCCCACGCCTTCTCCCTCCAAAAAGTGACCAGAGAATAGAAAAGTCACAGTTATCTAGTACTTATAGTATATGGCGTGCTCCATAATTTGCAAACACATTTATCAAATGGTTTACTCCTCCACGGATCAAATATTGAAGGGGTTTTCTAGGGTTTTTTAACTGATGTCCTGTCCAGAGGATAGATCGTAAGTTAAAAAATCCTGTAAAACCCCTTTACTATCTGATCTTTGGGGGTCTGACTCTCAAGACCTCTGCCAATCAGCTGTTTGAGAAGGCAGCAGCTAACTCAGCCTTCTTGCAGTTTAGCCTAGGCCTTGTGGCGTTACGTTAATCGGTCACATGGCCAAGGCGCATCAGTAAAAAAATCCAGGAAAACCCCTTTAATGACCTAGTCAAAGAATAGGCTATACATTTTATAAGGCTGGATAATATCTTTACTATGCCTCAGTGCTAAATCTGTAAGAGCCCCCCAAATACATGGTATAATAATGTATAATATAATGTATATATATATATATATATGTAGTGATTGCTCACATGGACCAGTGGGATTTAGCTCATATGGCTCAGTGGGGTCTTTGGGGCCACCTTTTGCTCCAAGGACAGAGTGCAACCATACCTTCTGCACTCTCATATAGATATAGTGTTCCATAATATCTTGCACAAATTTGAACAGATTTTCTTTGTACGGTGCCATTTTTCAAGTTACAAAATTAAGCCTATTCAAATTCAAAAACTAAAAATGAAAAAAATAAGTCTTTTTTGCATTAGCCGAAAATGGCGGTTATCAAGAATGAACGTTCGTGCTAATGCTTGCTCTTGATAATTGGCCATGTAAATGTGCCGCTGATCACCCGACAGAACAAACTCTTGTTTGTCGGGTGATTGCATCTTTCATGAGACACATAAAAAGGGTCCTTACCTTTAATGTTTTTGTAATCTTGCCAAATGCACAATGATTTTTACTGTGTGCTTCAATTATTCACTCAGGGGTTAAGAAGAACAAAGACTAAAATGGCGTTTTACTGTATTTTCTGTGAGCTTTTATGGCAGGCGTTGGCTTGGGTCCATGGGACAGTATCACTCACACTGCATGATGTTAATACATTCAGCAGGTTTCACAGAACTGAAAAGATAAACCTATTCCCCGTGTCCGTATTAGAATTCTGTGGGGAAGAAGGGGGGGATGGGGCTTCAGAGTCCTGATTGGCAGCTCGCACAGCCGCGCTTTACTGCTGCGCTAAGCCATTACTAAAACAGTGGCTTACCTGTAACAGTTTAACCCTTACCCATACAACAGTGCCAATGCAATTGCTCCCTGCGGTGCATCTGTAGCACAGCTTTTTGTAGCCGTTTCAGCAGCTCGCCTGTGGGTACACTAATGATTGCAGCGCTGTATCACTTTATCACTGATGCTTCTTTAGAAGAGACATCAGGACTGACAAGAATTCAGAACGGATAAGGATTACTGAGAGAAGAGAATGAAAGACAGAAAGAGAAAATACGTCTTATTGTTATAGACTCAGGACTGGGACCTTCTGTAGGTAGAAAGAAGACCTGAGAACCCGCCAAATACAATGACGACTGGAATATGACGGTCTACAGTATATACAGAATATTTCATAAATGTGTCATAGTTTCTGGCTTATCCAATCATGAGACATAGACATAAGGAATATCCTGTTCCAGTATTTCTTTTGGGGCATGCAAGCCTTACCCTGAGAATGCCCTGAACCCACCTGAGAATATCTACTTATGCCTAACATAAGCCTCATCCAATTTTCGGCACAGGACAGGCTGACTGTTTCTGAAAGTTACGGACTGTTGATGCAAATTTAGGACTGTTGGCAACTAGTGATTTCTTGACATTTGATTTAGATTTATTTCAGCTGAACAGGACAGGGGATTTAATTTGCGTAAGAATAAAGTTGACCGGAATTGAAAGTGGGCCAATTGACCTGAGGAGCTGTGGATGATATTTTGTGGTCTCCTAGGATTATATGCAAATCATTTTAAGTTCTTTAACGCCAAGTCACCTTCAGTAATCTTAAAGTGACAGCAACATATATGGCTATGGGTAAATGCATGGCTGCTGTAACAAACAGCCTCTTTAACCCTTTCATGACCGTGATGCAAGTGGTGGTTTAGTGACCCTAGCTTTTTTATTTGACTACCAAAATAATATTTGCGATTTTTTTTTTTTACTTGACACTTAGGACTTTTTATTAGAATTATTTTAAAGATTTTTTCCCCTTTTTTAGGTTTAATTTGGAGAAAAAAACGCCAATTATTATTAAAAATGATTTTTTTAATTATAGCTTTTTATTTCTTAAATATTAAAACTGACACAAAAATTAATTTTTGCAATGGGTTCCCTATTTTGTGCCGATTATTTTCATATGTAACATGTATAGTTTGAGTGCACGGGGCGACTATGGTGACGGTTTCTGCTAGCAACTGCATTTTTAATGTTATAATTTTTTTATTTGTATTATTTTTGTTAAATTAAATTTGTATTTATTTTTGCCACATAATATGTCCCCCAGGAGGTCAATAAAAGACCTCTAGAGGATACTGATTTTTTTTTCACTGTTTCCACTGTAACTGGGGCATCCACAGGAGCCCCAGTTACATAAAACAGCCCTGTGGGGGCATTAGACACAGGCAAAGCTGATCAGGATTTCCTTAGACCCTGCAGCTCTGCTCCTGCCGGAGACACCCCCAGTGGTCACATGACTTCCGGGACTAACAGAGAAAGTGGCTCTGTCTCTTCCTGCTGTCCTCGCACCGCTCCTGCATTGATCGGCACTGGAGAAGGTAGAAGCAGTAATAAACCGCTCCTGTTTTCTCCCCAGGGTCCCCGCTGTGTCTGACAGCTAGGACACAACCTGCTCCTGCTGGGGTCTTGTAATCCTCCTTCATCATCTTTCTTGTCGTCTGATCCATGTCTGATGACGTTTGAGAAATTAGCCTGAATCGGCAAAAATTTGGATTTGGAATTGACCTGGATTTTGGAAAATTCAGGTCAAATTTCATTCTTTTAGAATCGTTTCGCTCATATCTGTTCGCAACAATGTTCTTGCATTCTATTCATAAAACCGAATGATTAGTTGGAACAGTGGTTTGCCGGTATAAGAGAACCTATTAATATGTGCAGAACGTTGAATTATGGGATAGGACTTAACAAAATGAATAATAATGGTCAAATGAACCCCTTGAAGTCTAATTGTACATCTAAACTGGCAATTATGAAGAGAACAGAGGTTAGAGCGGAACATTAAGAAGTCTTCCCGTAACAATCAGATTGTGATGCTTGTAAATAAGCTCAGGATCTTACCTATTAAGCAGCCAGAAAACTTTGATAATTCGCCCCATGTTGTGTGTTAATTACATATCTACAGGAGCTCTGCATCATTGCTCTGGTAATGATACAGCAACCAGGGGACGTGCTGCTCAGACCTTCTGGGCCATTGGTAAGGGATTTCTCTAATCAACAGGTAATTAACAAATTAGGTTTTATTTCACTGTGGAAATTGCTGAGGTTGTTACTTGACTTAAAAAAACATGGCCTGTCAGCGGAAACTGAGATGACAGGAGATGTGAACCCCTGGCTAGTGGATAAATATGGAGATGATGACATGAGGGATGAAGGCATGACAAATGTAGCATAAAGATGTAAGTTAAAGGAGACCAGATAAAGTAAAACTCATGACAGTGCACCTGGGCTAAAATCAGAACTAATTAGAACCTTAATATTAAAAGGGGTTGTTCCATCTTTCATGGTGGAAATGGGAACAACACACAATAAGCACTGGCTCGGAGAGGTAGAGCTACCCTGTGCTCCTATTCACTGCTATGGGAGTTACGTAAAACAGCAAGGCACTGGCTGCTTGGTTGTTCTTGTAACTCAGGCCACCCTAGGCCGGAGATTACTATTTTAGTTATTTCCATATAAAGTTATTTCCATCTGAGTTATTTCCATCTACCGTATTTTTCGCTTTATAAGACGCACTTTTTTTCCCCCAAAAGTAGGGGGAAAATTGCAGTGCGTCTTATAAAACGAATACAAGAAGCGCTCACTTGTATGTTTTAGCTGCCGGGACCCCCCCCCCCCCCATCAGACCTCAGATCAGACCAGCGTGCACCATAGCAATAAAATAAAAAACTTCACTTACTTGTCCTGCCGCGGCTCCTCAGGCTTCCCGGCCCGGCGCTGCACTGTCCTGAACGCGTACAGCGTCAGGACGTAGTGCGCGCACTATGACCTGACGCTGCACGCAGTCAGGTGACAGTGCAGCGCCGGGCCGGAAAGCCTAAGGAGCGCCGGAGCGGAGCCGGGGCACTGGACAGGTAAGTGAAGTTTTTTATTTTATTGTTATGGGGCACGCTGGGCTGATCTGAGGTCTGATGGGGGCACAGAGTGGTCTACTGGGGGCACTGTGAGCTGGTCTGAGGTCTGATGGGGGCACAGAGTGGTCTAATGGGGGCACTGTGAGCTGGTCTGAGGTCTGATGGGGGCACAGATTGGTCTAATGGGGGCACTGTGAGCTGTTCTGAGGTCTGATGGGGCACAAAGTGGTCTAATGGGGGCACTGTGAGCTGGTCTGAGGTCTGATGGGGGCACAGATTGGTCTAATGGGGGCACTGTGAGCTGTTCTGAGGTCTGATGGGGCACAAAGTGGTCTAATGGGGGCACTGTGAGCTGGTCTGAGGTCTGATGGGGGCACAGATTGGTCTAATGGGGGCGCTGTGAGCTGGTCTGAGGTCTGATGGGGGCACAGAGTGGTCTAATGGAGCACTGAGCTGGTCTGAGGTCTGATGGGGGCACAGAGTGGTCTAATGGGGGCACTGTGAGCTGGTCTGAGGTCTGATGGGGGCACAGAGTGGTCTAATGGGGGCACTGTGGGCTGGTCTGAGGGGGGCACAGAGTGGTCTCATGGGGGCACTGTGGGCTGGTCTGAGGTCTGATGGGTTACGCTGGGCTGGTCTGAGGTCTGATGGGTTACGCTGGGCTGATCTGAGGTCTGATGGGGGAACGCTGGGCTGATCTGAGGTCTGATGGGGGAACGCTGGGCTGATCTGAGGTCTGATGGGGGAACGCTGGGCTGATCTGAGGTCTGATGGGGGAACGCTGGGCTCATCTGAGGTCTGATGGGGGCCTGATGTGATGTCCTGAAATTTATGGGGGGTCAGATATGTGGTCTGATGAAAAATATTTTTTTCTTATTTTCCTACTCTAAAATCTGGGGTGCGTCTTATCTTCAGGTGCGTCTTATAAAGCGAAAAATACGGTAAATCATGAAAAGCTGAGCGGGGACAATCTCTTGGATGTTGGGCATCAGAGTGAATGAAACCATGTATTCAGATTTGTCACGATTTCTGAAGGCAGAAAAGTTGTGGTCTTTCTTGTGATTTGCCTCTCACATAACAAGCCAGGTTCTTCAAGCAACCTTACTTTCATGGCCAGTATGTCATGCGTGACAAGTAAGACCAGAATGAATGTGAGAGTCATGAGCACAGAGTCATGACTATGCACTACTAAATACAGTACAAATCTAATATTATTTAGCCACCATAGATTGCCCAAAAATATATAGCATGGTGGCTCAGTGGTTAGTACTGATGGCTAACACTGATGGGATCCTGGGTTTCAAATCTGACCAAGGACAACATCTGCAAGGAGTTGTCATGTTCTCCCCGTGTTTTAGTGGGTTTCCTCCCATACTGATAGGCAATTTAGATTGTTACCTCCAATGAAGACACCACATAATGATAATGTCTGCAAAGTGCTGCAGAATATGTCATTGCTATATAAGTGAATATAATAAATAAATACAGCCCTACAGTGAATAAATAATACCACTACGCAATGCCCATATAATATTGCCAACCCAATAAGGTTGTCTTTACATTCAATATCTGCCGGAAATGTTTCCACTGTACGTGTTACATAAGCCAGATGGAGGCCAGAAGAATACATGCAGAAATATTACCTAATTTGTGGCTTACTCCTCCAGCACTGTAAAATTTTGGGGCTGATCGAGGTGGAAGAAATTGGAGAAGTGGTTGCAAAAAGAAGCAAGTGACGTGAGGAGGTAACACTGGAAGTTGAACACGTCTAGGAGCTACCTTTAGGCAGCGATGTGATTAATTTGACTGATGTTGATCTTAATTAAGACTGCTTATCATTACTATCTAAATGGTTACTATCTAAATTACTATCTAAATGGTTATCTGTATGTGTCTATGTGTACCCGGATCCGTAATGGACTCCATTGAAAGTCAATGGAGGGCGGATCCGGTTACCATTATGGTCACACCAGACGGATCCACCCCCATTGACTTGCATTGGGGGTCATTCCGGATCCGTCTTGGTGCGGATGCCTGGACCGGAGAGCAAACCGCAGCATGCTGCGGTTTGTTCTCCGGTCTGAAGACGGAACGGAATGCTTTCAGGAGCATTCCGTTGTCTTCAGTTCAGTTTTGTCCCCATTGACAATGAATGGGGACAAAACTGAAGCGTTTTATTCCGGTATTGAGCCCCTATGACGGAACTCAATACCGGAATTTTAAAACGCTAGTGTGAAAGTAGCCTAAGTTACGGATTGGTGAAGGAATTTGACCCAGCAGAGTTTGAGATAGATTTATTTAAATCCATTCGCAAACTGATTCTATATGGGTTTCTTCTTTGAGGTAGAGAGAGAGAAAAAAGAGGGGGATGTACCGGGCTGCACTGAAATGAGTGATATAGACGAACAAATCGTTGAGACTTTGCTAGAATTAAAAGGGGAGAACGTACAAGAGACAGTGCCTTTTACATAAGGTATAAGATCCACATTTAATCCTCCCTTTCCAGCTGGCAGTAGCCTTGATTCATTCCAGAAACAGGTTTTGAAAGAATTGAAGGTCTTGGTTTAACTGAGAGTTGAGAAGAACCTGAGTATAGAATAAGAAATGTTTACATTCTAGGAGAGATACGGTGGTGAAGCCAGCTGACAAGGGAGGGAATGTGGTGGTGATGACAAGAGATTACTATGTGGGAAAGGTTGAGTGCCAATTATATGATATACCACCTTTTATGACCCTACCCCCAGATATCAGCAGCAACTGAGGTCATTATTGTTGAAATATATTAAAAAGGACTTGTTGTGGAGGAGGACGGCAAAGAGACTCTACCCTATTTATCCATCCATCCAAACCGGGGTGCCTAAGGTTCATAAGTCAGTGGAGAACCCACTGGGACACTTGATAGTGACTGGGATTGGTTCTTTGACACAGCCTCTGTCCCAGGATATAGATTGGCTACCACATCCATTAATGAAGGGGGGATATGGCTGATTTTTTTGAGAGCTTTTAAAGATGTATAGTGGCAGGAAGGTTGTTTTTGGCCTCTATAGATGTTGACAGCTCGTACACACATATCTCGTAGAAATTGAGGGTACAGTTGATCCCCCGCATTTTTAAATACATCAAGAAGAGTGAAGAATATGTGGATTTTGTTGGGGAGGCATTGGAGTTTATTTCTTCACATAATGCACTCATATTCGGGAAGTGGTTTTATACAAAAAATGGAAATTTCCATATAGACACCAGTCTCATGTTCCTTGCCACTTTTGAGAAAGACTACATATTTACAGTGAAGAATCAATGTGCAACCTATATTAGATTCTTTTTAAAATTTATTGATGATGTGTTTCTAATTTGGACGCGTACAGAGGTGCAATTCCAGGAATTTGTGGAATACCCATAATACCATGAATATGAGGTTCACGAGTAAGATTAGTGCCACACATTGGGAGTTTCTTGATTTTATGGTTAAAGGGGTTGGCCACTTTTTTAGCACTTATTAAAACTGTAAAGAAAGTAGGGAGACAATACACTTACTAATATATCTTCTTAAGCAGATCTGCCTGGTTTCCTTGCTATTGGAAGCCACGCCCCATCTCTCCTGCTCTTACAGCTGCCTGTCTTGTCCATCTCTGCACATGCCCTAGTCCAGTGATGGCGAACCTTTTAGAGATTGAGTGTCCAAACTGCAACCTAAAACCCACTTATTTATTGCAAAGTGCCAACACGGCAATTTAACCTTAATACTACAGTCCAATATAGTATATCCTCCATGTAGTATAATAGCCTGCCTACATTCAGTGAGCTGTCTGTGCTGTTCATAGTGCGCCCTGCGCTGATGAATGGCAGGAAAAGTCTAAGGTATATTGGTACACCATAGACTTTTTCCAGGGCGTGGGTGCCCACAGAGAGGGCTCTGAGTGCCGCCTCTGGCACCCGTGCCATAGGTTCGCCATCACTGCCCTAGTCCATGGCTGAAGGAGTGTACTGCTCTCTGGGTCCTAAAGGCATCCTGCTTGTGTCAGAGCTGCTTTCCTTCTGCTGTGACTGCACTCCTGGCTATGCAGAGCTGTAGGGGCTTAGCAGGGGCACTTGTTAACAGGTTAACAGCTGAAATAAATAAACTTTGCAGGAGGAAGGGAGACTGAGGAGAAGCTGTGATGAAGCTCACTGACTGCAGTGATGTAGCAGTGCCAGGAAGCTGCTGTGGACAACAAAGTGTGAGCAATCTAAGTGTCTGTCCTGTCTCTGGCCAATCTGCAATGTGATCTTATCACAGACATGTTTATTCCAGCCAGACCAACAGGTCAGGAGCTTTAACTCCTTCTGAGCTGTCAGTATGGCTGAGGTCAGTGATATCAGCAGCAGTCACTGGTCTCATCTGTAAATATGTACCCTCTCCTTCCTGGACACTGTATATAGTGATATATGATGCCCCCTCCCATACAGTGATATGTGACCCCCACCACTGTATACTGTATATAGTGATATCTGACCCACTGTATACAGTGATAGTTGAACCCCCACCATACAGTGTATATACTGATGTGTGACCCCCCAACACTGCATATAGAGATCTGTGAACCCCGGTACACTGTATACAGTGATGTGTGAAGCCCACCACTGCATATAGAGATCAGTGAACCCCTGTACAGTGACCCCCTTTATACTGTATATACAGATGTGTGACCCCTTGTACATTATATATAGTGACGTGTGACCCCCCTGTACATTATATATAGTTATGTGTGACCCCCTGTACACTGTATACAGTGATGTGTGACCCCCTGTACATTATATATAGGGATTTTTGACCCCCAGTACATTATATATAGTGATGTGTGACCCCTTGTACATTATATTACAGGATGCACCTCTCTATGTGAGCAGATCGATTTGTACAAATTTATTCATCAGAGTTCTTGTATAACAAAGGTCTGACCCCCCCCCCCCCCGCCCCGCTGTACAGCCCCCCTCCTCCGGCAGTCCGTGCACCTAAACATAAATCTATGACAGCTCAGAGCTGCCATAGATTTCTGGCTTCATTTGAGTCAGAAAACTGGTGAAAATTAACATAAATTTGTTGGGGTGACTGGTCACGCCCTCTCTCTGCCATTGTCACGCCCTTTTAAAAAAAAAAAAAGTTAAAAATTTGCAAACACATAGTTTGCAACTTTTTAGGAACAAGGAAAATATATCCTTTTCAAATCTCCCTCTCATTCTGTTCATGGCTTACAGCCAGTGGCACAACTAGAAATGACTAGGTCCCACAGCAAATTTATGAACATGGTAACCCCCCCCCTCTCTTTACTGTTGGGACTGGGGCGAGATTTTTGATACTTAGGGTGGCCAACCCCTTTAAGATTCAAGGGGATGTACTAACATTGACAGCATTTACAAAAGCCGACTGCCGTTAATTTCTTCTTGCACTTCGGTAGCTTCCACCCTGCACATATAAATCAGTGGTACCATAGGAGCAATTCATACAGTTAAGAAGGATCATTAGTGATAACAGGGAGTCATCAGTAGAGAGAGGTTATTCAGGAGGGCTTAAAGGGGTATTCCCATCTCACAAATGTAGTTTGTATAGTTAGATATAGCCATACCAATAATATCACTAATAGAATGTATTTGTATAATAAGAACCGTTTAGAAGATTTGCCTATTTGTACATCCATTGTCCCACACACATCAGTCAGGCCGTTGCCCCTAGTTACGGCCACCGCAGCCATGTAGTAGTGGAGGCCGGCTTGCTCCTTTTCAAACCTGCTCTGAGGTAACTGCTGTATTGTGAACGCACATTGCATGAGCATGAGGAGACACATCTTAGGGTACTTTCACATCTGCGTTTTGGACGCTACCAGTCCAAAACACAATGGTCAGGATCCCTCCAAAACGCAGACTTTATAAATGGATCCTGCTCCATTGAGATTAATTGATTTTGGAACAGGATCCATTTCTTTGCAATTTGGAATCACAGACAAAAATGCTACAACCCTAAGATGTGCCTCCGCATGCTCATGTAATGTGTGTTCACAATACAGCAATTACCTCAGAGCGGGTTTGAACAGGAGCAAGCCGGCCACCACTACTACATGGCCGCGGTGGCCGTAACTAGGGGCAACGGCCTGACTGATGTGTGTGGGACAATGGAAATACAAATAGGAAAATCTTCTAAATGGTACATTTTATATAAATACATTCTATTAGTAATAATATTGGTATGACTATATCTAACTATACAAACTACATTTGTGAGATGGGAATACCCCTTTAATATCATAATAGAGATGAGTTAAAGAACAATAAAAAAGAAAAACAATCGAGGAGAACTCATGAGCAGAAATGAGCAGTGTTCACCTGTAGATATCGTCCAATGGCTATTTTCAATAACTGGCAGATGCTGGAGAGTGATATCAATTTGAAGGATAGGACGATTTATAAACCAATAGTGAGTTTTAGGAGATACCGGACAATAAAGGATTATTATTATTATAAGGTGTAGATTTTACAAGAAGAAGACTTGGCTTCAGCTTGTAGGTTTATGTTGAAGACAAAGGGAATTATTTATTAAGACCAGTGTTTTTAATGAGACGGACCGGCTGTCATGTCCCCTTCTCCCCACCCACGCCATGCCTTGCAAGACAAAATATTTAGTCTATGTGCCCGTGTGGAAGGATCCATATAGATAAGAAAATAAGGTGTCTGTCATTAGTAACTGATCAGCGTTTGTCCGACAGCCATGACCCCCGCCGATCAGCTGTTTGAGAAGGTACCAACGCTCTTGTGTCTTTTTTCAGCTTACCAAGCACAGCGCTGTATATTGTATAGCAGCTGTGCTTGATATCGCGCTCAGTCCCATTGAAGTGAATGGGATAGTACATGTAAGAGATACACATATAGGTGTTAGTGACATTTGCTGCATACCTCCCATCCGTCCTGGATCCAGCAGGACAGTCCTGTATTGCAGTGGCTGTCCTGCTGTCCCTGGTCGGGGAGGTGTGTCCCGGTTTCTGGCAGCGGTCCCTGCGTCCATAAGACACAGAGACAGTTGTCTGTATTGTGATGAACCAGAGAGCCGGCGTTGGCTCACTGCTTAATCCATCATCCCTCCCGTCCCCCTTGCCACTCTCCATACAAATGTAAGGTTATGCACATGGGAAGGAATAATGCGAGTCACCAGTACATACTAAATGGTAAAATATTGGGTAACTCTGACATGGAAAAGGACCTAGGAATTTTAGTGAACAGCAAACTAAGCTGTTGAAACCAGTGTCAGACAGCTGCTGCCAAGGCCAATAAGATAATGGGTTGCATCAAAAGAGGCATAGATGCCCGTGATGAGAACATAGTCCTGCCACTTTACAAATCACTAGTCAGACCACACATGGAGTGCTGTGTACAGTTCTGGGCTCCTGTGAAAAAGGCAGACATAGCAGAGCTGGAGAGGGTTCAGAGAAGGGCAACTAAAGTCATAACTGGAATGAGTGGACTACAGTACCCAGAAAGATTATCAAAATTAGGGTTATTTACTTTAGAAAAAAGACGACTGAGGGGAGATCTAATAACCATGTATAAATATATCAGGGGTCAGTACAGATCTCTCCCATCATCTATTTATCCCCAGGACTGTGACGAGGGGACATCCTCTGCGTCTGGAGGAAGGAAGGTTTGTACACAAACATAGAAGAGGATTCTTTACGGTAAGAGCAGTGAGACTATGGAACTCTCTGCCTGAGGAGGTGGTGATGGTAAGTTCACTAAAAGAGTTCAAGAGGGGCCTGGATGTATTTCTGGAAGGTAATATTACAGGTTATAGTTACTAGAGATGGGTCATTGATCCAGGGAGTAATTCTGATTGCCTGATTGGAGTCGGAAAGGAATGTTTTCCCCAAAAGTGGGGAAAATTGGCTTCTACCTCACAGTTTTTTTTTTTGCCTTCCTCTGGATCAACTTGTAGGAAAACAGGCCGAACTGGATGGACAGATGTCTTTTTTCGGCCTTATAAACTATGTTACTATGTTACCTCTGGTCTGGGCGGGGGCAGGGCTGGCCGGCAGTCAACCTTGGCTCCATCCCCTCCAGACTAGACCAGCCGATGTCCTGCTGCTCATGCTGCTAGGAAGAAGGTAAGTATGTTGTGTTCATTTTTTTAACTTTCTGTGGGGTATAACATATTACTGGCGAGCATAATGGGGGCACATAACTGGGCATATTCCTGGGGGCACATAACTGGGCATATTCCTGGGGGCACATAACAGGGTATATTACAGGGGTCACAGCTGGAGATATTACTGGGGGCACATAACTGGGGAATAATTACTATGTGGGGCAGTAAGAAGACTGGGTGGGATTAGGTGTATAGTTATGTTTTGGGCGGAGTAAGTGGCGTGACCTAGTGCTGAAAAAATTTGCAGCGGCACGTGAAGCACAATGTGTCCGTCTTTGTTCATTTACAAAGTTGGGAGGTATGTTGCTGGTTTGGAGATAATACATATGCCAGTGTAAGGTGGAGATAGACATAGGCTATTGCTACAAAGCGAAGCTGTTTTTGCATGTTGTATATTGTACAATGGTGATGGTGGCAGGAGGGGCATATATTTTTGTGCACATTGGCATCATGATGTGGGAGGCCCGACTAAGCGCAGGATGTGCAAAATGGCCGTTGCCTAGCTGTATATGTGACCTGCATCCAAGAATGCAGAAAATAAAGCGTCAAATGTGGGGAGTGTCTCTCTTCTTTATCTCTACTTGTTAAAAATTGCATTGGATCTTTTGAGCCGAGCACAATCGTAAAAGCACGAGCCATACACGTCCGCTCCAGTAGACAGTGACGCACGTGCAGTGCCGACCCAAGCTTCATATTAGCTGTTATACTGTAAAATTTCTATAAATCAGTGTCGTGACCCATATCTTCTGGATGACGTTCAGAAGACCTTTTTATAAACACTGTCACTGTGTTGTAGAAAGCAAAGGTTATATTGTCTTGAAATGTCTCCAATTAAAGATAAAAGATTGCAAGTCTGTTCGTGTCTGGAGACAAGCTAAATGTTGACCTCTGTGCTGCTTAATATTAATTCTAATGAAGGGCTGGCTTCGTTCATAGCTTTTATACTGTGTTTTACTACAAGCAAGACTTAAAAAAGAAGAGAAAGCGCTCCTTAAAGGGATTGTCCAGGATTTTTCTATTGGTGACCTACCCTCAGAATCGGCCATCGATATCTGATTGGTGTGGAGTCCCGGAGCTGGTCTGGAACTACACAGTCCCGTTCATTGTATAGTCTATGGAGCTGGTTACTGAAGCACTGCTCCTATTCACTTCAATCGGATCAGTGCTGCGGTAACCATCTCCGACCACTACACCATGGACACAGCCAAGTAGTTCTGGTGCCAGAGCTGCTCTGAAACAGCTGATCAGTACAGCTGTAGGTATTGGACCCATAGCCATCAGATTTTGATAGCCTATCCTAAGGATAACATAAAAATCTAAAACATAATTCAATATAAAAATCCTATTACATATGTAGGTTTTTTCAGTGTTTTATTTTTATTTTTTTTTAGCAAAAAGTATGGTGGCCAGATGTTACATGTTGGCCAGTAATAAATTATAAAATGCCCTACAAAACTTGTGGTGGCATTTTCCTGGTGTTTATTTTTTGGTCCTTTGTGTTTTTTTATTTTTTTATCAATTCGCTGCATGCTCTGGGTATATTGTTGTTTTTGGACATTTTCTAATAGACTTTATTATAGGGAAAAAAGGCTGAAAAGGCACAAGTAAAATGTGGCTAAAAAACCCATGCAAAAATGCATAATTTCATGGCATGTTGTAAAGCCCCCCCAAAAAACAAGTAGTCTGTCTGCACTCTAATAAATTGACAATTATCAAACCACAGTGAATTATTTCTGGCAGTTTTTAAGGGGCAATTTCTTTTCATCAAAGCCTCTGCCTCTGGTGTATAAAAAGGTGCCATTTGCCCGACATTTTAAATTTGTCATTAATCACCCACCCCTCCTAGCTGTCGTAGGGAACTCATCTGTGGAAATGTTACATAGCACTAATGCTGAAATTGGATTGAGGATTTTTTTTTCTTCATGAGACGTGAGACATTTTCATAAATATGTCTTAAATCTGATGTTGTTCAGTAACCCCTAGCACAGCTTTCATACATGAGCGCATTACATGGTGATCATTACATTTCTATAAAAATCAACAAGAAAGAATTAAAAAAATGGTGAGCGCAGCTCCAGGTTACTTAGATCCAGAAACAGTGAAAACCAAAGCACCCAAAATCACATTAAATAGTGGCCTTCAAGGAGGGTTGGTCATCTCGAAGACCAAAGATTTCTCAAGAAGAGGGTTGGAAATCAGCCTTGTCCTCTTACAAAGAAAACTATATCTTTACAGTAACTGTTTCAATGGCCTAGTGTTTGGGATGGCAATACAACCTAGTAGTTGAACTATCCAACTGTAATGTGATTGCTACTAGAACATACCAGCATTGTTGTATTATTATTTGTATGCACCCATGATGATATACTATATCATGGGGATATGGGATGCCAACAAGGGAATGGTAAGTGTATGTGCACTACTATAGGTGAGATGTCCCGTAAATATTGAGGCCATGGTGGGACAGTATATTGAGGACATCAGAAGCAGACCATAACAGTGTACAGATACCCTGGGAGAGTCATATACCTTGGGTAGGACGTGGTTGACAAAGCAGAGATTGCACTGAAGACAAAGGAAAATGTCCTGTGATGATATACAGTATATACTGTATACTGTTTGACATCATGTGTTGTTCCATTGTTTTATCACTATTGGATAATACAAGACCTTTTGGATCAACTGACCTAATTGGCAGAAGGTCTTTGTGCTGTAATGAGCTCTTGAAGACACCACCGCCTGGAAGGTCCTTCTATTTGTAGTGAAGCTCATGTAAAAGGTTATAAATGATAGTACTATGCATGCCTCATGCTAAGTATGAGTCAGGAAGTGGAAGAGTAAACTGGTGGCTCCTGCTGGGGACATATTATTAACCCGGGTCTAAAAAAGGCCTGAAGGTCCAGACAACTTTTTGTGATTTTGTGCACGTGGTGGTTTAGTGACCCTAGTGAACTTCTTTTTATTTTTTTGGCTACCAAAATTTTTTACTTTTTTTTTTTTACTTATATTTTAATTTATTTTTGGTACATAATTAAAAAGAACTCTGGAGGACACAGATTTTTTATTTTTATTTTTCACTGTAAATGGGCCATAAACAGGCCGCTTTCTGTTGTCCCTTCCTGTGCTCGTGCAGTGCTCTGCTGCCGACACTGGAGAAGGCAGAAGTGCTAATAAACCGCTACTGTCTTCTCTTAAGGGTCCCTGCTGTGTCTTACAGCCAGGACCCGACCTGCTAGATTGCAAGAGCAGGAGCTTTAATCCCAGCGTTGATCAACGCTGGGATTAAAGCGATGCCTGTCCGTTTATATACGTGCTATCTGCACAGGCTTTGTGCTGGTAGGACATATATATCCAGTGGGTAGTGCAGAAGGGGTTAAAATGTCCCTCGAAGGCCTTGTATGACCTTAAGGGGCACAGGAAAAAAAAAAAAAAACACATTACAGAAAAAATAAAAAATATCGATAAAAGACACCACCACTAGACTTCTCTTCAGTTTCTACCCCTGCCCGCAACAACTGAAAACTATATATTCCTGATATCATGCAACAGTAGCAGAAAGGGAATAATTTAGGAAATTTTGTTGCAATTTGTGCAAAAAAGGTGAAAAAACAGACTATTTTTTCTCTTTTTTAAAATATTTTACTGGGCATAATATATATATTACTAAAACAAAAATGAAATAAAAATAAAGCCCCATGTATCACTCAAAATAAGATGCAAAAACTATTTAAATAAGGCTTCTTTCACACGACAGTATATTTTGCGGGCTCCAATCCGCATTTTTTTCTGTCAAAATGCGGACCCATTAATTTCTATGGGTCAGCAAAAAATACTGACAGCACGTGTGTGCTGTCCACATCCGTATGTCCGTTCCGTAGCCCGCAAAAAAAAAAACAAAAATGTCCTATTCTTGTCCGTTTTGCGGACAAAGATAGGCATTGTTACAGTGGATCCGCAAAAAAAACGGATGCCATACGGATGCCATCTGTTTTTTTTGCGGACCTCAAAACATAACGTTTGTGTGGAAGAAGCCTAACTGAATGGAAAAAAAGAGAGAGGTAACTGGCCCGGTCTGGTGATTGTCAGCTATGTCAGCAGATGCTGGTAAATGATGCATCTAAGATGTCTAATGTTAGGTGTTAGCATAGATCATCCAGACTACCGCTATGCCCCATGGAGAAAAGTCCAAAATCAGAGCTTATGCACATGAATGCATATTCTTTCCGTGTCCGTTCTGTTTTTTTGGGGGGACCGTATATGGAACCATTTATTTCTATGGGTCTACAAAAAAAAAAACGGAAGTTACTCCTTGTGAATTCCGTTTCCGTATGTCCATTCCGCAAAAAATAGAGCATGTCCTATTATTGTCTGCATTACCGACAAGGATAGGACTGTTCTATTAGGGGCCGGCTGTTCAGTTCTGCATAATATGGAATGCACAGATTTTTTGCGGATCAGTTTTTTTTGCAGACTATTACAGGTTATAGTTACTAGAGATGGGTCGTTGATCCAGGGAGTAATTCTGATTGCCTGATTAGAGTTGGGAAGGAATTTTTTCCCTAAAGTGGGGAAAATTGGCTTCTACCTCACAGGGTCTTTTTGCCTTCCTCTGGATCAACTTGCAGGAAAACAGGCCGAACTGGATGGACAGATGTCTTTTTTCGGCCTTATAAACTATGTTACTATGTTATGACTGTAAAATACATACGGTTGTGTGCATGAGCCCTTATAGCAACACCTTTTGATAATCAGATATATCAGGGTACTGATATGCAGCTACTATTGACTACATAGTCGTTAGTAAGTGTAAAATCTACGTAATACTTTGTAATATATCTCAACTGCCTTTGTTATTCTTTTTACTTGTTTACCAGTTTATTGTAACTGAGTGTAGAAAATGCCGCATAGAAACCATCGACAAACTGCTGCTGACAGATATCATTGTTCATATTTTGTATCTCTATTTAGTCCTTGCAGAGCACAATGGTATACTGCTTAGAATTGAATATTGATCTGAATGACACTTTTATCTTTTCTTACAGCCAGGCTCATAAACAGCTAAATAAATTATGAAGGAACTTGGTACGTTTTGGCTTCCTTCACAAACAAATTTGATTTGCTATTTTTTTTCCCACTAAAAACACCTGTAACCTACGTAGGGTATGTTTTTTTTTCATGTTACATTTTTTTTGTAGCATTTTTTGGTTCATACATTTTTGACGTGCAGATTTTTTAGGTGTTTTAGGTTTTTCCCTATAGAAAAAAGTATATGAAAACGCCTGAAAAAAGTCCATAGCCAGAGCATACAAGTGAAAAAATCTCCAGTAAAATACGTTAGTCTTACAGCTTACATCTGGAAGTGGCATTTTTATAAAAAAGCAGCAAAACTACATGTCAAAAGATTGCGACATAAAAAGTCGGTAAGAACATGAGAAAAAGCAATTTTTAATTCCACCCATAAAATAAATTCAAAATTTTATCAGCAAATACCTGATTGCTGATGGTTACACTAAGGGCTCATGCGCTCAGTGCCCGTGCTGTGGTCCGCAATGCACGGGCACTGACAGTGGGACTGCAGCATTCAGATCGCGGACCCATTCACTTGAATGGAGTCCACGATCGTCATCCCATGGTCCGCACCGCAAAAAAGTAGGGCATGCACTACTTTTTTGCGGTGCGGAGGCACAGCCAGAAACACCATAGAAGCACTACAGAGTGCCGATCCGTGCCGCCGTTCCTCATCTCCGGTTTTGCGGACCCATTCAAGTGATCTGTGATGCGGGGTGCACACGACTGTTGCCCGGGTATTGTGGACCCACACTATGCAGGCCGCAACACAGCCACGGCCGGGCAACGGGCATGTGCATGAGCCCTTAGAAGCATTTTTTTCTGTAAGGCCTCATACACAAGACCATATTTTTTTTTTTTGCACCTGATCCACCTTTTTTGTGGATTGGATGTGGACCCATTTATTTCAATTGGACCAAAAAATGTGGAAAGCACACTGTGCTGTCCGCCTCTGTACTGTATATCCATCTGCCAAAAAAAAAATAGAACATGTCCTATACTTGCCTGTCTTGGGCCCACAGAAATTGCTGATGCATACGGCCAGTATCCGTACTTTATGGACGTGCGGGTTGTGGGCCACAAAATAAATTAGGCTTAATGCACACAGTAAAGTACAGTAAAAAAAAAAAAAGTAAAACCGCAAAAAAACCCATAATGTAATTTAATAAAATACTCCATGATTCTAGATTTTGCTTTTTGCTAATCGTACAATGTTTATCACCTGCAGAGGTTCCCCTTAAAAAGCGGTCTCCAAAAAGCAATAAGCAAGAAGAAAAGATTTCCGAAAGGAATGTAAGCAACTGTTTTCTTCTGCCTTAGATTTTTTTCCAGACTTCAGAGGCAATAAGATGTCTATTTGCAGGTACAACTTGTGAAGTCGCCGCTCCCAGGGGTCGGTAATGAATAATGCTGTAGCCGGAATGAGTTTGTAAGTAAGAATAATTAAGAATGCACAGAGAAAGTAATTACTCATGAATTTTCTCTCCAGTAACCCAATGAGATGGAAGGTAATCTCAGGGAGATGCTAAAACCGCTCTACTAATAAGAAGAAACGGGCTGCCGACAATCAATGTAGTTTTACTGTATGCGCACTGTCCTGGATTGTACCTTCTATAGCAAATAGCTGAATTTAACCAGTTCAGGACTGGGCCATTTTCCCTGTTCATGACCAGACACATTTTTTCTGTAGCACATGCAGGTCTGAAAGAGGTGATTTTTTTTTTAGTTCGGTTAATCAAATAAACTTTTTTTTTTAATACATGGTGCTTTATTCAATTTTATTTTAGCACTTTTTTATGTTTGGGAAAAATGTGAAAAAAATATTTTTTAATTTTTTTTACACTTTTTAATAGTTCCCCTAGGGAACTTGAACAAGCCATCATTAGATTGCTTCTTTCATAGACTCCAATACATTAGCATTGGAGTCTATGAGCATTAGGCTACATTCACATGTCCGTATTTTTCGGATCCGCAAAACACGGACACCGGCAATGTGCATTCCGCAATTTGCGGAACGCACATAATAGAAATGCCTTTTCTTGTCCGTGTATTCGGACAAGAATAGGACATGTTCTATTTTTTTCGGGAGCCGCGGAACGGAAGTGCAGATGCGGACGGCACAAAGCATCTTTTGCGGCCCCATTAAAATGAATGGATCCGCATCCTATCCGCATAATTGTCCGCAAATGCGGAAACGGATGCGGATGAAAAAAACGGACGTGTGAATGGGGCCTTTGACTGTGTTCCTATGGGGCCCTGCCAGTGGCAGGGTTTCTATAGGAATCTATCTGTGGCAGCCTCAGATCATTCAGCAGGGCCGAGGCTGCCACACACACTATCCGGCTCTCCCGATCCCTGCTTGGGGGAGCCATTGCACGGCCAGGAATGCGTGATTCTGGTTTTTAAGCTCTCAGATGCTATGGTCATATTTGACCACGGCATCTGAGGGGTTAAATGTGTGTGATCGATGTTATAGTCAATCACATACATTAGCCCTGGGTGTCTGCTGTTTAAAACAGTGATGGCTGCGATGTGCATTCTGCTCGCTCGCACCAGTACGGAGTCGTGTGTAGTCCCTGTGGCTCCTTACTACAAAGCTGTGGGTACTGTACAGCAATATATTATGTATAGAACTGCATGTGAACGGATGCATAGTATGAACCCACACACTTCTATAGGTGCTGTATTAGTGCTCTGTGCAACCAGGATCATGGGTGTGATGATTAGGGGGAATACATGCAATAGAACTGCACTTGGGCCTAACAGTTAAGGGGCTTATTTTCACTCATAAGATGAAGTTAGTGATGACTATGGACAAAAATTGAACTATTACTGTTCTGTGACATCACATTGTGTGTTGTCACTGTATACTGACATCACTGTTATTATCAATGCACTGTGACATCACAGTGTTTATTATGCCTGAACTGTGACATCACTGTGTTTATTATGCCTGAACTGTGAAATCACTGTGTTTATTATGCCTGTTCTGTGACATCAGTGTTTATTATGCCTGAACTGTGACATCACAGTGTTTATTATGCCTGAACTGTGACATCACTGTGTTTATTATGCCTGAACTGTGACATCACTGTGTTTATTATGCCTGAACTGTGACATCACTGTGTTTATTATGCCTGTTCTGTGACATCAGTGTTTATTATGCCTGAACTGTGACATCACTGTGTTTATTATGCCTGAACTGTGACATCACTGTTTATTATGCCTGAATTGTGACATCACAGTGTTTATTATGCCTGAACTGTGACATTGCTGTATTTACTATTCCTGTACTAACAACATTGTGTGCATTATTTCTGTACTGTGACATCACGATGTGCAATATTCTTGTCCTGTGCCAACACTTTGTGTATTAAAGGGGTTGTCTCACTTCAGTAAGTGGCATTTATCATGTAGAGAAAGTTAATACAAGCCACTTACTAATGTATTGTGATTGTCCACATTGACTCCTTCCTGGATTAATTTTTCCATCACAATATACCCTGCTTGTTTCCATGGTTACAATCACTCTGCAATCAGTGGTGGCCGTGCTTTCACGCTATAGAAAAAAGGGCGGTTACATGGGGGTGCATATAGGCTAGTGCTTTTTCCTATACTGTGCAAGCACGGCCACCACTGCTGGATTGCAACCATGGAAACAAGCAGTGTATAATGTGATGGAAAAATTAATCAAGCCAGGAAAGATTCCAGGATTTCACCTTTTATTTTCCACAGTTCCTTTAGAAAATGAAAGGAGGAATCTGATTGGTTGCTATGGGCAGCTAAGCCAGTTCTACTTTACACCAGTTTGATAAATTTCCCCCATAGATTAGGAGAGGGGTCCAGATTAGTTGATCACAGGGTCAGCTTGTTATAAAAACCCCATTAACCTGATGCCAGTGTTTCCAGTGTTTCATGTTGCTGCTGAGCTCACTTTGCAGAATTGCTTTAATTCAAACAAATTGGTAAATTTTCACGCATGAACTGCACATATCAGGCTCTTCTACAGCATCTCTTTTGAGTTCAAATTAGGACTTTGTATAAGGTAATGTAAAGCTATCATTTTATTTCTCATCAGCCATTCAGAAGTAGATTTGCCTTTGTGCTTTGGATCATTGTCTTGCTGCATAATCTAATTAAGCGTCAGCCTCAAGACAGATGACTGCACACCCTCCTCATGAATTCACTTATACCGTACAGTGCAGAAGTCCTGGTTCCTCCAATAATGGCATTTTGCCAACTCCGAGAGGCAAGAAAACACAACGCGCCAACACACGAACACCATGTTTCAGGTGTTTTCACCATAGAATGAGTTCTGTGACAGACATAATGGGAACAGAGACCTGCAGTCCTTAACATGTTCTAGGCGAGGTGTGAATGTGCCGTGGTGTCATTATGGCAGGTAAATCATATCTATGGAGATTTACCACAATTATAAATAACTTCCATTTGATTCATTAAATATAGCACCGTAAATCTGATGGTTGTGTGGCCAGCACAGTGACGTCTCGTGTACAGACTGTTATTTGATCTCTGAGGCTTGTGTACGAAACTGTCACGCCAGGTCGGCGTCGCGCTTCCTCTGCACGCATCGCCGGACCTCTCCGCCCCCCTAGACACGAGCAATAGGGAATTGAAGTGCTGGTCTTGTCAGCCAGCACTTCATGAGTTAATTCTCTGTTTGGGTTTAGCCATGTGGTGCTGATCACACCACATGGCTACTTTACATATTGTTTGGACAGCTTGCTCCGCCTCAGGTCATGTGATGCTGGCCACATCACATGATCCTGGGCGGGCTATTTAAAGTTGGCAACTGCCTCACTCAGACGCCTGTGATTAGTTACACCTTTGATCAGTGCTCGTGCGACCTTTTGCTTGGATTGTTTCTTGAATTTTGGACTTTGGATTCTGGACTTTGACCTCTCTTTTGCTTCACCCCTGGTATTTACGTGACCTCCTGTGTTTGACCCGGCTTGCTGACTATTTACCATTGTGTTTGTTCCGTCTGTGTTTTGTCCGTCCCTTTGTTCCCTTTCCCTCCCTGCGCACTTATCCAGTGTAGGGACCGCCTTCGTGGTTGTCCGCGGCTGCCTAGGGCCGATTGAGGCAAGTAGGCAGGGAAAGAAGGAGGGGTTTCAGTACAGGGCTCACCTACCCTTGTCTCCCCTCGTGACAGAAACATCACACAGCAGGGAGATAAGCTGACATCACAGGTCATGTGACCCTCAGTGAAATCTGAGAAACCAGCAGCTTTAGAAGCACAAAGTATATGGGAAAGTTGTTACATCTGACTAGTTAGAAACATACAAAGAACAAAAAAATAACTTGGACAACCCCTTTAAGACCACCCTGTAATCCAGCAGCAGTCGCCGTGTTTGTACACTATAGGAAAAGTCGATGGTCTCTCTGGTTGCCAGTACTAGTGTCAAGTGAATCAAAGTCCACAAAGTTGACTTTGATCCGAATTTCAGGATAAATTTGATTTGTTGTGAAGTCAAATTTCCTTGTGCTTTCTGGTAGCGAATTGATTTAACCTGAAATAGTGCAAAAAACTAAAGAAATCATACTTACCTGTTCCATTGGCTTGCGACGGGCTGCCCGCAGCCATCTTGCTTGAAATCTTGTGTGCGATGACATATGACATCACCATGCTGGCCGCGTCAGCCCCAGATCTTCAAGCAAGATGGCGGCAGCCAGCTCGGATCACGAATCGAATTTATCCTGAAATTTGGATCAAAGTATGATTTTTTTTAAAAGTTTTACTCCGTGTTATGTACATCAGATACTGCAGTCATGTATGAACGCGGCATCTGAGGAGTACAATGACGGGGCAGCGCAATTGCCGCACATTGCACCCAGTACTTACAAAGAAATGCACTTTGTGACAAAGTAATTCGTAAAAAAAGCAAATTTTGTTGTAAAATTTGTCAGCAGCTGAATCGAATTTTCCAATACTTTGCTCATCTCTAGCCAGGACCATACACACATACAGTAGGCCAGTGCTATAGAGTACAAACGCGACCACCACAGCTGAATTGCAGGGTGGTCATAACCCCTGGATACGAGCAGTGTATAATGCAATGGAAAAATGAATCCAGCCAGCAAAGGAAACAATATGGACAATCACAATACATTAGTAACTGCCTTGTGTTAACTTTCTCTACAAGCTGGCCATACACATTCAATAGCTGTTGGCTAGTTCAGCTGACAGCTACCCTCCCTCTGGCTTCTCTGTACACATGCATGTTCGGTTCGGCCAAGCGTTTGAAGAGAGGAGAAAGCAGCTGCTTGAAGAAAAAATTTGGTCCACCCGATCCTTCTCTCCCCCAACATCATGTGTCGGGGGAGAGTCAGGTCCTCATACACATTAGACCGTCAGCTGAATGGTTGTCGATGGGTTGGCCTGTCAGTATGCTAATGTATAAGGCGCTGTAAGAAATGTATTTGTGATCCTTCCCTTCTTTCTCAATCTTCCAGGTGACATGTAGATATAAGTAGGCTGGTATGGTGACGGTTCTCCTTAAGTAGAGCACCTGTATAAAGAGACTTATTGGAAGTGCTCCATGGTGAAACAATATGCAAGTCGGTATCTTCCAGGGAAAGAGAACTATCTCATTAGCACCAACTTTTGGAAGTATGTTCTCCTTTAGGAAAGCCAATTATCCCCCCCTAAGCTGCATCCAAGACATGTCACTCAGGTAGCCAGTATTCTACTAAATACTGATGAAGGGCAAGCACCCCGAAACAGCTGTCTGTGGATGGATGTTTGGCTTGGCATGTTCTAAGGCTTGTTCAAAAGTCAGAATTTGACTCATAGGGACTGCTTCCAAAAGATGGTGCTAGCGAGATGGTTCTATTTCCTTGGGAGATACCTCTTTGGACCTAGGAGGATAAAAGGTTACACTTTTTTTTACATAGCGCCAACCTCACAAAGGTTTGTGTATCCTAAATGCACATTAGGGTGGATGCTAGTAAGCCATCAAGGGTATGTAATCTGGTGCAATACTGTGTGTTTTTTTTGTTCCTTCTATATCAGCATTTGTGATTTATAATAATCTATAAACAGAGGTGATATTATTACAGGCAGGATTAGAATGACAGATAAGCAGGTAACTACAGTAAAGTGATCTGTAAGGAACAAGAAGTGGCGCCTATTATTAGGCTTAGTGGCCAGTGTGAAAAACTGACATATATTATGGTTTTTGTTTAATTATAGATATTGACATGAAAAATTAAAAACATCATCAAAAATTCTTTCAAAAATATGTTAAACATAAAAACTTGATTTAAAGAAAAGGTCATTTCTCATGACACATTCCCTTTAAGGACTAATAGGCTCCCCTCTGGATATGGTCTCCCTGACATTCCATGCCAGAATAGTCTTTCTAATTCAGTATGTTTCTCAAAAGAATATAATAAACTACACGCATATACGTGAAGAACAAAAGGTGAACAAGTGTCCTGCATATGATGGTCAAACATCTAGTTTCTGAAACCTACATGTCACTCCTGATTCCTCATATTATCAAAAGCTTAGACTGTATATCTGCACAGTGTCGGACTGGGGTGCCTAGGACCCATCAGTTAAATTTAGTTTGAGGGCCCACTGTATTGATACATTCAAATATTACCCTGCAGCAACTTTAAGAAGGTAGGTCCTGGGGAAAAGACGACACTGGCTAGCTTTCATAGAAGTCATCTCAGCTCTCATCATGTCTACAGTAATAAACTGGGGAGTTTCTTTAATAATCCATTAGGTGTTTTATATGAACACAAGCTGGTTGAGGTGTTGTACATTGAATATATGTATGTAGTGCAGTAAGTCTACTGTGTTATGTGCCACTTGTGCAGGAGGTGGGAGACTAGGGGCCCATCTTGCTCAGAGGCTAACCGGGGATTCACCTCTACCCCTGTGGGCCAGTCCGAGCCTGTATCTGTACACAGATTAGTAAGCGTTTACATACAATAACTATGCATAGTTTCAGGAAAACACTGTCATAGTGCGACTAATCGATATGTATATATACCTAAATATATATATTTCTTATACTGTTATATATACACACACACACTGTATTATACTATATATATATATATATATATATATATATATTTATACACTGTATTATAATATATATATATATATATATATATATACTGTATATATATTTATAGAACACCTAAAATATATAACTGGTTGAAAATCGTAAGCCTCTGTGGAAATTAGAGACTGTGACGAATTGTACTGTACAAAGAGCACAGAGGGTTAATGGAGAAACGGAGAGGAGAGAGCTGTAGCAGCGTATACTCAATGATTACCCATACAACCCCTGTGCGGGCAAACGTGAGAAGCACAGAGAGGACGCAATTAGTTTAAGGCTGATAAATCCCAGTTTTAGATCACACAGCTCCTCTCTCAGACACACGCAGAAATGCACCATTATATTCATAATGCCACACGCACACATTCACACTCATAGGTCTCCATAACCTCCAAGCAAAGTTATTTGTATTTGGGCTGGATTTGATGCATGGCCTCAATTTGCCCAGTCACACCTGCAAGCGGGAACTGTATTGGCTCCGAGCTGATTGGGGGGAAATTACCAGTCATCCATCAAAAGAGAGACGGTCACACAATAAAAGAGACATGCAGGTGGCCAACCGAGACTGCTGATCTTCAAACAGGTCAATATAATATCCCAACATCGCAGAGAGTCAGCAGCTTATAATAGTAAAACTGATACAAAGAGCAGCTAATATCCTGCACACATATGTATGTAGAGGTCTCGGGAAGTTCTAAGAACTGGTGATATGTGAAATAAGGTAGTGATCATGAGGACAGATATGTTTCTAGGACTTCCCACCAGCAATCCAGTTCAGCACTATAGTCAGGTTCTCCCTGGTTAGAAAAGGCTGATTACTGAAAGTCCAAGGGTCCTTTTTGCATGGGATGATGAAGGTTTGATCAACCAATTATTGCTCCATGTAGATATGACATAAACAACCCCAATTTTTTGGATAATTTTAATGCAGTATTAAAAAAAATCTGGGGACATCATATTGTCCTGTGTAATATGTGTGACCAACAAGTGAAAACTGTAAAACCGTATGGGGGCAAACTATCATATTACGGATCGTTCATCTCCTGACTAATGAAACTTGTTGCATTTATTTATATGCCGGTAACAAGCAATGATCACCTGTTGCTCCTCATCAGTAAGGTATGATGTGTAAAAGGATTCTTAGATGATGCTCAAACATTAAAGCTGAGACTTTACATTAGCCGGCCATGTACATGAGATAGCTGGTGGCCGACGGCAGTTTCTACCAGCACCACAATAATCATGTGCGCTTGGCTGAATGTGTCTGTTTTTTTCATGGGAAAAGGACATAAGCCAGTGCAGTCACCTCTGGCAGCAATTCAGCTCCAGCAGGATCAACTGTATAGGGATGTTGAAATCTGACATGTCCAATCCTTCTTTTGTCTGACATCTGCCTTTGAGGGACAGTCAAGAGGCCCCAAGCACATTAAATCACTGGCTAGTCCAGCCAAAACAGCAGGTCTGGATGAATTTTACATAATGTGTATGGCCAGTCAATCACAGAAGCATTTTTACTAAAGGTATATTAAGAACTGGAAACAAAGTGAGAGCTATGATGATGGAAAATTAAGAAAAATGGGGTTAACAAAGGGAATATGTAAGAACAAACTGGAACCTGCTTGGTTGTCATCTGCTATTCCTCAATTTTATTCTCTAAGTCTAAAATGTGACTTTTGATCTATGACTGTTGTGCAACAGTCAGAAGACACTAATGTCTTTAACCCCTTTCCAACATCTGCTGTACACGTATGGCGGATGTAGAGTCTTTAAAGATGGTGCTGAGCGAGTGTCGAAGCCAGCAGGTGCCAGGGTTGTGAATGGTGAGAACTCTGATCATAAACATTTAACATCTCAGATGCCATGATCAACTACAAGATTGCTGGAACAATTTGGTTTGACATGGTAGCCAGGAGACATGAAGGCTCCCAGGCCTGCCATAGTAAAGTTACTATTGAGCCCTGCCTCAGGCAAGGCTTAACAGAAACATCACAATTTACCCTTAGCCTGCAATGATAAACCGTTGCAGTCTATGTTAATAAATCCTATAATGGGGGCTAAAGAAATGTAAAAATATTTAAAAGATTGAAATCCCCCTTTACCCATTTCACATATAAAATAAACATAATTGATATTGTCCCGTCCAAAAATGTCCAAGCAGTTAAAATATGCAATTATGCAGAGTGATCCAAAAGTGGGGAGACGCCAGAATGAATGGAAAACTCTGGTCAGGAACGGCATCCTGTGTGTAGCATGTTGCTAAGAGGAAGAGGGCAAATCTGTGAGGGGCAGTGACCAACACAGAGGCCATTTTGAAACCTGCTTTCTTGGAACCAAGTTGATATTTTCATATGGGAAGGGGTGCGTATGACATATGTATCTGATAGAGACTACGATGAATCCAAATCTGTGCTTGAATATGACCTTTATTCCTTTATTAACAATTTTCTCTTTGTTACAGACACAGATGTGGCTGTTGATTGTACTGATCTCCGGGGAGCACAGTACCCAAGTCATTGCAGTGGATTTCAAAGCTCGGCACCCTAACAGATCACCCATCTGTCATGGCACAGTTGGCAAATGACTTGCCAAATTTTGCCAAACAGGTTCTATTTCTTATAGTCCACTGTTTTCCATTTATTCAGATGTCTCTATACTTTGTACTGTATGGCGAACATGGTAAAGGAAAAAAATCTAAATAATAACCTGCAGTTTTTTGGTCATTTCACATTCTCCCTAAGAAATGCAATCAAACGTGATCAAAAAGTCATACATACCCATAGAAAAAGTCCTTACACCATGGCCATGCAAATTAACTTTTTTGTGATTAACATTATTTTTCTAAAAGTACTAAAACATAATAAAAACTATATCAATCTGGTGTCATTGTAATTGCGCTGACCCGCAGAATAAAGGTAATCATGGTTTCCTTTTTAACGCCCAGTGAACACAATAAATACGAAACCCATAAGACAATGTCACAGTTATATTTTTTTCCATTTCCACAACATTAATATTTTTTCCAGCTTCGTAATATATCGTATGGAACATTAAAGGGAGCTATTAGAAAGTACAAGTTGTCCTGCAAAAAACAAACTCTCATACAGCTATGTGATCAAACAATAAAAAAGTTTTGGAATGACGGCATTACTGGGGGATAAGGCTTTTTGTGACCATACTGATCATGATCTTGGTCTATTGGTCACATACCGTAGTATCCGCCCTATAAAACGCACTTTCCCCCCCCAAAACTGGGGAGAAAATGTCAGTGCACCTTATTGCATACTAATGAGCGCTTCAATTATGGAGGAGCTCATTAGTACAGGAGGACCGGGAAGCGGTGAATGCAGCACTCCCTGGGCTCTGTACTCAACGCTTCCTGGTCCTTGGCCATTCGCTGTGCGGTGACTGTGCTCAGCATGAGGACGTCGGTTCGCTGTGACCTCATACTGTGCGCGTCACGTCACAGCACACCACACGGCAGGAAGAGCCGGAAGATCAGGATCTGGATCCCCAGGCTGGCAGTGTCATCCGGAGCAAGAGAGGTAAGTTGATTTGTTGTTTTTGTCTGTTCTGAGGTCTGAATGGTGGTCTTAACATTGGGGGTCGGATCTGTGTGTCTTCAAAGGGGTCTTATTAACATGCCAGTCTAATCTGAGGTCTGAATGGGGGTCTCAACATTGGGGGTCTGATCTGTGTGTCTTAAAAGGGGTCTTATTAACATGCCAGTCTAATCTGAGGTCTGAATGGGGGTCTCAACATTGGGGGTCTGATCTGTGTGTCTTAAAAGGGGTCTTATTAACATGCCAGTCTGATCTGAGGTCTGAATGAGGGTCTTAACATTGGGGGTCTGATCCGTGTGTTTGAATTGGGGTCTTATTAACATTGAGGGTCTGATCTGAGGTGTAATTGGGGGTCTTATTAATGCTGAGGGTCTGATCTAAGGTCTGGTTAACATTGAGGGTCTGATTAGGGCTCTGAGCTGTGGTCTGATAAAAAATATATATTTTTCTCTTATTTTCCTCCTCTAAAACCTAGGTGTGTCTTATGGGCAGGTGCATCTTATAGGGCGAAAAATATAGTACCTGTTTATCCATATTTATTTAATTGGAGCCCCAGAAATGTCAAATTCGCCCCTGCATACATATTATATTGGTCCAACAGCCATCGCAAACGACCCCCCCCTCCATATACATGCATGCTTGGCTAATCATGTACAGTATGTGTTTTGAACGGTGGACAGGGGAGAATGATGGACAGTAAAGACACTACTGATAGCGGCTAAGGCTACTTTCACATTAGCGTTTTTAAATTCCGGTATTGAGTTCCGTTACAGGGGCTCAATACCGGAAAAAAACGCTTCAGTTTTGTCCCCATTCATTGTCAATGGGGACAAAACTGAACTGAAGACAACGGAATGCTCCTGAAAGCATTCCGTTCCGTCTTCAGACCGGAGAACAAACCGCAGCATGCTGCGGTTTGCTCTCCGGTCCAGGCATCCGCACCAAGACGGATCCGGAATGACCCCCAATGCAAGTCAATGGGGACGGATCCGTTTGGTGTGGACACACCAGTAATCCGGATCTGTCCTCCATTGATTTGCAATGGGGGGTCATTCCGGATCCGGCTACATACATACAGACATACATACATACATACATACATACTCACATACTCCAGGGACGCCGGCAGTATGTCTTCACGCGCCTCCTGCGCGCAGCTATGACGTTTCCCCACTGCGCCCAGCAGAGGGCGCTGTGGGGAATTGTCATCACTGCGCGCAGGAGGCGCGTGAAGACGTTCTGCCGGCGTCCCTGGAGTATGTGAGTATGTATGTATGTTTGTATGTTTGTCTGTATGTTTGTATGTATGTCTGTGTCTTGTTTCAATGAGTGTCATGTGTGGGGCCGGAGCGCTGCTCCGGCTCCACACATGTATAGCGTTAGCACGGATCCGTTGGCACCCTTTAGGTGCCGGATCCGTGCTAACGCTAGTGTGAAAGAGGCCTTATCCACTCCAGAACAAACGGATCAGGCAGTTGAAATCTAATAGCCTGATCCTTATCTCTCCCAACATCTACTGTCAGAAGAGAGACTGGATGCCACCATACACATGTTCCGAGGGTTCGGCCAACATGTATATAATGTGTACGTCTAGCTTAAAGGGGTTATTGTATGACTAATGTAAAAAATGTAAATGAGACATCATATAGTACATGACAACCGCTTTCTAGCAAAGCTAGAACCAGCCATGTACCTCACATGGATCCAGAGATCTCCCCATTTATTGCTCTGCTAGATTTATATCAAGTTGACAGCTCAAGGGGAGTGTCTTTACTGCTGCAGCTCAGGGGGCGTGTCTATTCTCTCCCTATCACAGCTCAGGAGGCAGTTGAAAAATGAAACTGAGCATGTGCGGCCATCTCAGTGAGCAGGTCAAAGAAATAAGAAAAAAACAAACAGCAGGTGGCGCTATACAGATACATTTTATTGGATAACTTAGTGACTATACTACATTTTTAATTACATCCAATTACAAAACTATTCAGATCCATGTGCTGGTTTGAAAACTAGAATATTTTTTGTGGGACAACTCCTTTAAAGTAAAACTAAGTCACTGTATGAAGGTACATGACAGCTTGACAAATGATAACAGATTTAAAAATACAATAAGAATCATTAGAATACAGGAACGCAGGACTGCGGGATGAGGAATTACAGCAGTCTCCATGTGATTTATGAGTGAAAAATTACTGCTTTGTGTGCAGATTTCTGGGTGAGCAATCACCGTTATTTGCTGATATGTATGGGAGAGGGATTATTAGTTGGAGCTGATGGGCTGTCACGGTCAGAACCCCTTGTATAAATAAGGGGTCGGATCAACCTTAGTATTTGTTTTAGGTGAGACACAGAAAAATTGCTCTCCATTAGCACCAAATGGGGCTCTTGTGTGGGATAATTAACAGTGACGGTGAGGAATATCAGAACAATGGTGAACGCATCAGATTTATGAAGAGCGTTTATCACTCTACACAATTCATATTGGGCCTGACATTGCGGATCTCTGCTGCTTAGGTAACTATGCTGCTTTAAGGGGTCTCTGGTTTTATGAAAAAGGCTAGGCTCACACCATTGTTAGGTTACCATTGGGGGTTACATTTGGCAGGACTGATTGAAATGGTTCCCCAAGAGTATGCCCCAGATGAGTTACAGTGTACTCCTATAGAGTTACTAATGGCTGCTATTGACTTCCATTACAGGGGTTCTACGTGATTTTCATTTATGGCATATCTTCAGGATAGGTCATCAATATAAGATTGTGGAGGGGGCCGAATCCCAGCTCACCCTCCAATCAGCTGTTTAACCCTTTCCTGATGCAGTGATTTTTCATTTTTGATTTTTTTGCTCCCTGCCTTCCCAGAGCCATAACTTTTTAATTTTTCCATTCCCATATCTATATGAGGGCTTGTTTTTTGCAGGACAAGTTGTACTTCAATGCCACTATTTAATATTGCATAGGATGTAGTGGGAAAAATATTCTAAATGTGGTGGAATTGGAAAGAAAACCCCCATTCCGCCACAGTTTTATGGGTCTTTTTTTTTAACAATGTTCACTTTGCAGTAAAACTGACTTGTGCTGTTCATTTTTATTCTTCAGGTCAGTATGAATCCGGCGATACCACATATGTATAGTTTTTCTTGCATTTTAATACTGAAAAATGAAAGATTTTGAAATAATTATTTTTTTCTTTTCATTGCCAAATTCTGACCCCATAACTTTTTCATAATTATGTCTACAGAGATGTATGGCGGCTTATTATTTGTGGGATGATCTGTAGTTTTTGATAATACCATTTTCGATGTGTGTATGACTTTTTAATATCTTTTCATTACATTTTTTTGGGAGATAAAGTGATGAAAAAACTGCATCGGCCATTTTTTTTCCCCGTTACACCATTCACTGTATGGGATAACATTTCTTATATTTTAATAGTATGGGCGTTTTCCCATGCAGTGTTGTCCATGATGTTATCCTTTTTAATTGTTTATTTTTATTTTGGGGAAAGGGGGATAATTCGAATTTTTTTTGTTTATATTTTTCCAAACTTTTTTTTTTTTTTTTTTTTTTTTTACTTTTTGTTAGGTCTCCATGTGGACCACAAATTGCAATCATCAGATTGCAACTTATACAAAATAATGGAATTTGTTCCATTATTCACATCTGAGGGGTTAAATGTCCGTGGTACCACCAATCGCGGACATTGCAGACACCGCAGACCTGGCAGCTATGGCACTTGCTCCGTTCTGGAGTGGGCACCATCTTTAAAGACCCAACATCTGCCATACATGATGTCAGGTATGGGTTAAAGAAGCTCTGGTGAGTGCCACAGCCTCCTCACAGCATACCAAGCACAGTGGTGTCCATAGGATAGCGGCTGTGCTTGGTATTGCAGCTCAGCCCCACTCACTTGAATTGGTCTAGGTCGTGTGACTAATGAACTTGATGTTGCATGGCCTAGGAGTGGAGGAGTGGGCTGGAGTCGGACCTTCACCAGTCAGATATTGATGACCTATCCTGAGGAAAGACCATCAGTATTAAAATCCCAGAAAACCCTTTAAAATAGTCAATGCTGTGTTTTTCCATAAAGTTTTGACAACATTATATTGGTGTATACTGGATATTTCTTGATAATGAAAGTCTATGGTACATTAAAGGGTTTGTGCAAGTATGGGTGTTGACATTGCTACTGCCAATCATTGACCACGTAGAGAAGACTAGATTCCCTTTGCGTCATGTGACCTTGGATGTTGACACTGAGGGAGCCCAGCAGAGCATCGCAGGCCTTCAGGAGAAGGAGTCGGGAAGCAGGTAAATCATTTTTACTTTAGAGGTCCGGATGAATGGTGGGGTGGGGATTGCAAAAAAAACCCTCCCATTTTCCATGCATAAATACCAGAAATTTCCCCTCAGCACATGAACTTAGCCTATACCTTCGTCAATGTATGATGAAAAGTTTTGCAACAGTGGGAGTCATTTGTCATTGCCCCTTTGAAAAATGGGGTAAAAAAACTTAAACCACGGATGTGCAACTTTTTTTTAAAAAAAGCCATTTGCACAAGAATTGGTGGGACTTAGCGGAAAGGCAGTCGAGCTTTGTGTGAAAGGAGTAGGCGTAAGATATGAAATTTTGCACTAAAATTGCGCCACAATTGGTGTAAAAATAAGGCAACCAATAGTTGGTGTAGAGTTAGACAAAAATCTCTAGCAAACACCAAGTTTTTCATTCAGCCTAAGCCCCTGTGATAAATCTGGTTCAGGTCTACACAGCCTGGCTATAGGATTAGTAAATCTGGGCCAAAGAATATTAGAAAACTATACATCTTTCTAGTATGCATCTGACCCTGACTGCTTCTACCTCTAGTTTGTGTTGCCTTCTGTACCGCGTTGCAGACAGAGCAGAATCAGAGTCAGAATATTGATAGATGCCCATACAATAAAATGACTCACATTAGTCCTGGACTCCAGAAGAGTTCACACTCTAATTGCCCTATCTCAGATATAAAGCACAAACATTAGGGACCATTTTCACATCAACACAATTATCCTATTATATGTTTTTGCAGGAAAAGAGAGCACTGCCTTTGATATTTCTGCAAAGCCAGTTAATCTAGGAACATAAAGGGATCCTGTGCAACTAAATGTCATTCACTGATCTAAGAAAAGCATGCTGTTACATTCATGATATGTCTGGAGCACATCAAAATACCTCTAAAGTTCAGGTTAACACGGGTTCCACTTAAATGGCCCCTAACTTTTGACGACACATCTTTGCATAAATCAATTGTACAAACGACCACAAAAAATCTTGCGCTATGTTTTATAGGTGAGAAATGTATAGTTATTCTGTTATCAGCTGTTTACGAGCTCCCCCTTCCTCTGCTAATTGCTTTTCCCTGTTTCCCCATCCAGGACAGGTCATTTCTGTCGGAGGATAATACTACACATGTCAATGCAAGTCTATGGAGAGGGGAGGGGGAGGAGTGAGGAGGAGCTGTGGAGACCCCCCCACACACACACAGACAGGCAGACTGCACAGCTACATAGATAGCTTATAGCTCAGCACAAGTGCTTCATTCACAGAAATACAGTTCAGTACTTCTCTTCAATGTTCTCCCTGCTTCTGGTGCTGCTTCTTAATGACTGTAAGTAAGTTATGAAGGAGATTTTCCTCTACTTTCTATGTGTGCAGTGGATGTCAGCTAGTCATCAAGATATTCATCAAGCACAGACTAAAACTGCTCAAAAAGCCAGATACAAGTTATATAATATGTACAACGTACACACGTTGTACTATTGATTAATGCAAAGTTTGTTAAAAGCTCAGTGACACTTTGATCATATAGGTAACTCACAATAGTGTAGTAATTTCCTTTAGACTTTTACCTTTATAATTCCAAGCTTCATAAACATAGGTCGGTACAGATAGTAAAGTCTCTCATTCCTAAAAACCCTTGCCATACAATGTTTCGGAAGGGCACTCCCCTTTCATCATGTACAGCGCTCTGCTATCTCAGGTTCTCCCATAGAAATGAATGGAGTGGCAGTGCGCCTGCCCACTCCATTAATTTCAGGCAGCCTCCACAGGGTACAGGGTCCCCATTATCGTGATCGGTGGGGGTCCTATCCCTGGATGCAAAATAGGCTTCATACAGACATCAACTCTATTTTGTAGACAGCAAAATACATACAGTGGTGTGAATGTCCCCAACAGCAATAAGGCAGGGAATAAAACCATGAGACATGACATCACGTGACATGTCACTTCTTGATATGGATTTTGAATCTGCATGAAAAAAATCTGCGGCGGTGCAGAGTCCCATTGGAAACAATGGGGCATGGGTTTCTCAAGGATTTGGCAAGTAAAATTTCCACTATGTGAACATACCCTTAATTAAAGTTAAAAAATCAATTGAAAGCTAAAGACACCTGTTCCGTGCTCTGATGGGATAATACATCATCGCCATCGCTGTCTTATTTTACACTGTAAGTGCTTCTGCTCTTCCCTGCTTAATTGAATTGAAATATTTTCGCGTTCCTCTCTGGGTAAAGACTCCTCTCAGAAATCCTTAATATAACATAACCAGTTAAGTGATCGTTTCCTTTCAGGCATAACCAGCCTTTTATCATTCTACCAAAGAGACTTCGCTGACGAGATATCAGGATGCTCTTCACACACATTTGTAGCTGGCATCCTCTGCGTGCGTGGCACCGATGCGCGTGCCATTCTTAGAATTGATGCGCACGGTGTCAGTGTTACATGAGTGGCAGAATCTGAGCACAAGTAAATAGAGCAGGAGCAGGTTGAGGAGCCCAGCTGTAATTTGCGCAGATGTGAGACTGAAGCATCACGCAGCATGCTACATGAAAGATGCCGGCTATTAAAATTCATATGAAAATAGATAAACAACATGGCCAAGCTCAGAACGATCACTAGACGGCATAGACTTGTGCCTAGGGTTATCTGCCATCAGCCTGTTGTAACAATCCATAACAGTAAATGAATTATAAGAGGAGTAACACTCTGAATTTCCGTCATAACAGCAAAATACTGACATAATATTATCTTATAGAGGACAGGTCTATTTCAGTAAATCCTCATGTATTCCCCAGTAACGTTGTTTCGTTACTTCTGTTATTGTTCCTGGAAATGTAAGAAATAGAATTGACAGCTGGGTGCTATTATTCCCCTTATCAATTGGAGGAGGGCCCTACCCAATGAGTGCTGAATTGGGACACAACCTTTTGAGATGGGGGCAATAATTACTTCCTCAGGAGAAACACCTATTTTTTTAAATGTAGTCTCATATTCTGTGCTAAGAGGTTATACCATGATATATGTAAAAAAATGAAAATTATACATCATATAGAAGGACTCGGCTTCGCCCGGGTATATTTCATCTATTTCATTTAATGTTTGTGTGTGTGTCATTAAAAGATATTGAGAGTGACCTCTACACTGCCCGCCCCTTTAACAGTGACCTCCACAGCAGCTAGGGTGGCCACTGTCTTCACCCCAGAAAGCCTGACCTCACCGGCCATGCCCCCAAACGTGAATCCACGCCCAGTCCCAATGAAGCCACACCCCTAAACACGAGGCCACGCCCCTTGGTTCAGTGAAGACACAGAGGAGAAGCTGTCTGAGCGTGAGCTACTGAAAGGGTGGACATCCCTGCGTCAGTCCAGGCACTGCGCCGGACGGAGGACAGGGAGCCAGAAAACCAGACTGTCCAGCCTAAAACCGGATGTAGGGCCGCCCTAACATCAGCCTGCCCCTAGGTTGGCCAGAGGTCTGGTTTTCGGCTGGACAGTCCGGCTTTCAGACACTTTGTCCTCTGTCCTGCGCAGGGCCTGGATGAGTTGATTTTTACCTTCATTTTTTTCAATCCCTAATGGCTGTGGAGTGGAAGGGGTCGTGGCCTGACCGAGTCAGGGGGGTAGCTTAGCGGGACCTGGGGGTGGGGCTTTTAAGTCCTTCTTTTGAGGGTGGCCTGAGATTACAGGTCAATGCCCTGGTAATTTATGAGGAAACACAGTGGGTAGCAGTGGAAGAAAACATCGTTTATTACTACTGAACGGTAAATATGTGAAATTTACATTATATTAGGTAATGATTGATGATGAATGAGTCTAAAACATAAGTTATATTTATGGTAACCGGAATACTCCTTTAACAGTGTCATCCACAGCACTCTGCCCCTTTAAAGCAGACCCACCGCAGTAAAGGAAAATGGCTGGGTTGTCATGGAAACCTTGTGTGAAACTATGTGTGTGTGTGGAGACTAACTGCCTGTGAGCTTCTATTGGCTGATAAGGGTCATGTGACCAGGCTTCTATTAGCTAAGGCATTTTTTGGGAATATCTCAGGAACGGTACGTCCTGGAGAGCTGCGACCCGTTCTAAAACCTTCCCAGACACCTGATGTACCTGTGTGCCAAATTTCGTGTAGTTTCGTAATTGTAGCTGTGGCGGTGCGGATTGCTTTCGCGGACATACACACATACATACATACATACATACACTCAGCTTTATATATTAGATGACAATCTCTTTGTAACAAAGCTAGGACAAGCACTGTACCAGAGATCTTGTCATTCGTTCCTCCAATTGCTGTGCTAGAGGGGAGCTCAGGGATTTGTCCTTTCTCAGCCTTTTAATGAAGATCTGGCTGGTGGCATTTGAAGGATGGACCTGAGCATGTGCGACCACCTCAGCCAGGTGGACAGAAATATAAGATAAAGAACAAATAACAGGTGGGGCTATACAGCTAGTTTTTAGTAAATAACTCAGTGGCTGTAGAAAATTTTTTAATTACAAGCAATTACAAAAGTGTGCATATCCAGGTCCTGATTTGAAAAATGGAGAATATTTTTGTGGGACATACCCTTTAATTTATCCTTATAGCTCTGTTTTTCTGATATGATATTCCTATTGACATGGGAGATCAGATCATTGGAATAGCTGGTAGGCCGATCAAGGGATGCAATCAATCGATATTGCCACAGTCAGAGCAATCAAGGTTAAATGCTGAGACCGGAGGTTCCTCAAATCCTGGCTGTACAGCAGAAGGCAGCTCTAACACCTGGAGATTTTTTTTTTTAATAATAGAAAGGCTCAGGTAGCCATTGGTCCCCCCCTACTGCAATGATGCCCAAAGTTGTTGCTGCAGACTGAGAACTTATCAAAGGAAGTGTGCCGATAGTTAAAGTGTATCACCAGTCCTAAAATAACTTTTCATGAATGAATATTGCATGTGAATATTAGAAACTTTGTAAGAAATCTTATTAAAAAAGGCTTCTAACTGCTTTAATGAGGATGCTTAGCTCTTTTCTGTTTTTAATATTGAAGTCTCTGGAGCTCTCTGAAGGGGGGGGAGGAGGCTGCTATATTAGAGACACACAAATTGCAGTTTCTTAGCTCTGCTGCACTTAGCAGTTCTAAACCTACTATATCTAGTAGGATAAGTCTCTATCACTGTTTAGAGTGATTAATCACATAGTAGCTGGCATTGGCCTCCTTATCCCTCCTCTCTCTGTAGACTTTTGTGTGTAAGGCTGGAGACTGGTGCTACAAGAGATAAGAGGCTGAGTGGAGGGAAAGTGGAGGAAAGAAGCCTGAAAAGTCCAGGGGGATGCATAATTCTTTAATAAGATGTATTACAAAGTTTCTTATATTTACCTGTACAATTCATTTCTGAAAACTTACTTATAACCAGAGGTACACTTTAAGGAGTTAAAAAGGTTCTCCAATAAGGGTTCGGCTTCATGGTGTCGTGTGACAGTTGACGCGTCCAAGCATCGCAGTGTAGAAGTGCTAGCATACAGTATAAATAAAAGGGGTCGCAGAGTGATTTGAATGTTTGTTGATCGTGACCCCAGAATTGCAAAAAGTCCGGCAGTGTTAAATATTTTCCAATTCTGGGGTGGCAGTTGCAGCACACGTGCTTTTCGCGCTTTGACCTCATTCATTTCTGTGCTAGGACCGGTAAGCTGCGATACCACTGCAATCCTTGAGGGAGACAGCTGTCACACGACCAGGATCGCAGTGCTGCTGAACCCTAAAATATGGTTGACTTGTCAGTGAGCCATGAGTAGATTGTAGCTGGGGTAAAATTGGTAAAATTATGTTTGAATTTCAATAATTTTGGTTATCCTAGAAAATGTCTTTGATGCTTTTGCCTCCATTATTTTACCCCTCTACCCCATAAATATGCATGTATAGTTTTATCAATCAATATAGATCCATTTCAGCAGCTGTGTTATTTGTGGGCCATGACTGCTGGCAATAAAATGATATTTTAGTTGTTTGCTCTAAGATTGCAATGTCCCAAGGATTGACTGCCTCATTCCAGCAGTGGATAATGTCCCTGCTTTACCTTAAGGCTACAATTGCACAATGTAAATATTAATTTTAAAGAAATATAATTTTCCACGCTACAAGCCAGCGCATTGAACTCTTGTAAAATCGATATTTAGTAGAATAGGATTTCCCATTCTGTTCTCTTTGGTTGTGAATAAGATTCATGTTGATAGCTGGCTTATTAGCTTACCGCTCGTTTATTGGTCTGATTCTTCTGTCTAGAATATCATTTTAATAAATGGCGCTCATTTTACCTGTTCAGGATTTGTCCATCCTCAAGGCAGAAACCGCTTGAACAAATAACATTTGTCTGGAGTGTCACAAATATGATTTAATTTGGGAGTTACCTACAGTCATGTATGGGGCTGGTAAATGACTTCAAATGTATTTAATAGTTTGCGTGTGACTAAAATGATTTATCTATCAGTGCCAAGTAGCAAACTGAAGAATAACCAGTTATGTCGCTTTCAGGGCAGGATGGACTGTGCAGTAAGTTATCATCATAGCCTCCCATAGATTACAGGAGATGGCTACAAGGCAGCTCCTCTCAGAACACTATCACTCCATCTTTTTAATATATCAGTATAAAACAGAACTCCAGCTCCACTGCAGACTTAAATCATATATTTCTGGCTGCCTGCAGCCACCACTAGGGGGAATTTATAAGCCTATAGCTTTATTACTCAATGTACAAACTGTATGCAATAACTCCACCTAGGGGTGGCTTCAGGCAGTAAGAATTTTATTATTTAAAGGGGTTTTCCAGGAATTAAATATTGATAATCTATCCTCAGGATAAGTCATCAATATTGGATTTGAACCACCATCAGATATTGATGATCTGTCCTGAGAATAGCTCATTAATATTTATGTTCTGGGAAAACCCTTTAATTCTGTGTCCATCCAGAACATGTGGAGCTCTGTATTAGTAAACCTTTTGGGCTTAGGGACAGGGGTGTATTGGGAACTGGAAAAAAAAACTAAAAGTGGCCCATGTTGTAGGTGGGTCAAACTGAAAGAAGACAAGTAGGTGGGGACAACCAAAGTAGACAGGGCCTGCAATACTGTAGTGCAGCGCAGAATACTGCCCCAGCAGAAACAAATACCACAGGACAGCACAAAATACTGCCACCCTCAACACAGTATTCAACTGTATTGCCATCATGAGGACAGTAATACAGTTGAGTTCAGTAGGGCCGTTGAGCATCAAAACATTATGTACTTGGGCATCGGCCCACTGGGAAATTTCCCTGTACAGTCTATGGCCGATCCGCCCCTGCTTAGGGTTCATTTTCTTTTAGCAAGTCTCTAGAAAAATCAGGGTAATGAAATGGAAGGCTTTTCTAGCACTGTTATCACTTTGCAGTGATTGATGTTGGTCACATTGGTCAGATGTTTTCTGATCAGGCATTTTGCACTGCTGGTTGGCCTATGGGTCATCCTCCATCCCATGAATATGAACTTTTTTCTCTGCTCAAAAGCAAAGAAAACCAAGCTTTTGATATCTTATGCCAAAACACCAGGGTAACTTTGTGCACAATGTAAAAGAGTCCATACATTAAGCCAATCAGCAGAAGAAGGAATAGAATGGTGGAACTCAAAGTTCCTTAAAAATCATTCTGTTTGATTAAAACATTTGCAGTACAAGGGAACAGCAGGTACATGAAGGCCTTCATGTACCTGCTCTTCCCTTGTGCTGCAGATGTATGGTTGTCCTCCAAACTCATGAATTCATAGGGCTCTTCTTATACGTGGAACGGCCAATGGATTCCAGTTTGAATAGGGCGTTTGAAAAGTTTTATTGCACTATAAAGATAAGCGGCATGCTTTTATAATACTGCAAACTGTACAGTGGTAAAGGACGATGTTTAATTGACTTTACATGACAGCCTGGTTTAGGTGACAAGACGAGAAAGCCAGGTGTCTGGCATGATACTGTCCTGTTGGCTTTAGAAACATATCTTGGCATTGCAAGCTGTTATTTAGGTTATGATTTTTAGTCTATTTACATGCAGATGCTTCTGAGAATTCAGTAAAAATTATTATTCCCCAGATTACTGTAATAGCATAAAGCTCCAGGAAAAAAAGATGTTATCAAGTGCAAAGCCACAAAGACACAGCTTCTATTTTTGATTTTCTTTGAATCTGAGCATCATGATCAACCTTTCCCTCAGGCCCCTGCACTAAGTATTATGTCATGAATCAGTTCTTCCTGGAGTGTTCCTTTGGGACCTGGACTGATGCTTAAAGTGGTTTTCCAGTAAATAGGTATTGATGACCAGGATAGGTCATCAATATCAGATTGGTGAGGGTCCAGCACCTGACCCCCCAATGATCAGCTGTTTCAAGCAGCCCTCTGCCAGAAACTATACAGCTGAAGGAGCCAGAAGCAGAAACCAAGTGAATGGAAACTGATTTGTAAGACACTGGTTCCAGAATCTACAAAATGGACAGAGTCTTATGTCTATTGTATAGTTGTTGGCACTGGTGGCTACATGCAACAGCTGATCGGATGTCGGACTTCCACTGAACCATCCTGAGATATCTAAGTCCCAGAAAACCCCTTTAAAATGAAGTTGTAAAGGTCATTGGCATTCCTCCTTTACAGTGGCACTTGTGGCCACCAACTGCGGAAACAACAACAGGGGTCAATTCAAGTAAATGGGATTGTTTTGTAGCTCTCTCTAGTGGGTGGCTGTGCAGAGAACATGGAGGTCCTGTGGGTATCACTAAGGGGATCCAGGGACCCCCAGTAATTAGTAAGTGATGGAATATCCATTACTTCCTATAGTGGGAAAACTCCTTTAAAAAAAAACTCCTTTAAAACTTGACTTTCTATCTTCCATCACTTAGTCTTATATGAGGTGTTCTGTTAGGTTTTTCAGAATCCTAATGTAAACCTCTATCTCTCTCCTATATTGCTTGCAATGCCCTCATCTGCTTTTACTCAGTCACCTTCTTGCAATATTGCTTTCCACATTATATCCTTTTATTGCTTTGTACGGTACTTGTTCTTTTAGGTTATATTGAAGCTATGTGCTCGCTGGTATCATTGTACCCTCCCATGCTGCCATTGCGTGCATCTTGCTCAGTGCACAAACTAATTTCTCCAGTCATTCTGGGAAAACGTTGTAACATATGCTCTAGAGCTTACATTACACTAATGACTGCTGGTTACTGAAGCATAGTCCTAGGCTCCATCAACATGTGTCTACAGGGGAAACTCTTATTTGATGCAAGTATTTTTAATAGCAGATCCCACAAGTTATAATGTTATTACGACTACTAGTATTTTATCGTGTCTGAGATTTGCTGGTTTTTAATGGCCCGTCTACCACTCAGTTGGATCACTTTAGAAAAGTATAGTTCAAAAACATTTTATGGAAAACTGAACAATATTTACAGAGTATACCATTCCCATCTTTACAGTTATTTTCTCCTTCAAAGACTAGCATCCTGATCATACACAAAATTAGGATGCTGATGGGCTCATGGTCAAATTTTTCATCTGGGTCTGGCAGTTTCTTGTAAGATTTACCGGCAATGGTGTTGCACAGTGAGCTCACATGTTTCTGGAATCTTGGCCTGTCCTGGATGTACTGGCAAGGGGGATGGGGTAAGCTGCGAAGGGGTCTGGGGCCCAAGTGATAGAGATTGATATTGATCTCTGAGGTGGGAACCGTACCTATAAAATGTAGTAGGTTATAGTGGTAGAAAAGCACTCTATATCTGGAATATATGTCACTTTCTTTATTTGTGATAATAAAAATATATATCAATAAAACATCACCTTAAAACATATTGAAAATAGCTCAACATCAAGTCATAAGAAAATATGGATCATACCACAATATTGTCTTTTAGTTACACCTTTGTGCAATAGGTAAACAGGTATACTAGTATACGATAATATGTAATTGCTTAGTCTTTCTTTACATAGAATAAGCCCCTTTTTGAGAATAAGCCCCTTTTTTGGGATTTGTTAATTCGTTCAATTGAAAGTCCTCCAGGATATATACTTAACGTGGATCTTGGGTCCAGTAATAATCAGCGCTTATTATATGGGGTATTTAGTGCAGTAGTAGTGTTAGTAATCTCAGCTTACTTACTGCTTGATGTCATCACCACTGTGGCGTCCCACGTGGTATAATGTACTCACCCCCTAAGCGCGTGATTCGGAGACGCTGTGTGATTTGGAAGCGCAGGTTGATTTGTGTCTGTCGGCATCCAAGTGTAGATACCGCTCTCCGTGCGGCTTCTACCTCCGGACACTGCCGTAATCTCGCGAGATGTGATCAACACAACGTAATACCACTGGGTAATTCACTCCATATACCTGTCCAATATGCGATACAGGTAATGGTTTTTGAAAGTGTGAATAAGGGTTTTATCCAAATAGTTCAAGATGATCCAAGATTTTCAGTATTTATGTAGTGGGTATTTGAGTGGGTTCCTCTTTCATATTCACCAGACGCGTTTCGAAGTCTCTCTACTTCTTCCTCAGTGGACATATGGCCACTGAGGAAGAAGTACAGAGGGGCTTATTCTAAAAAAAGGGGCTTATTCTATGTAAAGAAAGACTAAGCAATTACATATTATCGTATACTAGTATACCTGTTTACCTATTGCGCAAAGGTGTAACTAAAAGACAATATTGTGGTATGATCCATATTTTCTTATGACTTGATGTTGAGCTATTTTCAATATGTTTTAAGGTGATGTTTTATTAGTGTTTTATTGATATATTTTTATTATCACAAATAAAGAAAGTGACATATATTCCAGATATAGAGTGCTTTTCTACCACTATAACCTACTACATTTTATTTCGGAATTGGGTGGATCCATTGTAGTCAGTGCACCACCCATATTGAGCAGCAAAAGAGAGCCACCATATCCAGTGTTACCGTACCTATAAAATATTATTGGCATATCCTGTGGATATGCCAAGAAAGTCTGAAATGAGAATACCCCTTTAACCACCTAAATGTTTTGCCGGAGTCCAGTTCTGGCAGTGGGAAAAGTAGCTAACTGGAGGGGGGAGGCTGCTTTAGATGCTGCTATCTCCTGAATGGTAGCAGCTAGAAACATGCAACTGGTCTTGTTTGAAAGCTAGCATCATGTTCGGAACAGGGGAAGGTATCACTGATAGAAATCTGGATGCTGTAAATGCAGTTGAAAGTGAAAGTAAAAGCAGGTTTTCCCCGTAATTATTCCCGACTTGATTTCTAACAGTGATTTCTCCTCTGTTGCTTGGACTTTAGCTTTCCAGTTGCATGTTTCTAGATTCTACCATTCAGGAGATAGCAGTATCTAAAGCAGCCCTCCCCCCCTCCAGTTAGCTACTTTTCCCACTTCCCGAACTTGGGCAAAACAGGTGGGTAAGGACGTTTTTCAGTCAATGTAGCCATATGACTTTTGCAGGATGAGTTGGGGGGATCTAATGCAAAAAAACCCTGCAGTTCTGTTGTGCTCATTTGGTCTACTTAAACAAAAAAGAAGCACAAATATTTCCATGATACTTTCTTTTTGTAGGTTTCTCGCCCGGTTTTGACTTACAAACACCATCCAAATATGGATGCAAAATACTAACCAAAGAGGTGTGAACTGTACCTATCAAATATTCTGAAATGAGAATACCCCTTTAATGACCATTTTTCGGTCAGTGTAGCCATATAAGGGCTTATTATTTGTAGGATGAGTTGTATTTTTTGGGAGCTATAATACAAGAAAAACCTGTAGTTCTGTTGTAGTTTTTGCTCTTTCGGTCTGCTACAACACAGAAGAAGCACAAATATTTCCATGATACTTTTTGTAGGTTCCTTGCCAGGTTTTGGTTTACAAATACCACCAAATATGGATGCAAAATACCAACCAAACACTGACCATGTGAAAGTGGCCTTAGGCGTGCTAACATTTGATCTAAAGATCAATGAAATGTTTGTAACCCACCAAGCTTAGAGTTTTACTTACATGTGTGCACCTAGAATCTGTCTAATACGTGAAGCAAATTGATGCAATTTTGGTACAATTTGGTGCAACTAGGTTCTCTACACCTTTTCCTGACCTACTTGAAAAGGGGTGGGGCTTACTGGAAGATGGTCATGGCTTAAGATATTCCATTTGCACAAAAATTAAGCCACAATTCTGGTATAAAATTATGTCTCAAAGTAACGGCTCATGCACACGGCCGTTGGCCGGCTGTGTCCGTATTGCGTACTGCAGGTCCGCAATACACAGGCACCGGCCGTGTGCACACCGCATGACAGATCGCGGACCCATTCACTTGAATGGGTTCGCAATCCTGGAGATGCGGAACAGAGGCACGGATTGGAACACCACGGAAGCACTACAGAGTGCATGCACTTCTTTTTCGTGGTGCGAACCGTGGGATGTGGATCGCGGACCCCATTCAAGTGAATGGGTCCGCAATCCGAATGCAGCGGCCCCACTGTCAGTGCCCGTGCATTGTGGACCGCAAATTGCAGTTCACAGCTCGGGCACTGACTGCACACGTTTATGTGCATGAGCCCTAAGACAAAAGTGTCTGCACATCTATCATCCTGCCTGAGCCCCTGTGATAAATCTGGTGCAGGTCTAGACAGCCTAGGGCAGGGATGCCCAACAGCTGTTGCACAACTACAACTCCCAGCATGCCCGGACAGCCTACAGCTATCAGCCTACAGCAGGGCATGATGGGAGCTGTAATTTTACAACAGCTGGAGGGCCACAGGTTGAGCATCCCTGGCCTAAAGACCCATGCTGCAGTCTACAAACTGCAGTCCGCAATGCACTGGAATGGGGTCCGCGATCTGCATCCGACGGTCCGCACCGCAAAAAAGTAGAAAACCCATGGAAGAACACAGTAGACCGGAGCCTCCAAAGACATGAGGTATAAGGGAAAGATCTGCTCCTGTTCTGTGTTTAGAGCCGCACCTGGTCTTGGCTCAAAATCACTGATAGAAATCACTGACCGAAACACTGACATGTAACTGAGGTTTTAGGCTGCTTTCATACAGATGGTATTTGGTCAGTGTTTGATCAGTGATTTCCATCAGTGATTGTGAGCCAAAACCAGGCTCTGGTCAAAAACAGAGAACAAGAGGAAATCTTTCCACTAAGGCCCCTTTCACATGAACGTTTTTTTTGCGGCCTCCGATCCGCATTTTTCACTTGAAAAATGTGGACCCATTCATTTCTATGTGTCTGCAAAAAATACTGAGAGCATACTGTGTGCTGTCCGCATCCGTATGTCCGTTCCGTAGCCCCACAAAAAAGATAGAACATGTCCTATTCTTGTCCGTTTTGTGGACAAGGATAGGCATTGTTACAATGGATTCACAAAAAAAATGGATGCCATACGGACGCCATACGTTTTTTTTTTGCGGATACGCAATTTGCGGACCGCAAAACACAACATTTGTGTGAAAGTAGCCTAAACCTTATCTCTGTGGAGACTCCACTGCTGGCTCACAGTCACTGACCGTGTGGAAGTGGCTTGAGCTTACCCTGTCTATAGGATTATTAAATCTATGCCAAAGCATATTAAAGTTTTAGAAGTTTTCATTTAGGATGATATTACACATGTCCATAAGATCTGCTACTTCATGATCTCTACCATGAAAAGTGTAGAATAGTAGAATATTTTTGTTCAGTTCCAGACGTTGAGGACTGAGCAGGAGAAGCAGCTTTTGCTCTGTGTTCCGATCTCTGACTTGCAGTATGAACAGAACATTTGATTTCTACTGTGATCAATTTTCCAATATTGTCACCTGGATCTTTCTCCTGACCACATGAAGACTATTATATCAGATTGCACATGGAGGAGGTATGCCTGTGTGTCTAGAAACAGAATTAAATACTTTGTTATGTAGATCTCAGTGAAGCTGGAGGCATCAGGAGTGCTATAAGCTTCCCATGGGAGGTGGCGAGATGTTAAAAGTGATTCAAGTACTGTACTGATCAGACTAAATTATACCGTATTCCTTGTGTGAAGAAGGAAGGGAAAGCGCTATTTTCTGCTTTACTCTAGGGACCTAGCAAGGCGTTTAAGAGTATTTGTAAGTGGCCTGTTTGCTGGCGTCTAATAATCCCCCATAGTTCATGTATTTTATGTATATAATCTTACTATTAAACACAATATACAAGTACTAAAAACACACAAAAGCAGAATCAATGGGGATAACAGGTTGATATTATATGTTATTTCTCAAATGTAAATTTGCATCCTTTACATAAGTAAAAGGGTCCTTATGTGTGAATTTGGCTCTGGTGCACTTTTACCCATTTTGGGGCGTTTTTTTTCTGGATTTTTTTACACAATGGGGGACATTTATGCCGGGTATTTGGTGTGGAAATTTTGCAAATGCTGACGCATGCTGGGATTGGCCCATTGCGCATTTTCCTGCACCACTTTCAGAAGTGGAGTGAAAAGTTTGCCAGGATTTTAGATTACATTACTTTTTCATGTCACATTTATAAAGTGCAACTTTATTATAAAGAGCAACTTTAATTTCCCTTGCGGCAAATTTATTAATATTGTGCACCATCTGGTGCAGATGCAAATATCAAAACCAGTCTAAAAACTAACCTCAAATACACCTTCGATGATAAATTCCACCCTTTGTGTTCGCCGACTAGTGTTTTCTTCATGGCGTTTTTTTTCCCTTGTAGAGGTGACAGCAAAAAATGACAAGAGCTCCAGCATGCCGCATTTTTCAAAAGAAGCAAGAAAGAAAAAAAAAAAAAAACGCCACCCAATAAACAGAATGCCTTGAGCTAAATAACCTCTTGTGTGTTCTGTGTTTCATGTTTCTCATAGACATTCAGCTAACATCTGGAGCTGGTGTTTTTGCAGCAACAAACTGTACAAAACTGCAGGTGTAAAAAAATGCCACTAAAACGCAAAAAACACAGAAGAAAAAAAGAAAACTGTAAAACAACTCTCAGGCTGTTTTCCTACAGTCATTATTTGGTCAGTTAAGCCTCATGCACACAGCCGTTGCCTGGCTATGCCTGTAATGCGGCTCACTAATAACGGGTTCGCAATATACGGGCACCAGCCTTGTGCATACCATATCATGGATGTGGACCCATTCACTTGAATGGGACCGCAGTACGGAAGATATGGTGAAATATGGAATAGAAGCAGAGATTGGAAGCCCAATCTTCAGTGGGTTTTCTGTCCATGCCTCCGCACCATGCGGTTTAGACCGCTGGATGCGGATCGCGGACCCCATTCAAGTGAATGGGTCCGCGCCCACAGAAAGCGGACACGCATTCTGTGTCGGTGTGGATATGCTATAAATTCTTAAAGGGGTTTTCCAGTTTACATCAACATCCTTTAAAAAAATGATTTATGAAGGTCGCTGTAATTTTGTGGTGTATTTCTTTTACCTTTTTTGCTCCTATCTTCTGTTCTGGGCTGCGGTCACATGACCATGTCCATGCATCTCTTTCTTATTTTGTGTGGTTATATCCATGGGCTTGTTAGTGATAAAGGAGTGTCTATGTAACTAGCTGGGTGGGAGGAGCTATAAGCACATTGTTAAGGAGAAGAAAGGAGAAGTGCATTGTGGGTTTGGTTGGATACTGCAGCAGAAGTGCTACATACAGGATGGAACCAACCAGAGGGATTGGGTTACAAGCTGAAAATGGGTCAGGAAATTCCAAATTGAAAAAAAAAATGCAGATGTACATGAGGTAAGCAGCTACTGTACATGAGCATGTGAGCTGATAAAAAACATAGTCCTCCTAGAAAACCCCCTTTAAGGTCGGACTGCCACTTTAAATTTTACCATCACAATAGGGCTTTCATTCGGCATAATCACAAATCATTTGCATTTTTATTCCTCATTCTGCTACTATAAGTCTACTGCAATTCATTAAACTTCATCCATTATTTCCAAATACACCCCAATGACAATCAGCTGCAGAATTACACCAGCAATGTCCACAATGATAGAATTCTATGGCTCTAATTAAACAATTTACCACTAATGGCTAATTAGTAGGTTCCTGGGTGGATGTACAATTCTTGCAATGTAAATCTACTAAGAACATAAACAATCCATTTAAATACTGTATATGTAATTATACAAAGCAATAATTTAGCCCCTTTTACTCTTACAAATTGCCACTGTTTTTTTTTGCTTGATCAGACCCTCTCACTGAGAAAAATTGCCTATAATAGATTTATCCGCAATGTGTGTTGCCATACTGTCCAGTTTGTAAAACCAACAAAATAAACATAAAAAAGAAACAAAAATAAAAAAAATTGTAAAATGAAAACACTTGAAATAGATACCACTTAGATGTCAACCAGGAAAGGTAGACCAATTATATAAGCTTGACAATACCCTAACTCCTATATCTGGAATTGGGCTCCACTCTGCCTTGGCTATAATTAGGAGAGACTAGAGATGGGTGAATCAAATCTAAACAATTCGAATTTGACCCAAATTTTCCAAAAATTCGGGTCAAATCCTAATTGTTGGTGATTTGATTCAGGTGAATTTCTCAAAATGGCATCAGCCATTTTTCAGAGCAGAAAACTGGTAAGATGAAGGAGAAAGATTGATCCTAGGCGGTGTGTGTGTACACACTCCAGCAGGCATTTGCGGCCCAAAAGCTCCATGCAAGATCTCGCCTCGTGGGGTAAGGATGATTCTGAGAAAGGTCAGGAATCAGCTCAGAACTACACCGGACTCCATGGGACCTGGTCAATGACCTGAAGAGAGCTGGGACCACAGTCTCAAACATTACCATTAGTAACACACTACACCGTCATAGATTAAAATCCTGCAGGGCACGTAAGGTCCCCCTGCTCACACCAGCACATGTCCAGGCCCATTTGAAGTTTGCCAGTGACCATCTGCATGATCCAGAGGAGGCATGGGAGAAGGTCCTTTGGTCAGATGAGACCAAAATGGAACGTTTTGGTTTCAACTCCACTTGCCGTGTTTGGAGGAAGAGGAAGAATAAGTACAACCCCAAGAATACTGCCCCAACCGTGAAGCATGGGCGTGGAAACATCATACTTTGACGGTGCAAAGGGGACAGCACCGTATTGAAGGGAGGATGGATGGGGCCATGTATTGCAAGATTTTGGCCAACAATCTCCTTCCCTCAGTAAGAATATTGAAGATGGGTCGTGGCTGGGTCTTCCAGCATGACAATGACCGGAAATACAAAGCCAGGGCAACTAAGGAATGGCTCCGTAAGAAGCATTTCAAGGTCCTGTGGTGGCCTTGCAAGTCTCCAGATCTGAACCCAGTCGTAAATCTTTGGAGGGAGCTTAAAACTCAATATAGCCCCAAAACCTGAAAGATCTGGAGAAGATCTGTATGGAGGAGTGGGCCAAAATCCCTTCTGCAGTGTGTGCAAACTTGGTCAAGAACTACAGGAAACGTCTGACCTCTGTAATTGCAAACAAAGGTTTATGTACCAAATATTAAGATCTGTTTTTCTATTGTATCAAATACTTATTTTATGCAATAAAATGCAAAATAATTATTTAAAAAATAATACAATGTGATTTTCAGCATTTTTTTCAGATTCTGTCTCTCACAGTTGAAGTGTACCTACGATAACAATTACCGACCTCTCAATTCTTTGTAGGTGGGAAAACTTTTCCCCACTGTATATGTTACTCTCACTTTAAGATTCATGATGAATTAATTAGGAAAAAAATCTAATTTTTTGGGTAACTTCGGCAAAGTTGCCGAACTAAATTTTTCAAAAATTTGATCTCTAATGACAATTACTTTGTAGTTTCTACTAATATAGTATTCTTTATAGAAGCAAATAAAAATGTTTCCTTATAGAAGACAGAACAATGTTGTCTTGACCAGTATAATTACCACTTTGCAATGAAATCCAGATTTCAATGAGTTTTCCTTACTAATAGCAACTCCCACTGTGATGTGTTTTTTTTTGGTGATTTTCATTCGATGCACAAGGTATTAAGCGTTGATGTGACAAATACATTATTTAAGAGTTGAATTCGTTTAGGAAATCATTGGATAATCAAAGTAATTTTAGATTCACAAGAGTTTCTTAATCAGCCCAAGAGGCCAAAAAGATTTCACGTTTATTTTCTTTCCCTAAATAAAGCTGCATTTATTTTCTTTGTGATGGACAGTACAGAGGTAAATTACTATAGTTAGATGTTAGTTAGTGCAGTCTACATCTGTAGAAAGATCCTATACATTTGGCTGTAGGGAGTCTGCATTGCAGGTGTTGTCATTCGGATTTTCCAGTCCTTCTAATAAGGCGACCCAGCAATTTCATGACCTTTTGTTCTATCATTTAGAAGTCTCTTATGTATGTGAAGTATTGATCCGTTGTCTGTAGACTGCAACTGATTGTATGCCTTCCAATCTGGTTTCTGCCTGGACTAATTCCTTGAAGCGGTTGACCGATTTGGAAAACCCATTTAAACATTTTATAAGAAATTCTTTGTAAATAGAGGGGTGTCCCCTGTTCAAGATCCTCATCTAGTAGCCAAAGCAGAGAGGGAGTACAAGAAACATCTTGATCTGGAGAACCTGTCTACACATTACACAAACAATCCAAAGATTTCAGAGCTGTGTAATCAGGAGCATAACTACCATAGCGGCAGAACATGTGACTGCTATGGGACCCAGGGCAAGAGGGGGCCCAGTCTTATTTGGGATCATCTCCTCTTCTACTGGAGGTGAAAACTTGGTCAGGACTCTACCCTCTAAAGGAGCAAATGAGGCAGTGGAAAAATGGCCCAAGGGTCATTGAAAAGGGTTTAGGCAGAAACCCTTCTGTCCTGTGTGGGGGGCCTGGTTTGATCCTTGCTATGGGGCCCTTACGTCTCTATGTACGCCACTGGGCATATGACAATTTTCAAAAGTTGCCCAGAGTTTCACTTTATGAATATGTAGCAAGCCCTTAAAGAGCTGGAGCGGAGGATGGAGTGGTAGTGCCTCTGGCTGTAACAGTCAATCACACTTTCCTCACATCGTTGTTCATTGAAAGGGGTCATTGAAAGGGGTTTAGGCAGAAACCCTTCTGTCCTGTGTGGGGGGCCTGGTTTGATCTTTGCTATGGGGCCCTTATGTCTCTATGTACGCCACTGTGTGTAATGCTTTATTTCACCTGTGGTGGTGTTTCAGGGAAACTGAATTTGCTGCCAGACCTTTCCACAGATTATAGCTAATTGCTGGAGGTCCCAGCACTAGGACTACCAGTGATCACTTTTTTTTGTCAGGGGACCTTGCAACTGAACTCTACAGCTATGAATCTGACAAAAATAATGATAGATATGTAAGACATGCTTGTGCTGAGGCAAATGCTGTGTCATGATGTGTTTGATTCCTGCTCACACTACACAATAATATTGTATGTGTGAAGATGGAAGTTTAAAGGGGTTTTCTGGACTACAGATCTATGACCTATCCTCTGAATCTGTGCCATACACTAATAGTTCTGGTGCCGCGGAAGCCCATAACAGCAGATCAGTGGGGGTGCCAGTCACTGATCTGCTACTGATGACTTATCCTGAGGAAAGGTCATCAATATCTGTAGTCCAAAGAACCTGTTAATTTTAGCATTCTGATCTTCCAATATTTGATTGTAGATAAAATACCCTCGCTCTGCTTTTGTGTGCACCTACTGCACAGCTTCAGGGCTCATTATATTTCATACTTTAGTCTTTTTTCTATAATCTATGGAGTTCCCTGATGTTCTTTAGAAGCATTCTTCAATTCTTTCTCTAAGTCAGCTTGAGATTCTTATTGTCCATCTTTTTAGAGACAAGTACTTTTTCATGGCTGCCTTCAGTTCAAGTTCTCTGACTTTTTAACATAACTAAATAATTTATTACAGCAGAACAGTTGTGATTTTCCTATCCCTTCAAGGTAGGTACTATACATAAAATCCCATTATCTGAGCCTCCTCCACTTATTGGTACACCAGCTACGGTCTTACATGCGCTACTAATGAGTGATGTGAGGTAGAAGAGATGATTAATTTCATTTGTAGTTTGGAGTAATACATTTGCCTGGTATTAGGAAAGGTACCGTGGGGGCATATGCATCAAAACAATTTTCCTGCTTAGCAGTTCTCCACTTCTCCAAGCATTCATTAATTAACCTCCTATGCACACATACATCAGGCACTGATTTAGAGATTTTGACTAAAGGAGCTTGGTCCACATCTAATGTGATGTGAGCGTCCCATGCCAGCCAAGCTGATTAACATAGCTAGATGGGCTTTCTGTATCTTATTAATTACAAAGGACATGTCTGCAAATCAGATACTACATCAAATTAAAAGTGACTTACGGAATAGAGATGCTATGGATTTAGTGCCATGAATTAATGAGTGAAGATATGACTAAAATCAATCAAACCCAAGCAGGAATCCCATTTGCAGTGACCCACTAGACCACTGCTAGGAGATAAAACTGGAATATCCTATGAGAAGTTATGTGATGTGATATATTCCTATTTTGGACTGTTTTCTAATGCTTATATTGGTTTATACTATCTGCATAGGCGGTAAGCTAAATCATGGGTTAATCCAGCCTCTCGGCTGTTTCTGGAAGGGAGTGCATCAAGCCTTGGACCGGAGCAGAGGATGGGAGTGGTAGTGGCTCTGGCTGCAACAGTTATTTATAGTGGCAGTCCTCACACCGATGCTTCCTAGGGCCAGGCGGTGACAGGAGGGTACACCTTTTCTTCCCTCGGGGCACACCTTGATGTTGGGGCTCCTGTCTGATGGTAGTTGTGGTACCCTTGGTGTTATGAATGTTGTACAGGGGCAAGGCAGGAGATGTAGGTGCTGTGGCCGGCGAATGGTGCTGGAGTCAGTAACTAGGATAGTGGTAGAAAATAAGTCTCTCTTTACTAAAGTGCATAGTGGGAGTTGTAGTACATCCAAAGGTATAAAAACACAATTGCAAACAATTCATAGTGCATTTTTTTTCAGATGGTGATGCATGGATAAAAGAAGGGATGGGAGTTGTAGTACTCCTTCACTCGATGTTTCCCAAGTCTTTCTTTCTGCAGAATCTATGGCAATCAGGTTCTTGCAAATGTGTCTGTATTTTCCAGGATGAGGGGTCCAGGGTTAAGATATGGCTGGCCAGGACTGTGTCAAAGTGTGCAGGGGTGCATTAGCAATGCCCCTTTCACTGCAGTAAAGTCTCTCTCAGCCTTAAATAACAAATACTTTACTGATTGGCTCCATTGCTAGGCCATACAGATTCTGCACCATTTAGTTCTTTCTTTCTCTGGAGTATTGTGAAGTAGAGATGAACTTCTCTTTGTGTATCAATCAAAGATAGTGGTTCTCTTGGATGTAGGCCTAGTCCTCTGAAGAGTGAGCACATGTAGCGTCTCTCACTTCCTCACTAACACACTACACACTAACTGAACTGGGGGAGGGGTTAAGTCCAACTCAAGCTTCCTACAGGGGCAGAGTCAGATGTGTTAACCCTGACCGATCCATACAGTGCTATATTGGGTTATGCAATATATCAGAGCATTATACAACGAGAAACAGTTTGCAAGTACTCATTTCTGGGGTATTGCAGAGGCAGAACTTAAACCCTCACGCTTGGCATCCCCTCTGTTGTTTCAGTTAGTATAGTCTGAGCCCAAGTCTGAGAAGCTGCTGAAGGAGCTACTGTAGTTCCGATCCTGACAGTAAAAACCAGCTTGTTTGATGTGAGATTGTATGTAGCTGAAGAACCCCTGAGATTGTTGAGCAGAGGGAGTGTAGGATTTAGTCTGTAAGGGTAACACATGCCTACAACCAGGGTTGCCAACCGTCCAGAAATTTCTGGACAGTCCGTAAAAATAGGTGACTTTTTTCCTGTGTCCATGAAAAAAAATAGCCGTGTCCGTGATTTTTTTTGAGGCTAGTGGTTCTTAAGTAGATTATTTTGGTGGTAATTATCATCATTTTACAGCTCACAGTAAGGGCTGGTAATGAATTATTGTTAGAATATTGAACTGTAGCCCTGTATTGCTTATCATATTTATCATTCATTATGGTTTTTCAATTTGTCCGTAAAAAGTGTTGGCTGTCCGTAATTTTGGGATAAATTGTCCAGAAAAATGAAAAATTCTGGTTGGCAACCCTGCCTACAACTAATAGACCTCACAGCCCTGGTTAGGTTATTTCTGGTCTGCGAATATCCTTTCCTACCTTTTGGAGCCTGCACCTTGTTAGGAACTGAAGACATTGCATAAGAAACTGGATTTAGGTGCCCCCCATGGATAGAATGGCATGTAAAGAATTGTTATATACGGGATTGTATCTCAGAGGAGCCCCGGAGGTAAACCATGATTCAGCCAGAACTTGATTTACTAAGATTTGTGCCTCCATTGTATGTGGAAGTACTAATGGCATTGCACATCAGTAAAGACTCTTGTTACCTTGTTCAACCAAACCTTCACTCCTGCCTTTTCCCTGTACCGCAACACCAAGGGCACCCCACCTTCCATCAAGCAGGAGACTCCAACCAGGGTGTACCAGAGGGATGGGGTGAGAGACAACAACTACTCCCATCTGCAGCATCTGCAACACTATGTTGACGCTGGGAGTGAGTGAGAAGGGTGAAGGAGCTTTGTCACCCGTGGAGTGCCCCTTGTCTTTTGTGGGGATTTAACAGCTTTTCACCTTATATTCCAGGTTTCTGAAAATAAAGTGGGGGAGTGTTATCTAAAATTATGTAAAGAAAAACAGGCTTATTAGCTCATAGCAACCAATCAGATTCCATATTTCATTTTCCAAAGGAGCTCTTAAAAATGAAAAGTGGAATCTGATTGGTTGCTATGGGCAACTAAGCCAGTTTTTCTTTAACTATTGTGCCTTTTCCCAGAAACTCACTTAAGAAATAGACCCACAATGGCCCAGAATATATTCAACGTATCATAAATCAAGTAGCCTAAGGCTATACAATTCTGTTTGTGGCCCCTTTTCTTTTTAATTAAAAAAATAACTTTTATTTTCATCTGATTTAAAAGAAAAAAGTGCTAATGGTGCTTAATCAAATAAATTGTGCAATATTTTAAAACTTTGAGAAGCGTGGGTGTATATTCTTTTGTATTATTACTTCATTTTTTGTTTTTTTATATACCATAATATGTCTGGCATGGGGTTCTGCTGGTTTGTGGTTTTTCGGGGATATATTATATGCAATTTATTAGGTGTCATTCACGCTTCACACCAATTGCTATATATGTATATCTCTTCTTCTTTATTATTATCTTTATTTATTATCTAATAAAGAAGAAGAGAGCAATTGGTGTGAAGAGTGAATAACACCTAATAAATTGCATATAATATATCCCTGAAAAACCACAAACCAGCAGAACCCCATGCCAGACATATTATGGTATATAAAAAACAAAAAATGAAGTAATAATACAAAAGAATATACACCCACGCTTCTCAAAGTTTTAAAATATTGCACAATTTATTTGATTAAGCACAATTAAAACTTTTTTTTGTTTGCTTTGTTTCTTTTAAATGATATGAAAATAAAAGTTACTTCTTATTAAAAAGAAAAGGGGCCACAAACAGAATTGTATAGCCTTAGGCTACTTGATTTTTTCCCAGAAACAGCGCCACACAGGCATTGTCTAGTATTGCAGCTCAGCCGCGTTCACTTGAATTTAGAGGCATTGCAATACTATTATCATGCTCAATACTGGGAAAGCATACCTGGAGGCAGATGTTTTCTGAATGTCGATAATGTTTGAACAATCAGTAGTACCAGATCAGCAGACAAACACGTAATCCAGGAATTGTAGCCAAGGATCAATAGCACCGTTGGAGCGAATCAGAATGAGAAAGACAGGCGAGAACAGAATCCAAGAAACAAACCAGCATCAAAAAAGGAGAATAAACAGAACTAAGGAAACAACAGAGAATCTGCAATATTATCTGCAGGCGGAGCTCTCTTTTAAAGTCTTGGTGATATCATCAGATTCATTGGCCTAGGTGTTGACTTTGTCTATCCCAGGGTTCAGCAACCTCTGGCACCCCAGCTGTTCAGAAACTACAACTTCCAGAATCCTCCTTTCACTTTTGTGGGAATTATAAGAACAGCAGAGTAAATGTGCATGCTGGGAGTTGTAGTTTCACAGTAGCTGGAGTGCCAGAGGTTGCTGATCCCTGGTCTAGGCAGTGAAACAATATCTGTGGTGATCAGTGGTGTAGCTTTGACAAATCTACACAGAAATAGACAAAAATGGCTCTGGTTCTGGTAAAAGCAGATCATTTTGTGCTGATTTTATACAACCCCTTTAAAGGGGTTGTCTCACTTCAGCAAATGGCATTTATCATGGCGAAGTTAATACAAGGCACTTACTAGTGTATTGTGATTGCCCATATTGCCTCCTTTGCTGGCTTGATTCATTTTTCCATCACATTATACACTGCTTGTTTCCATTGTTACGACTACCCTGCAATCCAGCACTGATGGTCCTGCTTGCACACTATAGGAAAAAGCGCCAGCCTATGCGCAATCCCGTGGTCTCGGCTGCCAGAGAGGCCAGTGCTTTTTCCTACAGTGTTCAAGTATGGCCACCGCTGCTGGATAGAAGCAGTGTATAATGTGATGGAAAAATGCTTTGAACATGGGCGATACAGTTTCTTCACACTTCAATTTGTTAACTGTCATGGACCCTTCTTAAAAATATTATTTGCACATAGAGGCTAACCATTTTCAAGCACATGGCCACCTATTAACACCATCTTACCACCAAAATAATTCTACTTAAAATGTAGAATAAATTTGCAAATACTCTATTAAATGAATGGATTACACACACAACTATCAGAAATATGATTTGGTAAAATCCTTATTTTTTATTAGGCATGGGCCAAGTCCATTAAAGTCAAGAAAAATGTCTGCGGTATCCCAGAGTATGGGGTACTTACAAATTGTTTTGTTTATGTTATGTCATTTTATGCTTTGTATCCCCTGTATGATAAAGTATGGGAGTGATGGAGTTAACTAAGGCCCCTAGGAAAGCTAAGGTATAGACTGTTTGCTCCACCCCTAGCCCAATATAGGCTAATAGGAGAGTCTTTTGTTAGCAGGGAAGGAGATTTATTCTATTAAATCTGGCCTGGTTACTAACTCCTACACCGGTCATTGCATACCCTACACGCTGTGCCTTGTACTCATACAAACGGTGACACAGAGGACACCCCAAACTACCATGAGGCAGGAGCCCTAACACCATGGAGTGCTCATAGAGAAGAAAGGGTGTGCCCTTCTTTCACTGCACTGGTCCTAGGGAACTACAGTGTGAGGAAAGTGTGATTGACTGTTACAGCCAGAGGCACTACCACTCCATCCTCCGCTCCAGCTCTTTAAGGGCTTGCTACATATTCATAAAGTGAAACTCTGGGCAACCTTTTGAAAATTGTCATATGCCCAGTGGCGTACATAGAGAAGTAAGGGCCCCATAGCAAGGATCAAACCAGGCCCCCCACACAGGACAGAAGGGTTTCTGCCTAAACCCCTTTCAATGACCCTTGGACCATTTTCCCACTGCCTCATTTGCTAAAAGTTGTTCCTTTAGAGGGTAGAGTCCTGACCAAGTTTTCAACTCCTGTAGAAGAGGATATAATCCCAACTAAGATAGGGCCCCTCTTGCCCTAGGCCCATAGCAGTCACATGGTCTGCCGCTATTGCAGTTATGGCCCTTGCCATACCAGGTTGTTAATTCTATTGCTCAAGTCTCTCAAATACACTGTTCCAAGTGATCTGTGCACTATAGGGCCTTAAAACCACAGAAAATAATTAAATCGCTGCATGTTATTGGGTTATAGAGAAGTGGTTGGGAAATGCCCTTCCTCTGACATCACTTACCGGTCTGCAGCTATTGGCTGAAGTTACACCTCACAGACTTGCTGCTCTGCCCGCCCCCTTCGAGCTCTCTGCACGTTATACTGTTACCACATTTCATAGTTATATATACAAGTCTATTGTTATAGCTTTCAAGCTGTTCATAGCCAGTAATGATAATTGATCAGACAGTTATGAATAGTACATTGAATAGTTTTAAATAAACTAAGTGACCCATAAACCAAATGAATACTTATAATTATGTAAATGATATTGAACATTCTCTGCACTCTGCCGAGTATCGACAACCTAAACGCTGACTGTGCCTTCAGGTGAATTATCAATCATGCTTATCAAATAAATCTCATGGCAACATTAGGATCAATAATTTCCTAATGTCCTAAAATTTTAAAGAATTATAATTGATTGCATCTGAATTATGCCCAACTTGTGGCGCAAAGTCTGGGTGTTGTCCTTGATGGGCAGTCCTCAGGGGGGCAAATTCATATAGCACAGCTGCCGTCTCCAGGCTAATCGTTGGGTGTACACGCTTATACAGGGAGTGCTCTATCCAACCGTAAAGAACAGAAGAGCCACTCAGTTAAGGGGGTTTCATTCCCATCTCCAAATGTATGGTGGTTATGTAAGCTTTTGGAGGATTTTTACATGTCTGTGTTCACTTCATATGTATTTTGCCAAAAACAAGAAGATATCTTGGAAGATTATTTTGGGGATTTTTTTTTCTGTATTTATGACTGTAAAAAATTGCTGTGTATGTATTTAACTAACTGAGGGTGGTGTGGCCCTCTGGCTGCTTTTGAGGCCTCCACAGTATGTCGCGTAACTTAGAGCTGAACCAAGTCTAAAGAATTCTCAGGCATATACCCTTTAACAAAAAAGTTCAAATGGATCCAGCAAGTAAAATCAATGATTCTTTATTTCTTCATTAAAAAAAAATAAACAAGTAATACTCCTGCATAAAATCAACGTGTTTTAACCATAAGACAGGTCTTCTTCTTCATAGTTTATACTATACTATACATAAATCTCACATCAAAGGTTTGGGACACGGTGCTCAGCCAAAGGCAGGCATCGACTCAGGTCCTCTACTAGTATGATTCACAACAGACACAAATACATCTTAAAACAGTCAAAATTTATTAAATATATAATATATAAAAAGGTACACACAAACAATAAATATATCTAGCGATGGCAAGAAATCCAAACGGATGCACCAATAAATCAAACGCCGAGTGTCTAGGGTGGCAAGACAAAGTTCATAATGCAATATCGGTCATGGTATACAATGTCCATTCATCATATCATAAATATATATTAAAGTGCCAGTGCATATTAATCCCAACAAAGTAACCATACATTGTATAACTATAATTACACAGTACTCCGAAACATGCCTACCAACCCCAGGCACTCCACTCTCGACGCGCGTTTCGCTCACTGCTTCCTCAGGAGCTCCTGAGGAAGCAGTGAGCGAAACGCGCGTCGAGAGTGGAGTGCCTGGGGTTGGTAGGCATGTTTCGGAGTACTGTGTAATTATAGTTATACAATGTATGGTTACTTTGTTGGGATTAATATGCACTGGCACTTTAATATATATTTATGATATGATGAATGGACATTGTATACCATGACCGATATTGCATTATGAACTTTGTCTTGCCACCCTAGACACTCGGCGTTTGATTTATTGGTGCATCCGTTTGGATTTCTTGCCATCGCTAGATATATTTATTGTTTGTGTGTACCTTTTTATATATTATATATTTAATAAATTTTGACTGTTTTAAGATGTATTTGTGTCTGTTGTGAACTATACTATACATAGTATATACTATGAATCCATGAAGAACACCTGTCTTACGGTTGAAACGTGTTAATTTTATGCAGGAGGATTACTTGTTTATACAATTTTTTAAAATGAAGAAATAAAGAATCATTGATTTTACTCGCTGGATCTATTTGGACTTTTTTGCTGCATCTACGTTGGGTGTAAACACATCCCGGATCCAGGCAGAGTAGGGCAGAGCACCTTTACCACTTGAGAGCTGGACTTTTTTCTATTTACAATATACCCTTTAACTCTACAAAGGGGTTTTGATTTTACCCCAGGCCTGTAACACCAGGAGAAATCTCCATTAACAATAGCTGAAGAAAACTGTGCCAATGACACAAGAACATAGTATAGAATTGGTAGGCAGAAGACAATGGGCAATGGTCAGGCCAGGTGGAAATGATGCACACCAGTAGACAGACCAGGGTCAGGGCAATGACAGTACTGGCACAGTTGTGATCAGGCAGAAGGCTCAGGACAGGCAGAAGACTAGATGGTAGACAAGATCCCCTTGACGGGCAGGGTTGTGACACTATGATTACCATCGACACACTGAAGGGAATTTTTGTCTAAAAACTTTTGTCTAAAAATGCTACTCCGGTGTTTAAGACCACACCCTGTCTTGAGTGACTTTGCGACTTGTTTGTGCAACTTTTTAAAAAAGTCCCAGTAATAAATGTGGAGTGAAACCCATTAATATGCACACTTTCTCACCCACTTTTCAAAACTAGAGTGCACCTCAAAACTAGAGTGACCACAAAAAGTTACAAGTCCTATTATGTGACTTTTTGAATTCCGGAGAGCAGGGCTTGATAAATCCCCCCCCCCCCATTGATTATTATCATAAAGTTCCATATAAAAAACGTATTACCTTCCTCTCACAGGGCAAACATTTATAAAACTTTGTAGCATTTTTATGTTGAGCCCATTTGAACACTAATTAAATACAAAAACATAATAAAGTTCTGGTATAGATAAAGGGCCTTTGCACTGGTATCTGATTAGTCCATCTCCTAATACCTTCTGTTTTTTCCATTAAGTCTGGTGTAAGTTCCTAGCACCATGCATGCAGAGCAGTAAACATAACCTATTGCTTATATTATAGCTCATTTTATTAGACCGGAGCAGAGTGTAAAAGCTTCTAGGCACAAAATAAATTATGAAAAACGTATTTAAATTTACAAGAACGATTTTATGTGATCCAATTTCCTACGTTGTTTGAGCAAAGTAACATTCACCGACTGGAATTGGAAAATGATTTTCTTCTGATGAAGATTGTATTATTTCATGCTCTTAACAAAAGTAGCCTGCCCATATCCAACATCACTGCTAATTAAAACCATTTCAAGACCCACAACCAGTTTCTTTACCCTCTGAAACATCATCAGAGATGAGTGAAGTTTCGAAGAATTCAATTTGCCAAGTTCCCAGAAGTTCGACAAGAAATTTCGATTTGTTATGAATTAATTTGTCACAAATCGTTATATATCAGGTATATCCAGGTCACTCTGCCTAAAAGTAACAGTGGCCTGTAATACTGATGCACTGTAACTCTACATCTAACAGAATGGATTAGCTATGAATATTGGTGCATTGAACACTTATGTACACTGCAAAAAAATTAGACCTGCCTATAATACTGACGGCACAATAACTCTACAGAATGGATTAACTATGACTCTTGGTGCATTGCACAGTTATGTACAGTACATGGTGATAAATTGTAGCAGAGTCTGTAGTTCAGCAGTTTCCTATGCTATCCCTGCACTCTCTCTGAACTCTCCCTGCACTCTCCCTCTCCAATATTGTCCTACACTCTCTGGTAACAGTTTACAGCAACACTGTCCCTAGTACATGAGCATCTTGTCATGTCTCTCCCTATGCTCAGCTCACAGGAAAATGGAGGCGACAGTGCGGGATCCGGATTTTATAGGGCTCCGTCTAGCTGTGACATTACAGTGAGATGGCTACCTGCGGATTGGCTGGCTGCAGGGCATTATGGGTGATCTTGCGTTCCCAGGCTTGCCTCCTCTACACTTAGTTTCACACATGCAGCCGCCATTTTAGGAAAACTGATTAGTTACCACAAAACGTGAGGAAATTTGGATTCGTTTAGACCAAATTCCACTTCAGATGCTTGGCTTTGCTCAACACTAACCTTCATGAGATAGCACACGGTTGAAGCATCGCTACAGATCTCAGTCTACAAACACTGTGGGACCACATGAGAGAACTGAATTATTATATATCTGATCCATACAGCGATGTATTTTATGCATGAAAAAGGAATGAAAATGAGGATCTTCATAAGCTAATGTCTACTTTCATGTTGGCAGAGCAACAGAGGAAACCCTTGACTTTATCTGAGGGATGTAGCTTCCAACTACATCGTATGCAACATCAAATGGTGTCATTAGAAAGTACTTAAAAACTTGTCCCACAAAAAAAAAAAACAAGCCCTGATATGGCTATGTGCACGGAAACATAAAAAAAGTTATTAATCGGAGAATGCAAGAAGTTAAAAATGAAAACGAAAAAAAAAAAAAGTAAAAGCCTCCAGGGCTGAAAAGGTTAATGTGCAAAATCAGGCTGACAGACTCCCTTTAAACATGCAAGTCTACACATTTCCAAATTGCAGATGAACAGGGGTTCCTTATGGGGAATATTGTTGCCTACTTCAATTACTGCTCATACAGTGAACCTGTCACCTCTCCTGACATGTCTGCTTTAGTAATTACTTGCATTCCCCAAGTAAAAACAACTCTGATGACTCTTTTCGTATGTCTATATCTTGTGCCATTCCTCTGTTATTCCTTCTAGATGTTTATATATGAATTACCAGCAATACAAGTCCAACCGGGTGAGACCAATGGAAGGGGGGTGTCCCTGCACAGTCCGACATTATCCAATCAGTGCTGCTAGTGTCAGACTGTACAGGGACACCCCCCAACTGGTAACAAAAACTTAGATTCCATTTCAGACTGTTGGCAAATCATTGCTAAACTTTTAGAAGGAATAGTAGAGGAATGGCACAACACAGAGTGATAAGAATATATGCTCCAAAATCATTACATGGGAAATGTAAGTGATTTCTAAAAACAGACATATCAGGAGAGGTGACAGCCATACATATAATCATAGGACTTGAGGGTCTGACGTAACTAATGTGCAGACCACTTCAGACTATTCTATCGATTGTACAATAATTGGGCCGCTTTAAGATTTTTCTTGGATTGATTAATGCTGTGATTGTAGTGGTTGATGAAAGAAAATACATTTATTGTACAGAACAACCAAACAGTGAAAAATATAGAATCAGCTATTCTTCTATGGACTTCTTAAAGGGACTCTTCCATCAGAAAAGGGGTATTTTTTAATAACTCAATACTGATAGAAATTTTTTTTTTTTTTTTTAGAATTTTTGACATTTCTTTTTTATTTCGGCCCTAATCTGTCATTGAAAATTAGGTACAAAATATTGTCCTTCTTCAGCAGTCATTTCAGAGAGATTAAAGTTCTAAAAGGTTCTAAAAGGAAAAGCAATGTAAAGTCAGTCTGTGACTCTGAACAGACAGGGGTCTATTTGCAAAAAATCCTGATTAGAATAGTGGGCGGAGGATTGGAATGATTGACAGCTTCGTTGTCGGCTTTGCTAGTCAGCTAGCTTTAGACACATGACTGAATTTTGCATCCGTGTCCGATCCACATTTTTTTTGCCGATTGCACACTGACCCAGGATGACATCCTGTGCTGTCCACATCCCTGTGTCCGTTCTGCAAATTATAGAACATGTCCTATTCTTGTCTGTATTGTGAGCAAAAATAGTCATTTCTAGTAATGGGAGTGAGAGAAATGCGGAAGGTGTCTGTGTTTTGCGGATTTGTGGTCTGCAGAATACAATACGGACACGGTCGTGTGCATGAGGCCTAACTATGTAAACAAGTTTTATTTTTTAGTAGGAACATTTAATTTACTTAGTTGGTTGAAATAAAAGAAACAAAAATTAATTCAGCTTGATATGTTTTTTTTTTTTTTTTTTGCTGTATTCACTATGAGCTAAAACTTACATGACAACTCTGTTCTGTGAGCAGTGGCGTACATAGAGAAATAAGGTCCCCACACAGGACAGAAGGGTTTCTGCCTAAACCCCTTTCAATGACCCTTGGGCCATTTTTCCACTGCCTCATTTGCTCCTTTAGAGGGTAGAGTCCTGACCAGGTTTTTACCTCCAGTAGAAAAGTAGATAATCCCAACTAAGACTGGGCCCCCTCTTGCCCTGGGCCCCATAGCAGTCGCATGGTCTGCCACTATGGTAGTTACGCCCCTGTCTGTGAGTCAGTATGATTACGCCTATACGAAATTTATATACCGTAGTTTCTATTATGTTTTACCTTAAAAATGTTTATATATTTTTTTGCACTAGCATATTGTGGCAGCCATAACTTTTTTTATTTTTTCATCTAAAGAGCTGTGTGAGGGCTCATTTTTGGCAGGGCGAGCTGTAGCTTTTGTAAGATATTGTGTTAGATGTTACTTTTAGATAACTTTTTACTCAATTTTTTTTTTTTTTGGTGGGGCAATGTGACCAAAAACAGCAAATTGTCTATTTTTATTTATTTCTTTTTTCGTTATTGCTTTCCCCTCACATGATAAATATTTTTTATATTTTATTACTTCGGGTACTTTTGCAAACACAGATTGTTAATTTTTTTTTACAGCTGGCACCAGATGAGTATGGATTAAGCTCAGTACGTGAACCTTCTTCATACAGCTGCTTAACTCATATGATGTACAGTCATAAAAATGATGGACAGGGCTGCACCACTACCTTGGTATAGTATAGACATAGAGGATATTTAACAAAACTAGTGCAATGCAAAACTGCAGCAGTTACCCCTTTTATTTTTTAAAGGACCTGTGTGAAATGATAGCTGGAATGTTATTGGTTGCCATTAGAGATGAGTGAATTTCATATTTTGAAATTCATTCACGCTTTGTTTGGTGGTAAAAGGTGAATTGAGTTATGGATTCTGTTACCACGGACCATAACACAATTCTAGGAAGAGGCTGCGGCACTCACCGGGATGCTGTGATCTCTTCAAACAGGTGATCAGCTCGGGTGTCAGGAGTTGGACCTCTGCTGATCCGTTATTTATGACCTTTCTTGACAACCACTTCAAAGGGATATTCTGGTTAGATTAAGTAACCCCCTTTTCACAGGATAGGGAATAACTATTTGATCCTACCGCTGGGACCCCCACTAATCACGAGAACAGGGGCCACGTACCCCCTATAGCCCCCCTGAAATGAACCCAGCAGACGGTCGGGTATGAGTGTGACCACTCCATTCAGTCCTATGGGAATTCAGGAGATAGCCGATCACTGTACTCAAGCGCATGTGCGACTGGCGGCTCCGTTAATTTAAGGGGAGCTGCGGGAGGTACAGGGCCCCCGTTCTTGTGATAGGTTAGGGTCCCAGCAGTAGGCCCCCACCAATCTAATAGTTATCCGCTATCCTGTGAATAGGGGATAACTTAATCTAACTGAGAGATAAGCAGTACAACGGATTCAAACAAAACAGAAATTGACAGCCTTCAAACAGACTGATTTTTAACTCTGTTACTCAGAAACAGCTGAACATTTTTGATGAAAAAATGAAAGTGAAAAAATGATTTTAGCTCAAAATGAGTAAAATTCAGTCATGACCAAAATTGCATGGGAGGTGCACATAGCCTTTTAAAAAGGAGGACATTTTTTAAAACTTCCCTAGTTATTAAAAGTAAAAGAACATGTTTAATGGATGGAAGTGGGGGGGGGGGGAGCACAATCTCCCCCCACCCCCCCACCCCCCAATGTCAAATTCTTGACCTAACCCCTTTGCTCCAGCCAGAGGTGCCAGCATGCACTTTCTATAATACCAGTGTCTTCTTATGCACCACAAGGGTCTTTGGGCCTCTTCAGGCTCCTGGGCCTGGTAGCGACTGCTACCTCTACACCCCCTATAGCTACGCCCCTGCTGGCCCTACAGGGGGGGCATTATATACTGCTACTAAGGGTAGCATTAAAGGGGGGGGGCATTATCTAGTGGCAGTTAAATAGGACCATTATCTACTGTCAGTACAGGAGGCATTATATCTATACTGGCACTATATATATATATATATATATATATATATATATATATATACACACCTCTTGAAGCTCATCAAGAGAATGCCAAGATTGTGCAAAGCTGTAATCAAAGCAAAAGGTGGCTACTTTGAAGAACCTAGAATATAAGACATATTTTCAGTTGTTTCACACTTTTTTGTTAAGTATATAATTCCACATGTGTCAATTCATAGTTTTGATGCCTTCAGTGTGAATCTACAATTTTCATAGTCATGAAAATACAGAAAACTCTTTGAATGAGAAGGTGTGTCCAAACTTTTGGTCTGTACTGTATATATATATATATATATATATATATATATATATATATTAGGCACTACAGGGGGCATATATATGCTGGCACTATGAGGGGGTGGAGGAACATTATATACTGAACCATGGAGGACAGCATTATATATTGGCACTACAGGGGAGTCATAACTGCAGAGGGGCATTGAAATTACAGGGGGCACTGTAGGAGAGGCTTTATAAATACTGGGGGCACTATGGTTATATTACTACTGTGGGTACTGTAGGGGCATTATCATTGTTGGGTACGATTTGTAGTCTTGGGGAGTATTATCACCATTGGGGGCACTATTACTAATGAGATTATTCTGAGAGCACTATTACTATGGGGGAACTATTCATATGGCACTGTTATTTCTGACAGTGTAGTGTTTGTGGGCATGGAGGTGTACAGCAAGGCACAGTGTTGGGAGTAGCAGCAGGATGACAGTGAACTATATCAATTTGGGGTCTGATCTCGGGTCTGTATATATTTGGGGTCTGAGTTGCAAAATCTGTAACAATCCCCCATCTACCGTGTGCCATATAGTAATACTGGTGTCTTCTTATGTGGCAGAGGGGCTGCACACCCTGTGATGGTCTGAAACCAATGGACAAGATAAGGAAAGTAATGAACAATTGAAATCCATTAAGACGTCAACAATAAGTCACTGGATCTGCCTGACTGCTTCTGTTCAAATGTGTTTTAATCTCTTTTTTAGGAAGTATTGATTTGGGGGGGAAGGGGTGCAATTCACCTGCCCCGCCTAGGACACCGAAATACCACATCCCGGCCCTGGTAAAGGATTATCGTCAGTTGCATCCCCTTGTCTAATCAGAAATCTGCCAGTCATTAGCACAGTAAATGCTCTACGAGCAAACAAGCAATGATCACAGAAAGGAACGGCCAAAAATATCAAGAAATTATTATTTTGTACAATCGTAAGTTTCTTGAACGCAAAAGACTTGATAAAACGTTGCTTGACGCTCATCAGTGAAAAAATGTTTGTCCATCTTGTAGGACCCATATATGCATTGCTTATTGTACTTTAGGGTTAACCATTCGATTACTGGATGTTTTTTTCTCCTTTATGACCAGTCAAATTGTGAAGCTGGTAATGTTCTTCTGAGAAAAGAATTACTCTGCCTTTTATGTTTCAGCCTGATCTTATCTGGTATTCTGCTGAGGAGGTCACCGTGTGTCACTTCCTAATATACTTTGTATATCAATTGCTCATTATTTCTGCTTGCTGGAAACAATCACTGTTTACATTTAGGGGCTGAAAGGCATCCACCTGACACTAGTGCACGGCTCATTAGGCCAGGGCTACAGTACACAGACTTTTTATAGTGCCACTGATTGATTTTTAACTATTGAGCTACAGTTGCAGTTCAAAGGACTACATTGAGTTCTATGCAATCTTCTGGCCTGCATGTTGTCACTCGATAAAAACAAATCTGTAGCAATACAAAACATAGCAGTGCATGGCAATAATACATTTAACACAAATAAAGCCCCCCTCCCCTGCTGCCGAGCACTTGGAGGTTAAACACACTTGCGACTCCACAGGCAAAAAGGCAACTGCCTTAAAATCTGTATTTGCGGCTTTTAAAACCACATAAAGAAATAAATGAAGCTGCTTTCACATATTCACTTTTATATTTTTTTATTCTTCTGCTCCAGGAGCAGAAGAGCGAAAATAACAGAAGTGCCAGATTCAGCACTTAAAGGGGTTGTCTCACTTCAGTATGTGGCATTTATCATGTAGAGAAAGTTAATACAAGGCACTTACTAATGTGTTGTTATTATCCATATTGCTTCCTTTGCTGGCTGAATTCATTTTCCATCACATTATACACTGCTTGTTTCCATAATTACAGACCCTGCAATCAGTGGTGGTCGTGTTTGCATAATATAGGAAAAAGCACCAGCCTATGTGCACTCTCATGGTCCCGGCCACCAGAGAGACTGATGCTTTTTTCTATATTGTGCAAGCACGACCACCACTGATGGATTGTAATGTGGCCGTAACCATGGAAATATAAATATATAATGTAATGGAAAAATAAATCTAGCCAGCAAAGGAGACAATATGGACAATCACAATACATTAGTAAGGGCTCGTTCACATCACCGTTAGGGCTTCCGTTCAGGCTTTCCGTTATAACATCGTTATAACGGAAAGAAACGGAATCCCTAGGACGGACATCAAAACGGACACCTTTAAGAGGCATTCCGTTTTGATCCGTCATAATAGAAGCCTATGGGAAAGCATAACGGATCCGTCTGGATGCCGTTATGCTGGACGGAAAACAAAGTCCTGTCGACAGGACTTTGTTTTCCGTCCAGCATAACGGCATCCAGACGGATCCGTTATGCAGGGCCATAGGCTTCTATTATGACGGATCAAAACGGAATGCCTCTTAAAGGTGTCCGTTTTGATGTCCGTCCTAGGGATTCCGTTTCTTTCCGTTATAACGATGTTATAACGGAAAGACTGAACGGAAGCCCTAACGGTGATGTGAATGCACCCTAATTGGCTTGTATTAACATTCTCTACATGATAAATGCCACTTACTGAAGTGAGACAATCCCTTTAACTGAAGGGAACGGGGCCTACGGACTTTCGTTATTTTCATTCTTCTGCTCCTATAACGGGGCAGAAGAATGGAAACGTAAAATTGCAGATGTGAAAGCAGCCTTAGGGCTCATGCACACAAACGTATTTTCTGTCCGTTCCGTTTTTTTCTTGCAGAACCATTCATTTCAATGGGTCCGCCAAAAAAAACCCTGAAGTTACTCTGCGTGCATTCCGTTTCCGTATTTCCATTCCACAAAAAAATAGAACATGTCCTAGTATTGTCAACATTACAGACAAGGATAGGACTGTTCTATTAGGGGCCAGCTGTTCTGTTCTGCAAAATATGGAATGCAAACGAACGTCATCCGTATTTTTAGTGGATTTGTTTTTTGCGGACCGCAAAATACATATGGTCGTGTGCATGAGCCCTTATACATATTACAATATAATGACACATCTTAAACCAATCTAAAAGGAATGGCAAAAAACTAAATTTATCAAGCCAAAAAGAAACACATGATAATTGAAAGAAAATTAAACTTTTTAACAGAAAAACAGATGCAAAGATGTTTTTTTTGTAAATACATAATATAATTGCATCAAAAAAATGTCGCAACTAAAGCCAAAAAAACTTGCACTCTGATCTTGGGAAATGTAACCCAATGTGCAGTAGCTTGATTAAGGCCTAATTCAGACATCCGTGGAGCATGGTCCGTGAAAACCCAGACCGTGCTCCTTCTGAGGGAAGGAGCGCACGGCGTCATTGGTTGCTATGACGCGTGTGTTTCGTGAGGCCGCCGCTGTACAGTGATACACTAGCCTTACATAAAATTACAAAAGTAATCAGATCCAGGTGCTGGTTTGAAAACTGCAGAATATTCTTCGTGGGACAACCCCTTTAAAGTTTTCTGTTGGCTGTCAGTACAGCACAGATATGACGGTAACTAAAGACTAAGTAGTCAGCAACTAATCTCACAGTTCATGATGTTATATGCAAGGAGGTCATGAGTGATTACAAGATGAAAACACAGAACTTGGCCTAAACACGCTGCTGGAAAATAATGATTCTGTACGGCGAGGAGTGATGGCATTAGTGATCACTTCTCCCCATACTGTGGAGGAGATCGCTGCATGTAATAGCAGTGGTCTCCTCCACTGACGAGCAAGCGATTGTCGGGAAGTAACGCTTTCTTCCCAACAATCGTAAGGGCTCATTCAGACAGACGTAGTGTTTTGCGGTCTGCTAATTCCGGATCTGCAAAGCACGACACCGGCCGTATGTGTTCCAGATTTTGCGGACCACACATGGCCGGCACTATGATAGAAATGACTGTTCTTGTCCATGGTTGCAGACAAGAATAGGACTTGCTTTATGTTTCTTGCGGGGCAGCGGAAAGGAACTATGGATACGGACAGCACGCAGTGTGCTTTCCACATCTTTTGCGGCCCCATTGATATGAATTGATCCGCACCTGTTCCCCAAAATTGTTGAATGGATGCGGACCCATTCATACGGTTGTCTGAATGATACCTAAGGCTCATCTTCCAGTCTAAGGCCCCTTTCACACAACCGAGATTTCCGTGTGGGTGTGATGCGTGAAGTGAACACATCGCACCCACACTGAATCCTGACCCATTCATTTCAATGGGTCTGTGCACATGAGCGTTTTTTTCACGCATCAGTTCTAATTTGGGTGTTTTTTATGCAGCCCTGGCCCCATAGAAGCTAATGGGGCTTCCGTGAAAAACGCATTGTATCCAGATGGTTGTTTTTCACACACGTGTAAAACATATCACAGTTTCACTGAATGCATCCTGAGCCAATCCGTATTGTTCGTGTAAAAGGGGCCTAATACCGCCCTAAGAAATGAAGCTGGGGTGAAATGTGCCTGCATATGTGATAATAAAGATCAGCTTACTGGAACGAAGTCATCAGGACCACACTCTTCTCCCCGGAACTTGCAGCTGAGGAGCATCTCCCGGATGTCGTGTCCAGTGCGGTCATAGAATTCTTTCATATTAAACGGCTTTGGCTTAAAGTTACGGAAGTTGGCTTTTTCTTGAAGGACTTCCATGACTTTTTCGTCTGCAAGGTGAGAGTCTGGAAGCTCATAACTGGAAGAAATGCGACAGAGAGAACAAAATAAATCTTAGCAATTTCTAAGTTATAATCCTTAAAGGGATTGTGCTATCATTAAAGGGGTTGTATCACTTCAGCAAATGGTATTTATCATGTAGAGAAAGTTACTACCAGACACTTACTAATGTATTGTGATTGTCCATATTGCCTCCTTTGCTGCCTTCATTCATTTTTCCATCACCTTATACATTGCTTGATTCTAGGGGTAATGACAGGGGTGTAGTAGGGGCTGGGGTGCAAAAGGGGCAAGTGCCCCAGGTCTAGAGGGTTGAGGGCGTGCCTGCCTGGGCAGTGTCTTTACATGGTGAATCAGGGAGCAGTCCTCTCCCTGCTTCACTGTTGCTCCCCAGCAGGCCACACATCGCAATGCTGGCTGCGTGGGAGGAGCGTGCAGGCCGGAATCATCAAGAAATCAGGTGAGTATTTGTATTTTTTTAACTTTATTAATGAAGCTGGAGGGGGCACTAGGGGCAAAAGGTTGGCATTACTGCTGTGAGTGGGGCACAAGGAGGACATAACTACGGGGGGAGGGTGGGGACAAGGAGGACATAACTACGGGGGGAGGGGGGGCAAGGACATACCTACTGTGAGGGGCACATTGTGGGCATCACTACTGTGAAGGAGGCACAATCCAGACTTTACTTCTGTGAGGGGGCACAATGTGGACATTACTACTGTAAAGGGAGCATACTGTGGACATAACTATTGTTAGGGGGCACAATGTGAGCATTACTACTGTGAAGGGGCCATAATGTGGACATAGCTACTATAAGGGGGCACAATGTTGTAAGAGTAGTGGATCTCCATACTTGTTTAAGGTGTACAGCGAGCCCCAGCAAAGGATGGGAGTGGTAGTGGCTCTGGCTGTCCCAGACAATCACAGTGGCTGCCCTCACATCGGTGTTCCTTAGGGCTGTGCAGTGAAAAGAGGGAGCACCCTTTCTTCTCTCAGGGCACACCCAGATTCTGGGGCTCCTGTCTGATAGTAGCTTGGGTGCACGGCAGGGTGAGTAGAGTGCAGTGGCCAGTGTATGGTGTAGGAGTCAGGGCCCTAGGCCAGAGGTAGGAGAATAAACATCTATCTGTACTGTAGTACAAAATAATAGTACTGCATTGAACTATAGCAAAACACAGTTCCATTTGTACACCATGCAATTCTCTCCCCTGCTGGTGAGGTATGGGGCTGGCAAAGTGAGAAGTAATGGCACTCTTGGTATGCCATCTTGCATGAGAATCTCTGGCTGGTAACTGTGATCTAGTAATTATGGCTGTGGTGTTCTTTAGAGGCATGACTGGCCAGGACATGGTTGTAGGAAGGGTGTCTTAACTGTAATCCCTCATAAGCAGCAAAGTGTGGTTAGCTGTAGTTGCAGGTTACCTTGCTGACTCTTAGGCTTGGCCATACAGAATCTAAGTTCTTCTTTCTCTTTTTCTATGATGTAGCAGAAGTATTAACTTTAACAGAGATTGATAAGACTCTAGATCCTGAGGCCCAAGGAGAAGGATGCTTCCTCCCTCCTCACACACTCTAGACTCCAGTCTCTCTCTCTCTCTAGTCAGGAAGTAGGACCTGCCTCTCCTGAGAGGGGTGGAACAAGGTGGCTCACCCTGTCCCTGCCAACCATATCAGGCCATGCTGTACATTTCATTAAATAACATCACATTACATAACATCACAAACCATTTGCAGAATCCAGCTGTCCTGAAGTACTGCGGGTATATTCAGACACAGTGGTTTGGTGCAGTTCTTTCTGGGTGGCTGTGAACCATACGACAAACAAATGCATGCGTTTTCACCGCTAAATGCCACAGTTCAGCTGCCTGCACGTGTAAAACTAATTGGAAGTCGAAAGCCATGGCAATTAGCAGTAAAAGAGCATGCAGTTCATGCTGTGCTATTCTTGGCTGTGTGGCAAGTCTGCATGGATTTTCAGTTTCTTTTTTTTTTTAAATCAGCTAAATTTTATTAAGATTAAGAACATGAAAATACAAACATAACCCAACATCGAGACATCCCCATTCCGGTTTTAAAAGAAAATATGCATATCTCTTGACATATAGAAGGGAAAGTATGAAGATCATAGTATCCAATAACTAAAATTAGAATAATAATCTAAATGTCTACTCAAATGTTGTAAAAACAGTTTCTTGATATAAACAACTAAGAGAAAACTTTATAGGGGTTGTCCTACGAAAAATATACTACAGATCAGCAACCAGCAAACCAGCAACTAGATCTGAATACTTTTGTAATTGCATGTATTTAAAAATTTAGCATAGCCACTGAGTTATTCAATAAAATCTCTCTGTATAGCGCCACCTGCTGCTTGTTTTTTCTTATTTTTTTTGTCCTGCTCACTGAGAAGGCTGCACATGCTCAGTTTCATTCTTCAACTGCCTCCTGATCTGTGATAGGGAGTGCATGGACACACCCCCTTAGCTGCAGCAGAAAACACACTCCCCTTGAGCTGTCAGCTTGATATAAATCTAATGTGGAGATCTCTGGATCCATGTGAGGTACAGGGCTGGTTCTAGCTTTGTTAGAAAAAGGTTGTCATGTTCTATATGATGTCTGATTCTTCATTTTTTACATTAGTCATGGGATAACCCTTTTAAATCAATTCATCATGTTTCCACTTTATATAGTTTCCCACCCAAAGTTGTCTAAAAGTTGTTTCCTTTATATTTTTGTGTAAAAATGCATGTCATTGCCTTACACCGATGGACGTTAGTGAAAACAAATAATCCAAGTGATTGCTGTTGTGCTCGGGTTCCATTAACACTTGCATCTTCCCAGGTCCTTCCAGTTAACAGTCTTCTGAGGATAGTCCTATCTTCAGCACTTTCTTGGTGGCATCATGAGAATCCATATATAGCAGCCATTAGTCTGTCAATAAAGAGCGAAAAATGTGACAGCCCCTCTCCTCTCTCCAGTCACAGAATACGGCACTGTAAGACGCGGGTATATGCTGCTGATGGCACCCAGATGGCAGTGGCTGCCCTTCTGTAACACAGGGATCGCTCTGGCTCATGTAGAAAATGATATCGGCCATAATTGCTCATAAGGCAGATTCTGTAAAATATCGGTGACCTATAGAGACTTCAAATGGTCGATCTCAACTTTATTTATTAAAACAACAATAATATCAATCATAATAATAATATGAATGATGGATATAATGAGGCCATGTCGTCTAGTCCCAGCATTCTTCACAGCAATGGAAGAGTCAGTGCAAAGAAGACGGGGGATGGGTTTCACGCCAGTCCCGGGCGCATAGTGATGGAGCAGCCTATTCATTAAACTGAACGTTTGGAAATGTAAAGTCGGATGAAAAATGAATGCAATTTGATGTGATAAAAATCAAACAGGTTTTTTTTCTATATTCATTTAGAAAGTAAAACGATTGCTTTAAGAAAACATATCTAATTGGCGTGCACTTTTCACATCAATTATATTTGAAGCTTCCTCCGGGCACATGAATTTGTTGATTTCTATCTCTTTTCTTCCTCGTCCTCTTCTTCTCTGTGGTAGTTACGGTCTGCTAAGGCTCACTGAATAATGAACTGGAGCAGGATGTTCCCTGAATATCTCGCCAGCACCTTTTTATCTATAACACGTAAGATAAGCATGTGAAGATTTCCACCGCCAAAAATGAAGATGCTGCAATTCTTTTATAAGACTTGATGAGGTGCTGGATGTTCCTGTACTTAGCAAGATCACAGGTAAGCTGGCTTGTAAAGATGGCTGCTGACACCTACAAGACCCACCAGCAGGATCAGTCATCAGCCAAGATCCGCTATCAGCATGGTTCCAAAGCTAAAGAGTTTTATTATAATGTAAAGTGGTAGACAACCAATGTTTGGTCATACACAGAGACCTTCTTCAGAGAGGTGAAAAACAGCAAGTCTTCCAGACTGCACAAGCACATTCATCAGTATTATTATATGAGAATGCCCGGCCGATAAGGTCCTCATTGTCCTGTGTTTAAATAAAACTGTCCGAGGCAGCAATAGTGCAGGCTACAACAGTCAGAGGCGGACTGGCCATAGACCTTACAGGGAAATTTCCCAGTGAGCCGATGCCCGAAGGGGCTGCCTGGGCTCTCCTCATGGCCAGCTGGTGGAAGTTTTTGGGGATGTATTTTGTGCTGCTGGCAGTATTTTGTGATGGACTGTGGTACTTGGCTCTGTTGGGGTGGTATAACGTGACACAATATGGTACTGATGGCCCTGCCTTCCATCAATTTGGACCAGGCTACAAAACGGGACCACTTTTAGTATTTTTTCCAGGGCCACTATAAGTTCCCAGTCCACTCCTGACAACAGTATTCTTGCCGTCATAAATATTGGAAACTTTTAATTATAAGTCAAAAGAGCAGTCAGGATTTATTGGGATCAGTAAAAAAATAGTATTCTCAAAATCCTCATGGCTCCATTATATACATAAGCCATGATGCCAGTGTGATCAGAAACTTAGTCCAAGGTGCCATGGTGGACATCTACATCAACGAGCAACTGTGATGACACTGTTATATACAGTCCCTCAAAGATGGTCTGCTAAGGGTTTAAAGGGTCACTAAAGACTAAAAAACTAGAAAAAAAACCCATAACCTGTTAAGGAAAGTTTGTCTTTACCTCTTTCTTCTCAGACAAATTCAGCTTGCTACAGAAAGCAGTTGTATTTTCAGACAAGTCCATCACGCCTCTCTGCCTCCCCATCTTCAGTTGGAGAAAGGCTAACAGTTTATGTGCACTAACAGGATCTCACATCACACAGAGAGTTCAGGAAAGGGGCAGGACTTAAAAGGACTTTGTCACCAGTTTTATGGTGTCCTAACTAAGGGCAACATAAACTAGTGACAGATCCCCTTACCAAAATACTGGGTCACTTTGTTTAACCCTTTCAGTACCGGAGGTTTTTTCGGTTATGGGTTTTCGTTTTGCGCTCCCTGCCTTCAAACAGCCATAACTGTTTTATTTTTCTGTTCACATAGCTGTATGTGGGCTTGTTTTTTGCAGTACAAGTTGTACTTTCCAACGCCACCATTTAATATTGCATATGGTGTAGTGGGAAGCGGGAAAAAAATTCCAAATCGGGTGAAATTGCAAAAAAAACACTATTCCACTACAGTTGTACGGGTTTCTTATTTACAACGTTCGATGTTCATTAAAACTGACCAGCTACTTTTATTCTACTGGTCAGTATGAATCCGGCGATACCTAATATGTATAGTTTTTCCTGCGTTTTGATAGTGATAAAATAATTATAAAGTTGGCTTTTTTTTTGTTGTTGTCATATCTTGACCCCTATAACTTTTTGGTATTTATGTGTACGGAGCTGTATGGGGGCTCATTTTTGCGGGGAGATCTGAAGTTTTTATTGATACCATTCTGGGGTGTGTATGACTTTTTGATCACTTTTTATTTAATTTTTTTTTAGAAAAAAAAAAGCAACCAAAAACAGCGAATCGCCATTTGGACGCTTTTTTCCGCCACACAATTCGCCGTATTGGATTTTTGTTTTATATTTTAAAAGTTTAAAAGTACGGGCGTTTTCGGTCACAGTGATGCCCATGATGTCTATATTTATTGTTATTTAGGTATTTATTTTTTAATTATACGGAAAGGGGGATGATTTGAACGTTTATATTTTTTTATTTTTTATATATTTTTTAACAATTGGTTTTTAATTTTTTGTGATTATTTTAAAGCTCAAATATGAGCAAATAGATTGTGTTTTTTATTTTTCCTTTATGAGCAATGAGGGTCTTTTATTTTTGACTTAATGACCAAATTTGCTCATTTCGTATCCTGGCCTGCCATCTAGTGGCCAGAATAAGAATTGCACTTTGAAAGCTGTAAACCTCATAAGCGAGGTTTACAGCTTTCAGATCGTGTACAGACACCCCGATTGGCCACACGGGGTGTCTGTACACCACCTGGAAGCGTACACTTCCGGGTTAAGACGCAACTAGGTGCCGTGATCACGTGTGATCACGGCATCTAAAGGCCTAGGAAGACTCCGCCTATGGCGGTAAGTACCTGCAAGTCTCTGCTATTAGAAACAGCAGAGACTTGCCGGCCATGACGCCCGCCGCACGTGGTGGGTAAGGGTTAAAGGAAATCTGTCACCAGGATAATCGCTACTGAAGTACAGCCATGGCCTAATAACACTTAGTACCTTATTTCCAGATGTGCCTTTGTTTCAGGAATAAATGTCTTCTATCTTCTGAAAATCAAGTTAATTTGGTATGCAAATGAGCCAGTAAGGTGCCCAGAGGGGCATCACTCTTGCAGAAAGGAGCCCAGGCACGCCTCCTACATCACATTCTGCCCCCTTTTTCCCTGCTCCCAGCATGAGGATGGGCTTGGGCACTAGCAGGAGGCGTGTCTGGGCTCCTTCCTGCAAGAGTGACGCCCCTCTGGGCACCTTACTGGCTCATTTGCATACCAAATAAAGTGGATTTTCAAAAGATAGAAAATATTTATTGCTGAAACAAAGGCACATCTGGAAATAAGGTACTAAGTGCTAAGTGCTCACCTCTGGGACCCGCACCTACATCGAGAAAAGACCACTGAAGATTGTGGAGGGTGCACTGTGCAGCCACTTAGGGCTACAGCTATCGATTATTTTAGTAATCAAGTATTCTATCGATTAATCCAACAATTAATCGGGTACTCTAATAAGAAAAAACTAATTAAAAGAACATTTTCCTTTCTAAAAATCAGCCCCCCCATGTCATCATCAGACCCCCCTGCATCAGGCTCCCTCCATGCCATCAGCTCCCCCCCCCAGTGCCATCAGCCCCCCCCCAGTGCCATCAGCTACTCCCCCGTGCCATCAGTGTCCCCCAGTGCCATCACCCCCCCCATGCCATCAGCTTCCCCCCAGTGCCATCAGCCCCCCCCCCTGAGATTGTCTGAGAAGGGAATACCCCTTTTAATTGACCTGGCCATTTTGCTAAAATCTTGCCATTTTGCCAATGAGTCCTGATATTCATGAGCTCCAGAGCCGGGAGCTCATGAATATGGGGACAGTTCCCCTTTAACTCCAATACATTTTAATAGACAGTCAGAGCCATATGAAAGCACTGGAAATTTACCAGCTTCTTGAAAATCCTCCTCCTGTGTGTGCAGGGATACTCAATAGCACCAGTATACTGACACTACAGAAAGCGCTACCCAGCTTTCCGAGGTGCTTGAATGTTGTTTGTCTATGTAGACAGAAAGAATTTCTCACTGCCTTTCTAGGTAAATCTGACATCTATCAGCATGGGAAAGCTGGATTTCAAATCTTGTGGATCTGTACACACTATCCAGATAATGTTACCGTTAAGTTATGTAAGTAACCCAACTTTCCCATGATCCTGCACTGCAGCATGTTGCAAACTGTTTGGCCTGGGTCCAAGACTGGATGTGGCCATTTCTTTTCCTGTTCAGCTGCATTATAGTCAATGCAGCTGAATAGGAAAAGAAGCGGCCACATCCAATTGGCAATAGCCCACAGCGCGCAGAGATAGCGGCATCAGAGGAAAGAGGGAGGGTAAGTACCATATAAAAGAGCTACCTGGCACATCCCTTTAGATACATGGTTTGGTATTTCTAATATATATATATATATATATATATATATATATAAAAGGACAAAGAACGGACAGCACCTCCTAGAGTCAGGTGCAAGCTACCTATTGGCTAATTAAATACTAAACAGAGAATGGCAGCAGCACTAGATAAGCCATGACACATAAAATGAACATGAGGTGAATGTGTGAAAAGGTAAAAAAGCATAACTGCTATGTAGTAAGTAATATGGAAGCTCTTAGCGCATATAAATGATCATAAATATGTCGGGCTCATCCACCAACGATCAAGGTGGCTTCCAATCGGATGAGTCCTACACTAACACTGACCTGCATCCTACACAAACCAGCAGGCCCATATCAGGAGAACATCATACCTGGTCAGAAGCTGCACCAGTGTGAACAGGAGTGCTAAATTCCCAGAGGAGGCCAATCCTCCTCTATATATACATAAGGACAAAGAACGGACAGCACCTCCTAGAGTCAGGTGCAAGCTACCTATTGGCTAATTAAATACTAAACAGAGAATGGCAGCAGCACTAGATAAGCCATGACACATAAAATGAACATGAGGTGAATGTGTGAAAAGGTAAAAAAGCATAACTGCTATGTAGTAAGTAATATGGAAGCTCTTAGCGCATATAAATGATCATAAATATGTCGGGCTCATCCACCAACGATCAAGGTGGCTTCCAATCGGATGAGTCCTACACTAACACTGACCTGCATCCTTCTGACCAGGTATGATGTTCTCCTGATATGGGCCTGCTGGTTTGTGTAGGATGCAGGTCAGTGTTAGTGTAGGACTCATCCGATTGGAAGCCACCTTGATCGTTGGTGGATGAGCCCGACATATTTATGATCATTTATATGCGCTAAGAGCTTCCATATTACTTACTACATAGCAGTTATGCTTTTTTACCTTTTCACACATTCACCTCATGTTCATTTTATGTGTCATGGCTTATCTAGTGCTGCTGCCATTCTCTGTTTAGTATATATATATATATATATATATATAATATAATTTAATATATTAGAATTATATATATTAGAATTATATATTATTTATAGTATATATATTAATTTCTCATTTAAACTTAAAAAAATACATAGAAAATTGGAGGAACAAACGCTAGTATGTCTTTGGCTCATGTCTGTTAAGTTGCAGTACCACTTTTCACCACTGTCAAGTGTAAATAGAGTACTTTCCATAGACAACAATACAACAGCGCCCCAGCTTAAAGGGGTTGTCCGAGTTATTTTTTTTTGTCCTTTGTATGTTTCTAACTAGTCAAATACAACAGCTTTTCCATACGCTTTCTGCTTCTAAAGCTGCTTGTTTCTCAGGTTTCAATGAGGGTCACATGACCTGTGATGTCAGCTTGCCTCCCTGCTAATCTTGTATTTTGTGCACAGAGCCTGTACGCGAAACGTCACTGTGCTGGCCACGCCCCCCCGTGTGTATCAGCAGTGTCATTGTACAGCTGGGACTTTTAGTCCTACACATACAACATGCTGCTGAGTATCCCAGCAGACATGTCACTCAGGGCAGCATTTGCAGAGCAGAGCCGGGGGAGGGGCAGAGATTGTCATTACTGAAGGTAAACAAACACCAGAAGAGAACCAGGGAAATTAGGAAATATAGATTTTTTTTTTTGCCTAAAACTTGCTTAACTTAGTTATATATTGCTGCCCATCAAATTTACAGTACTATATTTTTTTTTTCATAACTCGGACAACCCCTTTAAGCATTTAGAAATAAGATATCCTTAAATCTATCCTAACTTACTGAATTGCATTGTGAGGGTATCAGCCAAGTACATGCAAAATGTTGTATATCATTCTAATGATCACAGCTGAATAGCAGCCCTTGTGCAGATTCATAGCGAACACGGCAAAAATCTATAAACCCATATTCTATAAAAAGAATAGTATCTACTCTAATAATCTTTGTACAAATATGGAAAAGCTCTGTAAATCTAGTCAGGTTTCCTTTAATTCAGAGTTGTCATTTAACCTTTGTTTCATCTATTCCACCTCTGGTATCGGTCGCTCAGTACTATCCTTTCTCCGTATATTAACTTCAATTGGAACTCCTTAAAATTCAGATAATATGTAAGTTGTTGGAAAGGTCACAAGATGCTCTGACATTTTTCTTCTGCATATTGATATAAAATGCATCTAAAATGTTGTTTGCAACTTTCATTTTGTGTTCATATTCTGCACATAGAGCTATACATCGGGAAAAGCAGTTACCATAGTGATCCAAAGCTCCCCGATTCCCGGGAATAAATGAATTCAATCCTTATTTATATAGTCAGAGAGAATACTCTCACATGTATTAGCCCCGGACCCGTGAAACTTGCAATCTTTTTTTATTTTTGCCTTTATTCATTACAGGGTTGTCTCAATTCAGTAACTAGCAAGGACGAGGTTTGTTCTGCTTTCCTGGTGCAAATAACACTTGATCCAGATGTTCCCAGGATATGGCAATAATTCTTTATTAAAATTGCCAGACGAGTATACAAAGGCACAACGCGTTTCGGGGACACAAGAGCCCCTTCATCACCTTCAAGAAAAAACACTCTGCGGCTGCATACGACACAACCTCCGGAATCAAGTCCCAAATCGATTTACTACATGCCTTCAATAGTGTTGTGCATATAGCGCAACCAAAAGAGGTGAGCCTCCATTATTTCCTGAGTTTTTAATCTCGCATTTATAAAAACATATTACACGATTGTGCGCCTTTTCCTCCATATTTCTCTCCGATTGGAGCGAATTGTGGAAAAGCCTTTCTCAATCAATTCAGTAACTGGCATTTATCAGAGAAAGTTAATACAAGGCACTTACTAATGTATTGTGATTGTCCATATTGCCTCCTTTGCTGGCTGGATTCATTTTTTTTAATCACATTATACACTGTTTGTTTCCATGGTTACAGACCACCCTGTAATCCATCTGTGGTGGTCGTGCTTGCACACTATAGGAAAAGGCATCAGCCTCTCTGGTGGTCAGGACCATGGGAGCGCACATAGAGCGGTGCTTTTTCCTATATTGTGCAAGCATGACCACCACTGAGAGATTGCAGGGTGGTCTGTAACCATGGAAACAATCAATGTATAATGTGATAGAAAAATGAATCCAGCCAGCAAAGGAAGCAATATGGATAATAACAATATATTAGGAAGTGCCCTGTATTACTTCCTCTACATGATAAATTCCACTTAGTGAAGAGACCCCTTTAAGACCACCTGACCTGCCGGAATCTGCTGCACTGTATATACTGGGGCATTCCTGTATAAATCTACATTTCAGCATCATTTTGCAGTTTACATAAAGAATAAATAAAGATCCGTAACTTGGTAAATCCACTGTATAAACTCCTGAGTTACAGCCTGTATTATACCCCAGAGCTGCATTCATAATCATGCAAACATCAGAGCTGAAATCTCATAAAAATTCCTTGCTGGCTCTGAGGGTTTTTTTTCTGGTGATTTTCATTCAGGGGAGAGTTATCTTCACACGAGGCGCTGTCCAGTAATCAGAGACACAGAGGCGCATTTTGGCTTAGGTTCGGTTTTGTATAGAGGTGTAATAAAGTATTCATAGAGGAGCATGGGGTCTCTACTGTTCCTCTGCATACAGAGTTTTCTAGGGGAATATAAGTTTGCACTTATTGCACTTGACCATTTTATCCACGTAGAGAAACAAACGTGGTCTTCAAATTAATTCATGGTATGGGGCCCAGGGTTGCCAACCAGAATTTTTCTTTTTTCTGGACAACTTATCCCAAAATCACGGACATCCAACATTTTTTACGGACAAATTGGAAAACCATAACTAATGATAAAGACTATATGTAATCCACGTCTATAGCTCAGTATACTGATAAAAACTAATTACCAGCATTTACTGCAAGCTGTAAAATGATGATAATTACCACCAAAGTAATCTAATCATGTACCACCAGCCTCAAAAACATCACGGACATCTCTATTTGTTTTCACGGACACAGGAAAAAAGTGGCATATTTTTACGGACTGTCCAGAAATTTCTGGACAGTTGAGAACCCTGATGGGGCCATACAGGACTTTCACCTTAAAAGACTAAAGGGAAACTTTGGGGGGAATATATTAATGCTCTGCACCTGTTATCTGTGGTAGAAAACTCAAAAAGCCTAAAGCCTCATCTTGCACTAAAATGTGTGACCCTTTTATGCCAGGCTCGCCACTTTTCTAAAGTGAGCCAGGTGTGGGTGGGAGAGGGCAGGGCCTATCTGGCTTAACAAATTTGACAATAATTACACCAGAGATCTGTGCCAGCTCGTATTTTGTGTTCTGCTGGATTTATTTCATGCTGGCAGGATAGAGGGTGTGTCTTTTTTTAGGGGGCATGCCATGTCATAGGGGATGTGTCCTTTCTGCTGCTGCTCTCCATCACAGCTCAGGGGGTATTTTCTTTCTGCTGCAGCATTCTGTTACAGCTCAGGGGGTTTATCTTTTCTGCTGCATCTCTCTTCCGATCACAACTTGGGGGGGGGGTCTTGCTCTCTCCCTCTAACCATCACAGCTTCTAACAAAAGGCAGGGTTCGTGGCAGTTAAAAGAATGGAACTGAACATGTGCGACCACATCAATGAGCTGGACAGAGAAATAAGGAAAAGAACAAACAGCAGGTGGCGCTATACAGATACATTTTATTAAATAAGTGAGTGGTTATACTAACTTTATAATTCCATGTAAAAATGTATTCAGATCCAGATACTGGTTTCAAAATTACTATAAGGTGCACTTTTGTTTAGGTAGAAATGAATATAATTATCTACATGTTGCTTGTACGCTGGATATTTTCAGATCTAAAGGCTCGGAGTGCAGTGGAAATTTATGAAATTGCATTATCTGCAGTCACATACAACGTGTGAAATATAAGTTCTGTGTATCGTTATATCTAATCCACTACAGATTGCTACGGATTGCTGGTGCAGAAGGTGAAAAGGACAACAGTAAGTGGCCTGGGAGTCACAGCATTAGCTGCATAATTCCAATAACCTCTCCTTAGAAGAAGCAATGGAGAAGTATACCACATGAAGGATTCTTCTTGTATCCTTGGGTTGAATCATCTTACTGGCACAGGCTGCTTCTGCATTTGCACTGGTTGCTTTAGGTGCACTTGTCTTCTGTACAATATTTAACACTGTAATAAATGCCCTTGCACTAAATGTGTGTTGGGTATTTGTCTTCAGTAAAGGAACAGAGGAGAGGTGACCAGTTGGGGTGTGTACCTGCATAGACTGACTCTATCCAATCAGTGCTGTCATGTTCAGACTGTGCAGATACACACCCCCCAACTTGTTACCTCCTCTCTGTTCCCTTACTGAAGACAAATAGCAATTCATTTATAACTTCTAGTGCAAATAATAAAGGAATGGCACAACATATAGACATAAGAATAGACGTTCCAGACTTGTTATTACATGGGGAATGCATGAAGATATTAAAACAGGCATGTCAGGAGTGGTGAAAGGTCCTCTTTAAAATGTTTAAAAAGGTGCTTCATCTTTAACTTTATGCCTTATGGAGATCATTTCATCTTCAACAATAATATTGACCAGGGGTGTCCAAACTTTTGCATACCACTGTAGATGTCATATTTCAGTCATCATTGCTGACCAACTAAATAAGTTTTGCTACTTTTAAAAAATAAAACCCTTTCTTTTTTGAAAAATAAATAAAAAATGTGCATTATGTCACCGTGTTTTGAGACCGATACATTAAAAAACAATATATATATTACTGCTGATGGATCTGCGTGAGGGTTTTTAAGGACAGCTGTAATTTTTATTGGTATTATTTTGGAGTACATATAATTTTTTTATATTTTTGGGAGATGAAATACAATAACAGAAAGTCTGGCATTGTGATTTTTTTTTCCATTATAGCGTTTGCTGTTTGGAATGAATAACAGGTCATTTTTTGTTTATGTATATTGTGTAATTTTTTAAAATCTGATTTGGGAAAGGTTTTTACTTTAATTTTAATATATGGTTTATTTTTGATTATTTACAAAAATGTAACTTTTTATATAACCCACTTGGGGATTTGAGTTTGATCGTCTGTACATCTACATTTTCCAGGAATATCTAGTTTTCTAAATTTTGTTTTTTTTATGCATCTGTGGGGGAAATTTATGAGAATTTTTTAAGTCAGTTTTCCTTGAATTTGCTTTGGAAAATTTTGTAACAAATATATCAAACATTACATGCTTCCATTTGACGCATCTTTAACACTTTTGTCTATAAATGTTACTCCAGTTTCCCTGTCCCCCTTCCCCAGTGGAGTGGCTTTCTGACCTTTTTTGCAACATTTTAAATAAGCAGCAGTGATAATTCTGGAGTGAAAACATTAAAGAGGCTCTGTCACTAGGTTGTAACCTATGTATTTAAATACATAGGTTACAAGTCATAGTGACAACTTTTAAAATCATACCTTTCATGCAGAGTTCTGCGCAGCGGTCGCGTAGAAATCTAAACTTTAAAACATATGCAAATGAGCCATCGGAGCATCGGGGGGCGGCCTCTTTCCTCTGGAGCACCGCTCCTTCACCGCCCCCCCCCGGGCCTGAGGCACGTCCCCTGTCTCTAAGCACGCCACCTCCTGTACTTGATAGACAGCGCTAGGCTTACCAGCCTGCGCCCTAAAATTTTCCCGGCGCATGCGCAGTAGCGCTTGCAGTGTCTACACTGCAAGCGCTGTCTTCTCTTCTGCGCACGCGCCGTCACTTCGCTAGTCCCGGGAGTGACGGCGCGTGCGCAGAAGAGAAGGACTCTGCATGAAAGGTATGATTTTAAAAGTTGTCACTAGGACTTGTAACCTATGTATTTAAATACATAGGTTACAACCTAGTGACAGAGCCTAACTCACCATGCCCACTTTCCCACTCACTTTTTGAAACTTGAATGTTGGGTAAAAAACTTCAAAAGTTTTTTTTTTTAATTTGGCAAAAACCCTATTATACAACTTATTAGTCCTAATTCTTGAGTGAACGGTGTGATGAGTACCCTTCTGTGAGTCCTGCTTTCCCTAGATAATTACTGTAATCTAATAAAGGCCTAAAGCTAAAGCCCTTCTTTATTTATTTGGTTCTCCTGAAGATCAAAAGGCTCATTTTTGTAAGGTTGCGTTCACATATGCAGCACGCACTACAGTAGTCTGTTCAGGCAGAGCAATAGACTACCAAAGTTTACCGTATCTGGCATAGCTGGATCCTCATTGACTTGTCACATTCCGACGGATTCTCATTGACTGTAATGGGACCTGACGGAATCTGGCCGGTTTCCAGCATCAATGCAGACATTCGGGTTACAAAAATACTTCTGCATGCAGTACTTTTTGTCCAGCTGAAAGCCGGTATTTATGCCAGAAATCAGCAGGATCCCCGTCGGATCCCATTATAGTCAATAAGGATCTGGCTATGCCAAATACAGTAAACTCCGGTAGTGTGTCCCTCTGCAGGAACATTCTATCATAGTTTGTGTCGCATATATGAACATAACCTAAGTAGGTACACTAGTCCTAGTTTCGGTGAGTAGATACTAGTTATACACTTTGGCCTTTACTATCATTCATCACAGACATAGGGCATAGCTATAGGGGGTGCAGAGGTAGCAGTTGGTACCAGGCCCAGGAGCCTGAGGGGTCCAAAAACCATTGTGCAGCATAAGAAGACACCAGTATTATAGAAAGTGAATGCTGGTCAAGTTACATCTCTGGCTGAAGGGAAGGGGTTAGGTCAGGAATTTGGCATAGGGGGTGTTTCAATTTTTTCTTCAGGTAGCACAAATGCGATGTGCTCCCCTGACTCTGGCCACAAAGCACAAGGGGGCCCAAGATATAGTCTTGCACCAGGGCCCATGAGCCTTTAGCTACACCCCTGATCGCATATTTTAAGAAGTAAAATGGATGACACTAGAGAGAAAATATAGGAAAAGAAAGAACCTAATCCAGCTCAGCCGCTGTATTAGTGCCCAGGGTCAGGGGCGTAGCTATAGGGGGTGCAGAGGTAGCAGTCCCAAAGACCCTTGTGCCACATAAGAAGACACTGGTATTATAGAAAATTCATGCTGGTCAAGTTATACCTCTGGCTGGAGAGAAGGGGTTACATCAAGAATTTTCATTGAGGGGTGCTGTTTCAATTTTTGCCTCAGGCAGCATGAAGGCTATGTCCTTCCCTGCCCCTGGCCATAAAGCACCGAGGGGAGGGGGCCCAAGCTGAACTCTTGCACCAGGGCCCATGAGCCTTTAGCTACGCCCCTGCCCAGGGTGGTAGTGTGCTCAAGGCCAAGGTGGAGTGTTTACATGGCTATGTGTTTGGTTCCTGTCCATCCCCATATTACATTCCTTCTTTTGTCTACTGGGATCTGTTCCTGACTTGGAGATACAAGACTAAGGGGGTCATTTATCAAACTAGTGTAAAGGAAAACTGGCTTAGTTGCCCATAGCAACCAATCAGATTCCTCCTTTCATTTTCTAAAGGAGTTGTGAAAAACGAAAGGTGGAATCTGATTGGTTGCTATGGGCAACTAAGCCAGTTCTACTTTATACCAGTTTGATAAATGACCTCCTAAATTCACACAATGCATTTTTTGCAGCTTGACCACTTTCTGGGTACTTGTGACTGATGTGTATGTAAGATGCCTATATGGCACTTACTAATGTACTCTTTATTGATATTCTGTGCTGTTTGCTATATTTTATAAGCCATGTCCCCTTGTTGGGAAACTCTTCTGTGGTGTCTGCATACGGGTCCTGTCCATAATATGGCCGCTAATGGAGGGTCATGTGATCAGACACATGACTCTACCTCCTTCATTCAAAAACACTGCACTAAACTCCCAACAGTACAAGTGCAAGTGCAGACGGCACCTGCAGTGGATAGAGTGGTGGAGATATAACATGGAGGTGATTTGCCTGGTCACATGACCTCACTGTGGACAGCACAAAAGACTTGGCAAAAAAAGGCACACATTGACATTATCATTTCAGTGCTGCCAAGGGCAGACTGTGCAGGGATACGCCCCTTTGACAAAAGAAATAGCATCACTCAAAGAAAAAGGAAATGGTAGGGCAGCTCACCAGAGTATGAGGTGCAGAATGATGGGGTGATGGGGACTAACGCAGGAACTCAGTTGGCTTAAAACCCAAAAGGCTAAAATACAATGTAAAATTAAGGATAACAAAATAAGTGTGACTGTCTCTCAAGTAGTTAAGTCCATAATTGAATAGATGTATTTATGTGTTATTAATTAGAGATGAGCGAGTAGTGAAATATTCGAAAGTTCGAAATTCGATTCGAATAGACAGCGAAATTCGACTATTCGACCGATTATCGAATCCCATTAAAGTCTATGGGAAAAAAATGCTCGCCACTTGGAAATCTCAATTCGACCACTTGGAGGTCACCAAGTCCACCCTGAAACCTCAGAAAAGGATGCCAACACTGCTGGAATGCAACTGGGACAGCAGGGGAAGCATGTCTGGGTGCATATAACGCGCCCAAGTCGCACTATTACGCCACTATCACAGCCTCTCAACAATACACTCCAAAGTCAATATAACCTCTCTGTAAAGTGAGACCATACAAGGAAACCTTCTTTCCTCTACATTGCCATGGACCCCAAGCCAAACTAGACAAAAAAGAAGATGAAATTCTGCATCCCTTAAAATCACGTTGCCTATGACAACCACAGATGGCATAGGCAAGGGGGAAAGCAAATAGACCCCACCCCTAATTGTCATTGTGTGTGTGTGTGAGATGTGGTCAGACATGTCTTCTTTAAAATGTAAAAACAACTCAAACACATGCAGAAGCCTTAAAATGCCCAAATTGTTGGCGCTAGAGATGTCAGTGACCCGACCTGGCCCAGTGTCATGTCTAGCAGGTAAAGCAGTGGGGATGTTGAGGGATGCGTAGGACCGCAAAAGGCAGGAAGAGGCCGTGGGGCTGGCCAGAGGCTCATGGAAAATTTTGTGGAGGCCCAAGAGGTGAGACGTCTTAAAAATTGTGTGGAGGCTAAAGAGGTGAGACCTCTTAAAAATTATGTGGAGGCCCAAGAGCTGAGACCTCTTAAAAAATTATGGTGGAGGCCCAAGAGGTGAGACCTCTTAAAATTATGTGGAGGCCCAAGAGGTGAGACGTCTTAAAAATTGTGTGGAGGCTAAAGAGGTGAGACCTCTTAAAAATTATGTGGAGGCCCAAGAGGTGAGACCTCTTAAAAATTATGTGGAGGCCCAAGAGGTGAGACCTCTTAAACATTTTGTGGAGGCCCAAGAGGTGAGACCTCTTAAAAATTATGTGGAGGCCCAAGAGGTGAGACCTGTTAAAAATTGTGTGGAGGCTAAAGAGGTGAGACCTCTTAAAAATTGTTTGTAGGCCCAAGAGGTGAGACCTCTTAAAAATTATGTGGAGGCCCAAGAGGTGAGACCTCTTAAAAATTATGTGGAGGCCAAAGAGGTGAGACCTCTTAAAAATTGTGTGGAGGCTAAAGAGGTGAGACCTGTTAAAAATTTTGTGGAGGCCCAAGAGGTGAGACCTTTGATAAATTTTGTGGAGGCCCAAGAGGTGAGACCTGTTAAAAATTTTGTGGAGGCCCAAGAGGTGAGACCTGTTAAAAATTTGTGGAGGCCCAAGAGGTGAGACCTTGATAAAATTATGTGGAGGCCCAAGAGGTGAGACCTGTTAAAAATTTTTGTGGAGGCCCAAGAGGTGAGACCTGTTAAAAAATTTTGTGGAGGCCCAAGAGGTGAGACCTTGATAAAATTTTGTGGAGGCCCAAGAGGTGAGACCTGTTAAAAATTTTGTGGAGGCCCAAGAGGTGAGACCTTGATAAAATTTTGTGGAGGCCCAAGAGGTGAGACCTCTTAAACATTTTGTGGAGGCCCAAGAGGTGAGACCTTGATAAAATTTTGTGGAGGCCCAAGAGGTGAGACCTCTTAAACATTTTGTAGAGGCCCCAAGAGGTGAGACCTTGATAAAATTTTGTGGAGGCCCAAGAGGTGAGACCTCTTAACATTTTGTGGAGGCCCAAGAGGTGAGACCTGTTAAAAATTTTGTGGAGGCCCAAGAGGTGAGACCTGTTAAAAATTTTGTGGAGGCCCAAGAGGTGAGACCTGTTAAAAATTTTGTGGAGGCCCAAGAGGTGAGACCTAACTTTGTGGAGGCCAAGAGGTGGCCTGTTAAATTTTGGAGGCCCAAGAGGTGGAGACCTCCTTAAAATTATGTGGAGGCCCAAGAGGTGAGACCTTCTTAAAAATTATGTGGGGCCAAGGGACCCTTAAAATGGGGCCCAAGAGGTGGAGACCTCTTTAAAAAATTATGTGGAGGCCCAAGAGGTGAGTACCTCTTAAACATTTTGGTTGGAGGCCCAGAGGTTGAGACCTCTTAAACATTTTGTGGGAGGCCCAGAGAGGTGAGACCTCCTATAAACATTTTGTGGAGGCCCAAGAGGTGAGACCTCTTAAACATTTTGTGGAGGCCCAAGAGGTGAGACCTCTTAAAAATTATGTGAAGGCCCAAGAGGTGAGACCTCTTACAAATTATGTGGAGGCCCAAGAGGTGAGACGTCTTAAAATTGTGTGGAGGCTAAAGAGGTGAGACCTCTTAAAACATTTTGTGGAGGCCCAAGAGGTGAGACTCTTAAACATTTTGTGGAGGCCCAAGAGGTGAGACCTCTTAAACATTTTGTGGAGGCCCAAGAGGTGAGACCTTTAAACATTTTGTGGAGGCCCAAGAGGTGAGACCTGTTAAAAATTTTGTGGAGGCCCAAGAGGTGAGACCTTGATAAAATTTGTGGAGGCCCAAGAGGTGAGACCTCTTAAAAATTTTGTGGAGGCCCAAGAGGTGAGCCATAAATATATACATTTTTCTTATTTACGGAGCAATTCTATGGCGGTTAAGGAGGAGGAGGAGGAGGTGGAGGAGGAAATGGCACTTCATACAGATGGCACTTCACTTTTGGCTGCTTTCCACTGTTGGAGAAGCAAAGTCCGGGTCAATCCACTTGCTGTTCATTTTGATTAGCGTCAGCCTGTCGCACTGTCGGTTGACAGGCGGCTGCGCTTAACGGTTATAATGCCCCCGGCTGCGCTGAACACCCTTTCTGATAGCACGCTGGCGGCAGGGCAGGCAAGCACCTCCAAGGCGTACAGGGACAGTTCCAGCCACGTGTCCAACTTGGAGACCCTGTAAGTGTAGGACGCCGAGGGATCGGGGAGGACAGGGGTACGGTCTGCCAGGTACTCCCGCAACATCCGCCGATACTTGTCCCTCCTGCTGATAGCGGGCCCCGCAGTGATGGAAGTTGCACGAGGGGGTGCCATGAACGTGTCCCACACCTTGGAGAGTGTTCCCCTGGTGGCTGTGGGCCTGATTGATGTTGTGGGACTCTGGGAGACCCTCTCCTCTCTGCCGCCAGCGATGGTGGGTGGGAAAATCTCCATCATGTTCTGCACGAGTTCCCTCTGGTATTCCAGCAATCGATTCGTCCTCTCCTCTACCGGAATAAAAGAGGAGACGTTATCTTTATACCGGGGGTCCAGGAGTGCGAAGACCCAGTACAGTTTGTTCTCCACTATCCGGACAACACGTGTGTCCCGGGAAAAGCAGCCCAGCATGAAGTCAGCCATGTGTGCCAGACTCTGAATAGGCATGACGTCACTGCCCCCACCAGAAGGATCACTTGCCATTTCTTCCTCTTCCTCTTCCGCCTCCTCTCCGCCCCATCCGCGCTGAACCAATGGGACGCACACAGCCTGACTGCTACCCTCGCCGCCAGCATCCTCCTCCTCTTCCACAGCCACCTCCACGTCGTCCTCCTCCTCCTCATCCTCCTCCTCCTGCAACTGCCACCGTGAAGCAGACAAAAGTGTGGTCTGACTGTGTAGCTCCGTTGCGTCTCCTCCTACCCCCGTCTCCTCTGCGTGCAATGCGTTCTCCCTTATTGCGATGAGTGATTCTTTAAGGACGCATAGGAGCGGGATGGTTGCGCTCACTATAGCGTCCTCGCTGCTGACCTTCTTGGTGGACTCCTCAAAGATACGCAGTACATCGCATATGTCTGCCATCCATGGCCACTCGTGGTTGGCAAACTGAGGGAGCTGAGTTGGAGGCACGCGTGGATTCATAATCTGGTACTCCATCAATGCTCTCTGCTGCTCACACACCCTGGCTAACATGGAATAGGTGGAATTCCAGCGAGTGGGCAGGTCGCACAACAGCCGATGTTCAGGCAAATGGAGGCGTTGCTGGAGTTTTTTTAAGCTAGCAGCAGCTACAGTTGACTTCCGAAAGTGAGCGCACAAGCGCCGCACTTTCACCAGTAGCTCTGCCAGGTTGGGGTAAGTCTTTAGAAATTTTTGGACTACCAGATTAAAAAACGTGGGCCAGGCATGGTACGTGATTGAGTTCGGCAAGCTCCAGAGCCGCCACCAGGTTACGGCCGTTATCGCACACGACCATGCCTGGTCCTAGCTGCAGCGGCGACAGCCACATCTCCGTCTGCTGCAATATGGCGTCCCTCACTTCTGGGGCGCTGTGCTTCCTGTCGCCCAAGCTGATGAGCTTAAGCACCGCCTGCTGACGTCTCCCCGCGCCAGTGCTGCAACGCTTCCAGCTAGCGGCTGAGGGCGATGTTAAGGCAGAGGAGGAGGAGGAGGAAGAGGAGGGGGGTGTATCAGAACCCATGCTGGCAATCTTGGGCGGGGGTGGTAGGTAGGCCGTCTCTGTTTGCGACCCCGTCCCCGCTTCCACAAATTCACCCAGTGTGCCGTCAAAGAAATGTATCGTCCCTGGCCGCAAGCGCTTGTCCACGAGTCGGTGGTCAAGTGGACCTTTGTGCTGACTGCGTACCTCAGGGCCCGCCTGATGTTATGCGACACGTGCTGGTGCAGGGCGGGGACGGCACTCCGGGAAAAGTAGTGGCGGCTGGGGACGGAATAGCGAGGTGCGGCAGCCGCCATCAGGTCGCGGAAGGCCTGCGTCTCCACAAGCCTAAACGGCAACATCTCCAGGGCCAGCAGTTTGGAGATGTGGCAGTTTAAGGCTTGGGCTTGGGGGTGACTCGAGGCGTACTTCCGCCTGCGGTCGAACGCCTGCGAGATGGACAGTTGTTGGGACGAGGAGTGTGAAGGTGCAGGCGAAGAGGCGGGGGAAGGGGAGGCTGAAGGAGAAGGCCCCAAAGTAGCCGAGACAGAGGCAGATGAGGAGGTGTCCTGGCTGGAGGTCAAGACCGCAGTGGCAAAACACAACAAAGGGGAAGAGGCAGTGGCAGCAAGACTGGGCGCAGGTTGTATTGCGTTTGCTCTCTCCCACTTAGCCCAGTGCTTGAATTCCAAGTGACGTCGCATGCCTGAGGTGGTCATATTGCTCTTCTCAGAGCCCCTACTCAGTTTTGAGTGGCAGAGTGTGCAAACCGCGCTCAGTTTGTCATCCGCACAAACATTAAAAAATCTCCACACCACAGAAGTACGAGGCCTCGATGGGGGAGCTTCGCGCGACTGCCCGCTGCCGGGAACAGCTTCGGCCCTGCTGGCTGTGGCCTCACTTCTCTGTCTGGACTGTCCTCTGCCTATGGACATCCCTCTGCCTGTGGACATCCCTCTGCCTCTGGACATCCCTCTGCCTCTTGCTGCCTTTTTCGGTGCTGCGCAGACCACCACCTCTCCACTGCTTTCCTCGCTGGACATCACCCCTGGCCAAGTGGGGTCGGTCATTTCGTCATCCACCACCTCCTCTTCCACTTCCTCACTCTGCTCCTCCTGCTGCCCACTGTACATTCCAACAGCCTCCCTTGATGGCAACTGCATCTCATCATCATCATCGCTCATGATAACAGATGCTGGCTCAGGGTCCACATCAGCAGGAGATGGCGAAAACTCAAGTGTTTGGGCATCACTACAAACAAATTCCTCTGCTAGCTCCTGGGATTCTTCTGGCACATCTGAAAAAGGACCCGAAAAGAGCTCCTGGGAGGGGTCAATGGTGGGATGACTCTGTTGGCCAGGTGTGGAGGAAGGAGGGTCAGAGTGAGACTGTGTGGATGACTGGCTGGTGGACAACTGTGTGGAAGCGCTATCGGCTATCCATTGCACCACCTGTTCAACCTGCTCAGGCCTCAACAGCGGTGTAACCCGCCCCCTGCTTAACTGTCCCATAAAGGCAGGGATTCTGGATGAGCGGGATCCTGGCTGACCCTCACCAGCACGCATTGTATCCCCACTGGCTTCAACAAGGCCCCCAACAGCATTTCCGCGCCCCCGTCCTCGTCCACGTCCTATTCCGCTAGCCCCCCTCCGCATTTTATTTTTTTTTGGTTACAATATTTTGCCTTCACAGCCGTGAAATTATTTTGCAAGAGAACGCACAGTACAGTTGCCAATTATAAGGCCTATATATTTTATATTTCAAGGTACACAGCCGTGTACTAACTGTTCAGACGGTGTGTATTAACACCAGGTATTTAAATTAGTTTGCAAGAGAACGCACAGTACAGTTGCCAATTATAAGGCCTATATATTTTATAGTTCAAGGTACACAGCCGTGTACTAACTGTTCAGACGGTGGGTATTAACACCAGGTATTTAAATTAGTTTGCAAGAGAACGCACAGTACAGTTGCCAATTATAAGGCCTATATATTTTATAGTTCAAGGTACACAGCCGTGTACTAACTGTTCAGACGGTGGGTATTAACAACAGGTATTTAAATTAGTTTGCAAGAGAACGCACAGTACAGTTGCCAATTATACGGCCTAATATTTTATAGTTCAAGGTACACAGCCGTGTACTAACTGTTCAGACGGTGGGTATTAACACCAGGTATTTATATTAGTTTGCAAGAGAACGCACAGTACAGTTGCCAATTATAAGGCCTATATATTTTATAGTTCAAGGTACAAAGCCGTGTACTAACTGTTCAGACGGTGTGTATTAACACCAGGTATTTAAATTAGTTTGCAAGAGAACGCACAGTACAGTTGCCAATTATAAGGCCTATATATTTTATAGTTCAAGGTACACAGCCGTGTACTAACTGTTCAGACGGTGTGTATTAACACCAGGTATTTAAATTAGTTTGCAAGAGAACGCACAGTACAGTTGCCAATTATAAGGCCTATATATTTTATAGTTCAAGGTACACAGCCGTGTACTAACTGTTCAGACGGTGTGTATTAACACCAGGTATTTAAATTAGTTTGCAAGAGAACGCACAGTACAGTTGCCAATTATAAGGCCTATATATTTTATAGTTCAAGGTACACAGCCGTGTACTAACTGTTCAGACGGTGTGTATTAACACCAGGTATTTAAATTAGTTTGCAAGAGAACGCACAGTACAGTTGCCAATTATAAGGCCTATATATTTTATAGTTCAAGGTACACAGCCGTGTACTAACTGTTCAGACGGTGGGTATTAACAACAGGTATTTAAATTATTTTGCAAGAGAACGCACAGTACAGTTGCCAATTATAAGGCCTATATATTTTATAGTTCAAGGTACACAGCCGTGTACTAACTGTTCAGACGGTGTGTATTAACACCAGGTATTTAAATTAGTTTGCAAGAGAACGCACAGTACAGTTGCCAATTATAAGGCCTATATATTTTAAAGTTCAAGGTACACAGCCGTGTACTAACTGTTCAGACGGTGGGTATTAACACCAGGTATTTAAATTATTTTGCAAGAGAACGCACAGTACAGTTGCCAATTATAAGGCCTATATATTTTATAGTTCAAGGTACACAGCCGTGTACTAACTGTTCAGACGGTGGGTATTAACAACAGGTATTTAAATTATTTTGCAAGAGAACGCACAGTACAGTTGCCAATTATAAGGCCTATATATTTTATAGTTCAAGGTACACAGCCGTGTACTAACTGTTCAGACGGTGTGTATTAACACCAGGTATTTAAATTAGTTTGCAAGAGAACGCACAGTACAGTTGCCAATTATAAGGCCTATATATTTTATAGTTCAAGGTACACAGCCGTGTACTAACTGTTCAGACGGTGGGTATTAACAACAGGTATTTAAATTAGTTTGCAAGAGAACGCACAGTACAGTTGCCAATTATAAGGCCTATATATTTTATAGTTCAAGGTACACAGCCGTGTACTAACTGTTCAGACGGTGTGTATTAACACCAGGTATTTAAATTAGTTTGCAAGAGAACGCACAGTACAGTTGCCAATTATAAGGCCTATATATTTTATAGTTCAAGGTACACAGCCGTGTACTAACTGTTCAGACGGTGGGTATTAACAACAGGTATTTAAATTAGTTTGCAAGAGAACGCACAGTACAGTTGCCAATTATAAGGCCTATATATTTTATAGTTCAAGGTACACAGCCGTGTACTAACTGTTCAGACGGTGGGTATTAACAACAGGTATTTAAATTATTTTGCAAGAGAACGCACAGTACAGTTGCCAATTATAAGGCCTATATATTTTATAGTTCAAGGTACACAGCCGTGTACTAACTGTTCAGACGGTGGGTATTAACAACAGGTATTTAAATTATTTTGCAAGAGAACGCACAGTACAGTTGCCAATTATAAGGCCTATATATTTTATAGTTCAAGGTACACAGCCGTGTACTAACTGTTCAGACGGTGGGTATTAACACCAGGTATTTAAATTAGTTTGCAAGAGAACGCACAGTACAGTTGCCAATTATAAGGCCTATATATTTTATAGTTCAAGGTACACAGCCGTGTACTAACTGTTCAGACGGTGTGTATTAACACCAGGTATTTAAATTAGTTTGCAAGAGAACGCACAGTACAGTTGCCAATTATAAAGGCCTATATATTTTATAGTTCAAGGTACACAGCCGTGTACTAACTGTTCAGACGGTGGGTATTAACACCAGGTATTTAAATTAGTTTGCAAGAGAACGCACAGTACAGTTGCCAATTATAAGGCCTATATATTTTATAGTTCAAGGTACACAGCCGTGTACTAACTGTTCAGACGGTGGGTATTAACACCAGGTATTTAAATTAGTTTGCTAGAGAACGCACAGTACAGTTGCCAATTATAATGCCTATATATTTTATAGTTCAAGGTACACAGCCGTGTACTAACTGTTCAGACGGTGGGTATTAACACCAGGTATTTAAATTATTTTGCAAGAGAACGCACATTACAGTTGCCAATTATAAGGCCTATATATTTTATAGTTCAAGGTACACAGCCGTGTTCTAACTGTTCAGACGGTGGGTATTAACAACAGGTATTTAAATTATTTTGCAAGAGAACGCACAGTACAGTTGCCAATTATAAGGCCTATATATTTTATAGTTCAAGGTACACAGCCATGTTCTAACTGTTCAGACGGTGGGTATTAACAACAGGTATTTAAGTTATTTTGCAAGAGAACGCACAGTACAGTTGCCAATTATAAGGCCTATATATTTTATAGTTCAAGGTACACAGCCGTGTACTAACTGTTCAGACGGTGGGTATTAACAACAGGTATTTAAATTATTTTGCAAGAGAACGCACAGTACAGTTGCCAATTATAAGGCCTATATATTTTATAGTTCAAGGTACACAGCCGTGTACTAACTGTTCAGACGGTGTGTATTAACACCAGGTATTTAAATTAGTTTGCAAGAGAACGCACAGTACAGTTGCCAATTATAAGGCCTATATATTTTATAGTTCAAGGTACACAGCCGTGTTCTAACTGTTCAGACGGTGGGTATTAACAACAGGTATTTAAATTATTTTGCAAGAGAACGCACAGTACAGTTGCCAATTATAAGGCCTATATATTTTATAGTTCAAGGTACACAGCCGTGTACTAACTGTTCAGACGGTGGGTATTAACAACAGGTATTTAAATTATTTTGCAAGAGAACGCACAGTACAGTTGCCAATTATAAGGCCTATATATTTTATAGTTCAAGGTACACAGCCGTGTACTAACTGTTCAGACGGTGTGTTTTAACACCAGGTATTTAAATTAGTTTGCAAGAGAACGCACAGTACAGTTGCCAATTATAAGGCCTATATATTTTATAGTTCAAGGTACACAGCCGTGTACTAACTGTTCAGACGGTGTGTATTAACACCAGGTATTTAAATTAGTTTGCAAGAGAACGCACAGTACAGTTGCCAATTATAAGGCCTATATATTTTATAGTTCAAGGTACACAGCCATGTACTAACTGTTCAGACGGTGGGTATTAACACCAGGTATTTAAATTAGTTTGCAAGAGAACGCACAGTACAGTTGCCAATTATAAGGCCTATATATTTTATAGTTCAAGGTACACAGCCGTGTACTAACTGTTCAGACGGTGTGTATTAACACCAGGTATTTAAATTAGTTTGCAAGAGAACGCACAGTACAGTTGCCAATTATAAGGCCTATATATTTTATAGTTCAAGGTACACAGCCGTGTACTAACTGTTCAGACGGTGTGTATTAACACCAGGTATTTAAATTAGTTTGCAAGAGAACGCACAGTACAGTTGCCAATTATAAGGCCTATATATTTTATAGTTCAAGGTACACAGCCGTATACTAACTGTTCAGACGGTGGGTATTAACAACAGGTATTTAAATTAGTTTGCAAGAGAACGCACAGTACAGTTGCCAATTATAAGGCCTATATATTTTATAGTTCAAGGTACACAGCCGTGTACTAACTGTTCAGACGGTGTGTATTAACACCAGGTATTTAAATTAGTTTGCAAGAGAACGCACAGTACAGTTGCCAATTATAAGGCCTATATATTTTATAGTTCAAGGTACACAGCCGTGTACTAACTGTTCAGACGGTGGGTATTAACACCAGGTATTTAAATTATTTTGCAAGAGAACGCACAGTACAGTTGCCAATTATAAGGCCTATATATTTTATAGTTCAAGGTACACAGCCGTGTACTAACTGTTCAGACGGTGTGTATTAACAACAGGTATTTAAATTAGTTTGCAAGAGAACGCACAGTACAGTTGCCAATTATAAGGCCTATATATTTTATATTTCAAGGTACACAGCAGTAGTGCCAAATATAGTTTGGTATGTAGCAGAGCACCTAATACACCACTAATGCCTCTCTCTGTCCCTACTCCAGCAGCTATCCCTGAATACAGCAGCCGTTCTCTGTAAAGTCTATATTGTAGTAAAGCTATCACTGTACTGCACTATAGTAGCCCTGATAAGGGCTTTTAATCACGCTCCTGCCTGTCCAACAGCTAAAACCTGTCTCTCCCTTCTCCAGCCTCTGTCCCTGACTAAGTTCACGCAGCATATGCGTACGAGCAGGAAGAGCTGAGTTTTTAATATTCGAGGTCACATGGTTTTTCCAGCCAATCCATGTAGACGCCGTTTTCGCGCTGCCAGCGTGCTCAGCGTGCCTGTCATACCCCCCTGCATGGTGATTGGTGGAAAAAGAGCGCCAGGGAAGGTGGGAGGGGAAACGAATTCTAAGTGCGCCATCGCCGTTATACTCGAACGAAATCGAGTACGCCGAATAGCGTAGTATTCGATCGAATACCAGCTCGATCGAACACTACTCGCTCATCTCTATTATTAATAAGTGGAGGTTGTAGACAGCACCAAGATCTAATACATAAAGCTGAGTGTATATGTGTGTGTGTGTGTATGTTCTCAGCATACACACATACACACACACACACACACTCAGCATACACATGTCTAAGCTCTCCAGGACCTACCGTTCCTGAGATATTCCCAAAAAACGCATTAGCCAATAGAAGCCTGGTCACATAACCCTTATCAGCCAATAGAAGCTCACAGGCAGTCTCCACACACCAGGTTTCCATAACGACCTAGCCAGTTCACTGCTGTAGGTCTGCTTTAAAGGGGCAGAGCGCTGTGGATGACAATGTTAAAGGGGTATTCCATTTACCATAAATGTAACTTTTGTTTTAGACTAATTTATCATCAATCATTACCTCATATAATGTAAATTTCACATATTTACCGTTCAGTTGTAATAAAAGATGTTTTCTTGCAATGCTACCCACTGTGTATTCTCCCAAATTACTATGGCATCGACCTGTAATTCAGGCCACCCTCAAAAGAAGGACTTAAAAGCCCCACCCCCAGGTCCCTCTAAGTCATGCCCCTGACTCAGTCAGGCCACGCCCCTTCCATGCAGAATCTGACCGGATTGAAAAAATAAAGGTAAAAATCAACTTCTGTCAGCTGCAGGGGAGGGTGGGAGGGTGACTTTCTCCCTGCAGCTCATGCTTAGACTGCACAGTGCTGCTTTCTGAGAGTCAGCTGTTCAAAAGGACATCCCTGTGTCCATCCAGGGCCTGCGCATGACAGAGGACAGGGTGGCCAGATATCCGGCTTTAGGCTGGACAGTCCAGTTTTCTGGCTCCCTGTCCTCCGTTCGGCGCAGTGCCTGGGAGGATGTAGGGATGTCCACCCTTTCAGTAGCTCACGCTCAGACAGCTTCTCCTCCGTGTCTTCACAGAGCCAGGGGGCGTGGCCTTATGTTTAGTGGTGTGGCTTCATGAGGACCGGGGGTGTGGCTTCACGTTTGGGGGAATGGCCAGTGAGGTCCGGCTTTCTGGGGTAAACACAGCAACCCTCCCTAGCTGCTGTGGTGACAGTTAAAGGGGAGGGTGCTGTGGATGTTTCTGTTAAGGGGCGGGCTGCTGTGGAGGTCACTCTCGATATCTTTTAATGACACACACACAAACATTAAATGAAATAGATTAAATATACCCAGGGCGAAGCCAGGTCCTTCAGCTAGTAGAATCAATAAAAATTAATAACTCGGATGAATTAATATAATTACATGAATCCCATATCTTGCAAGCAAGGAAGCTAAAAAAACAAAACACAAAAACAACTGTTATATACTAATGAATAAAGTAGAATTCATAAAGGAAATTTAGCCTGCAGCCCCCCCATCATGAGGCACCAGTGACTCGGTTGCAGATGCACCAGTGAACTGAGGAGAGAAGGAAGAGCGGAGACCTCTATAGCCAGCCTGCGTTCTGTAGTACAAAGGAATCTCCACCATGTACATAAGAAGTTGGACTTTCTAATGCTAATGGCATACAATGTAGTGGGAATCGGGGAAAGAATTCCAAATGGGGTAGGATTTGAAAAAAAAAAAATGCCATCACCTTTTTACGAGTTATATTTTTACGTCCTTCACTATGCAGTAAAATTGACTTGTACTTTTCATTTTCCAGATCAGCATGATTACATTGATACCACATTTGTATAGTTTTTATTTTTTTCTTGCATTTTACTACTGAAAAAAAAAGTAGTTACTAAACCAGACATGTCAGGAGAGGGGATCGGTGGGGTCTATCATCTGATTGGCTATTTGAGAAGGCACTGGCGCTCGCAGTAGCGCTGCAGCCTTCTTTCAGCTCACCAAGCACAGCACTGTACACTGTATAGCAGCTGTGCTTGATATTTCAGCTCAGGCTCATTAACGTCAATGGGGATGAGTTGCGTCTAGGCCACGTGACGTTACATTAATCGGTCAGATGGCCTAGGCGCAGCTCATTCCCATTGATGCCGAGGCTAAGCTGCGAGAAGGCTGCAGTGTTACTGTGAGCTCAGTTGCCTTCACAAACAGCTGATCGTCAGGGGTCCCAGGTGGCAGTCCACCACCGATCAGATACTGATCTATCCAGAGGATAGGTCATCAGTACAAAACCCTCGGAAAACCTTTTAAAGGAGCATCTCTGAAACCGCTAGTTAAGACACCAACCAGAGAAGATAACATTCTAGATTTAGTCTTCTGTTCTGGGGTCTAACGTCAAAGTAGAAGAACCGTTGGGTTCCTGTGACCACCAATCTTTACAGTTTGATATGAAAACGAACTAGGAACAATCTTACACTACTATGAAAGTGCTAGGCTAGAAGGAATAATTTTAAGGAAATAGGTGAGGGAATTAAAAGGGTTGAAAACAACAGCAGGTGTGTATGCCCAGGGGACTCTATTAAAAGTGGCCATCTTGAAGACAACTAAACTATATGTTAGACAGATCAGCAAGAGTTAGAGGAGGAAGAGACAAAAAAAACTATGCAATTCACAATTTTATGGGTTTTGTTTTTTACAGTGTTCCCTATGCTGTAAAACTGACCTGTTACCTTCATTCTCCAGGTCAGGATGATTACAGCATTACCACATTTATATAATTTTTCTTGTGTTTCAAAACTGAAAAAGTAATAACTTTGCAAAAAAAACAAAACATTTTTCTTTGCATCACCATATTCTGACCCTCATAACTTTTTTTATAGTTATGTTTATGGAACTGTGTCACGAGAAGACAGTCTCAGAATGGTTTGGATAAGTAAAAGAATTCCAGTGTTTTTAGAACATAACGTGACACATGCCAGATTTGCAAAATTAGGCTTGGTCAGTCAGCAGGATAAGGCCTCATGCACACGAACGTGTGCTGGTCGTGCCTGTGCTGCGGGCCGCATACGGCGGGTCCGCAATAAACGGGCACCGGCCGTGTGCAGCCCGCATCACGGATCGCGGACCCATTCACTTCAATGGGTCCGCGATCCGGGAGATGCAGAGCGGAGGCACGGATCGGAACACCACGGAAGCACTACGGTGTGCTTCCGTGGTGTTTCTGGCCGTGCCTCCGCACCGCACCTTTTTTGCACCCTCGGATGCGGATCGCAGACCCCATTCAAGTGAATGGGACCACGATCCGCATGCGGTGGCCTCACGGTCAGTGCCCGTGCATTGCGGACCACAGTTTGAGGCCCGCAGTTTGCGGCCCGCAGCACGGGCACGGCCGGCACACGTTCGTGTGCATGAGGCCTAAGGGTGTGGGGTAAATGGCTTGGTCTGGAAGTGGTTAAACATGCCTGGGATAAACACATGTATATCCTAAGATAAGTAATAATATAGGGGCAGACTAGATGTACCTTGTGGTCCTTTTCTGTTTTCAATCTTCTATGTTTCTCTAGGATGTTAATGCAAATAAGAGATTAAATGTGCTTTCTTGTGGCATAAAAAGAGTAATATTGCCATTGACCTTTCCCTTACCAGAATAGCACGTTAATTGGAGAGCCCATTTCTACCACACAGTTAATTGAATGGCTTGATGTATTCAACAGTCAGCTGCTGTTTTATGTAAGAATTGACGGTTTCACTTTAATTGCTTGTTAGTAAATATTTTTTACTTATGAGGGAAGTGTAAGATCTTCCAAGATGTTTTTGCATTTTTTATTTACAATTTTATTTCCCATGAGGAAGGCTTGAGCTGTTTTTATTCCTGATCTCTGCATGCAGTAATAGTGGGGAACAGTTTGCCTGTCGCAATCCGAATACACGAGGGGATATCACGGACTTAGTGAAGAGAGAAATGTAAAGCTTCACTGGATCACAGATGTCACATTAAAAATAGAATGTGAGGAGAAGACTATTGCTGTACATTCTAGTTAGCTATTTTCTTAAATGGTATATTAAAGGGGTTTTCCAGGATCCTGATATCCTTGGGATAGGTCATCAATATAAGACCGGTGGGGAGTCTGACACCAGGCAGTGTCCACACCAATCAACTGTTTCCTGCAACCGTGGGGACAGGAACCACCACTTTGAACAGATCCAGAAGAACACTGCCATTCAAAGTTTAGTGGCCATGCCAGGTTACTGCATCCCAACTTCTATTCAAATGAAACTTGGGCTGTTTGAGTGGAGCGGCAGTAGTAGTCATTGTCCACTGCTGCTCCACTCAACTCTTTAGGATTTCCATGTCAAGCATTCAAACAGGAGAGCATGAGAACCCCATTCTCATGATTGTCTGGGACCCCAGCATTTGAACCCTGGCAATGAGACATTTCTTCTTTGTCTTGTGGACCTGAATATGTGTATTTCATGTAAAAACCCTTCTAGGAAACCCTTTCGAGCTTAAGGAGCAGGCACATTTTTAGATTTTTGTTTTGCCCTTGTAATTCAGAATGCATAACTTTTTATTTTTGAGGCTGAATAAGACCTATTTTTTTGTGTAACATGTTGCACCATTAATTTTGGTGGGCCAAGCATAAAAAAAAAATCAAAAGTGTATATATTTAAGGTATAGCGAGATGTTAGACTGGTATTGGAAGAAATTTGTGGTGGTGATGATGAACAGGTTAGACTTTGGTTCCTACAAAGGTATTTTGGATTCGTTCTTGCTTTCTTAGCCTCTTTGCTCAATGTGCTCGAAATGTGTCATAACATGACATTTATCCTTAAAAAAGTGGGTTTTGGAAGTTTTCTTAAAAAGGTAAAAAATTGCTTCTAAAATTTTAATTCTTCTAAGGCTGAGTTCATATGAGCGTTTAGCCTTTCCATTCTCCTGCTCCATTGGCCGGCCGTGAAGAGGGCCCAGGTGGCTCCCTGGCCATCGGCCCACTGGGAAGTTTCCCTGTAAGGTCTATGGCCAATCCGCCCTGCACGTAACTGAGCCGAATGTAGCCTATGAGCCCCATAGACTATAATGGGGTCCGTTACTTTTGAAGTGGAGACAAAATTTATAAATGCAGGACTTTTGTCTCCACTTCAAAAATCTTCCTCTGAGTGGCAACCTAATGGAGGGCCCGTAGGCTCCGTTCGGCTCAGTTATGTGCCAAATCTGTCCTTTGATCAGCTGAATGCTGATTTGAACTCAGCCTAACATCCTAAAAAATAAAAGGTCAACAATGATCATCAATATCAGGATCCCTGAAAACCCCTTTAACATAACCTTTAAGAAATCCCAGAAAATGGCTAACCAGTATGTCTTAAGCAATAGTCTTCTCCATCTTTCCTTTGTGATGCACATGGGGATAACAACTTTGTGAGGGAGTTTATTGTACTGTATGGCTTTTGTGTCTTGAATAGGGACTTTAGTTGTATATTTTGATTTTTTTTTTTTATTTAACAATATGCTGCACAGACCTAGAGAGACGATTATGAGGTCCCGGACCTGGATATCTCGATGATGAGTTCAGTTCCAGCGTTTATGCTGGTATCAGCGATCACCATCAAAAGGGGAATTTCTGTTTTGAGGGACAATCAGCTGCTGAAAACAGATGTATGACCAATGATGATTCCTAAGCAATAGTTTTTGCATACACTGAGCATTAAAGGTGGCGCTGTTTGTCACCCCACTGTAGATGCTACAATTCTAGTATGAAGCTTTGTTACATGTGACTGCAGTGTGGTTATATATCTTCTTAAATGCCCTTGGGGATAGTGTCCATAGGGCAACCTTCTAGAGCAGTTTAGAATGAACACCGTTCTGTTATTGTAACATTTTGAACAAAAAAAGAAAAAAAAAGAGTCTCAGACGGCTCTGTTGAGAGGTGAGGACGTAAAGCAGTGGAAATAAGGTAAAACTACCTTCACGAGATGTTTTAGAAATGAGTGTTAAGCTTGTGCCGGATGATGTTGGAAGAAATTGGACGATGACCAGGTTCGAATGTTGCTTCTCCAAAGGGAAGTTTGGATTTAATCTTGTTTTCTTAGCCCTTTGATTCCATGAAACTTGTAATTTTAATGTAGAGTATTTATCTGATTGTGTCGTATCAGCTGATGGTAGAGCCCTATCATTAATCCTAGGTTATCTGTATTAGTGCACTTTTTTCTAATAGGGTCCAGGAGCTTCAAGCTACACATCTTGAAGACCCATGTCTACTCCATGGACTGTGTAATTTTTTTGTCTATTCTATGCATATGTATTGTTAGAGATGACTCATTTGTCTTCTTTCAATACAAATATTTACTTCTGCTAGGAGACAAGTCATGCATGTATGAGAAAGGGAGAGAAGCCCCCATAGTGCCATGTCAAGATGCCTAATTCCCCTCTATGTGGAACCTGCATCAATCACTTTGGACTTTCTGTGCACCATGGGTGATTATGCTTTTTTGCTAAAGTTTTTGTATTGCTATTTATGGAGAAGATTTAATAATACTATTTGTATGCAGAGGGTCAAACAAAGGGTCGTGGTGTGCTTTTTCTTAGATTTGTTGGACTCCTGGTTTTAATAAATCTCTGCTACAGTTGTTTTTTTACTAGATTTTTAAGCAATGCAGGGCCGGAGCTTGTGAGATGGAGAATGCAAACTGTCTACCAACAGATACCATACGCACTAAATATGTACGGTACTTTACATGACTCATTCCTATATTCCCCTCTTGTCGGCCCTTGCATATTTTGTTAATCAGGGGACGTTTGTCATTTTTTCTTAGACCAAATTTCTCTCTTTATCTTAAGGTGTTTTTCTTTGTTCTATAATATTGTCCCGCAGGGGATATATTGATTTTGTGCCTTGACTTCACCGAGCACATTAAAGCAGTTATTATTATCAGCCGGTTATTTGTTACAATGCGGCTTGTTGATTTTTTTTTCTGTCCATTTAATTACATTCCTTTCAATTAAGTTCTCATTGCAGATATACATAGTGTTCAGTGTTCAGCAGTAAAAAGGTATAGTCCAGGAGTTTCTATCTAGAATTACATGAAAATCTGCTGTCAATATTGTGGAAAATGAGGCCTGAAATAGCAGCAATCGTGATAATGTGTGACTACATGTATCCATAAAAAAGAGAAAGGTATTAGGCTATAGAACATTCACCAGTCATTTGGTAATACTACACATAGATTTGCGGTATTTACTGTCTTGTCTTTTTTTCGGCCTTATAAACTATGTTACTATGTTACTATGTTACTGGGGTTTCTAGTTAAAAAATAAATATTTTATACAGTACAGACCAACAGTTTGGGCACACCTTCTCATTCAAAGAGTTTTCTGTATTTTCATGACTATGAAAATTGTAGATTCACACTGAAGGCATCAAAACTATGAATTAACACATGTGGAATTATATACTTAAAGGAAATCTGTCACATCATATGAGTGTATTAAGCTAAAAGTATGGCTGTGTTCAATAAAGTACCTTGTTTACTGCTGTAGTCTTTATTCTTTTTTCTGACTTTCTGTTTTTATATAATTTCCGTTTTTCTAATATGTAAATTTCAAGTGAAGGAGCCCAGAGGGGCGTTACTATCGATAAACAGAGCCCAGTAACGCCCCCCTCCTGTGCCCAGCCCGCCTTCTTACTTGTATAATTCACTCCTCTTCAGGGCTTGAGTAACGGCCACATTTGCATACTTGGCCTCCGCCCCCCTCAGCATCGGCACGGCAGCTCTAAAAAGTACACCTCTAGCTGCCTGCCGCTCAAATTTGGACTCATCAGACCAAAGCACAGATTTCCACTGGTCTAATGTCCATTCCTTGGGTTCTTTAGCCCAAACAAGTCTCTTCTGCTTGTTGCCTGTCCTTAGCAGTGGTTTCCTAGCAGCTATTTTACCATGAAGGCCTGCTGCACACAGTCTCCTCTTAACAGTTGTTGTAGAGATGTGTCTGCTGCTAGAACTGTGTGTGGCATTGACCTGGTCTCTAATCTGAGCTGCTGTTAACCTGCGATTTCTGAGGCTGGTGACTCGGATGAACTTATCCTCCGCAGCAGAGGTGATTCTTGGTCTTCCTTTCCTGGGGCGGTCCTCATGTGAGCCAGTTTCTTTGTAGCGCTTGATGGTTTTTGCGACTGCACTTGGGGACACTTTCAAAGTTTTCCCAATTTTTCGGACTGACTGACCTTCATTTCTTAAAGTAATGATGGCCACTCGTTTTTCTTTACTTAGAATTTGTATTATGGAAAGAAAAAAAACAGCTAACTGTCTATTCAGTAGGACTATCAGCTGTGTATCCACCTGACTTCTGCCCAACACAACTCATGGTCCCAACCCCATTTATAAGGCAAGAAATCCCACTTATTAAACCTGACAGGGCACACCTGTGAAGTGAAAACCATTTCAGGTGACTACCTCTTGAAGCTCATCAAGAGAATGCTAAGAGTGTGCAAAGCAGTAATCAAAGCAAAAGGTGGCTACTTTGAAGAACCTAGAACATAAGACATATTTTCAGCTGTTTCACACTTTTTTGTTAAGTATATAATTCCACATGTGTTAATTCATAGTTTTGATGCCTTTAGTGTGAATCTACAATTTTCATGAAAATACAGAAAACTCTTTGAATGAGAAGGTGTGTCCAAAATTTGGTCTGTACTGTATATCCTATTGAGGAGTATTCAGGGGCAACAAAGAGTGTCTCTCGCTCGGGAGGACCAGTACTGTCCCACATTACACAGACAATCCACTGATCTGAATAAGAATTGTGCAATTCTTAACCTCCCCTGGGTGCTGCAGAAAAACTGAACACATACTGCAGGTTTCACCACAGATAACTGCTGATTGCTGGGTGTTACCAGCCAGGGATACTACATGACCAGCTCAGGGGTGGATTGGCCATAGACTATACAGGGAAATTTCCTGGTGGGCCGATGCCCATGGGGACACCCCAGCCCTCCTCTTTGCCACTGGCCAGGTACATGATGAGCTCTCAGTGGTAATTAACATTGTGAGAATCAGAAACTCATGCACCCCACCAGCAACAGAACGTGCTCCTGAATTCAACTGATGTGGTCCACATGTCACCTCCTAAAACCACTGCTCCATATCTTAATCAGAGACAGAAAATTGCATCTATTGATGGCCACAAGAGAAGGACAGTTTTGGGGGCAGTATATTGTGCTGCTCTGTGGTATATGGTTCTGCTGGGACAATATTTTGTGCTATGGTATTGCTGAACCCGTCTATTTGTGTTGCTCCGCCTTCTGTCAATTTGGACACCCCTATACTTTTAGGTTCTTTTTCTAGGGCCACTTTAAGTTTCCAGTCTGCTCCCGGACCAGCTGAACTTCAATAAGTAGCGATTGTCCCTAAATGCTACATAAAATAAATTGTGACTAGAAATGAGCATATCTCTGAAAATTCAATTCGGATTCAATTAGGCCAAATTGCTTGACCAATTAGATTCAGGGACAAACCTATTATACCCAAATTGAAAGTGCTCCAATTAGCCTGAAAATTTGCGTATGACACTCCAATGTGTCCTAAGACTCATATTTTTACTCTCTAGTATCTCAATTTTCCTTTATTTTTGTAATCATTTTTTAGTCTTTTCTCTCTCCTCAAAAGTCACCAAAATTGAATCACCAAAAATTGGGATTCAGATGCAACTCAACAGTTTAGAATCTATTGGCTCATCTATAATTGACCACTAATTTTATTTAATTAGTATCTAAAATACACATATGTTATGTGTAGATCTGTATGATCTTAAAATTCTAAATACCTGCATTGTGCTTTTTCAATTAACTATGACAACACATAGGAATATGTTTATGTTATTACAGGTAAAAAATAGCATAAAAAATACAGTAAGTGTTCACATTATAGTATACAGTACGTCATTTCCCAAATACAACAGCACCTATGCAGTTACCTAGTGGTTCACTGTGGTTCCCTTAAGGCTGTATATGGGGGTAAGGGGTAATTGGACAGCCCTTAAATTCAGTTGCCGGGGTAGGCTGGCCCCATCCTCCTTAACTTTGGCCATGTGTGGGTAGTCTCTTGTTAGAAGTCGGTGAGTCGGGAGGTGGAGAGAAGTAAGCCGAGAGTCACTAGCAGTTTGTGTAGTCTAGCAGGCCTCGAATTGGATGAAAGAGACAAAAGCAGATGCTAGCCTCTGGAGATTGAACAAGAGAATAGAAAAAGAGAGAAAATGTATACCCCTTAGGTCAAATTGGAAAGATTGTAATTGGAAAGAGACTCAGAGGGATAGACCACTATACTGTCCATCTCCTATATGCAGCCTTCGGGACACTATTTGATGCAAAGTGTAACGACTATACCTATTCTTTCAAGTATGTATGTGTGCCAGCTGCTAAGATTTCTTCAGTAAAGTTCTGTTTACTGTTTTCACCAAAACCGGCCTTATTATTAATCTGAACCATCATCTGCACTGCCACAGTATTCCTTTGCCTTGTATACCAAGGGATCCCTGCCTTGCACCCCACAGCCCACTGACTCTAAGGGCACCCCCACCCCATCACCAGGCAGGAGACCTCAAACTAGAGAGTGCCTTTAGGGGAAGAAAGAGTGCACCCCTCTCTCCACTGTACTGGAGTACTGGAGCAGGATCACCCCCATGAGTTCTACAACCTCCATCATCACACAAGCACCACCATTCTCATCCACTCCCCTCCCCTGTGGACTGCCGTGCACCATATCTCTAGTGGCAATGTTTTGACAGAAAATAATGTACAGAATGGTATTCAAACACCAAAATAGACCTTAGCTTTAAATTGCCTACACTCAGTATCAGACAGGGGTTCCTTGGGGAAAACATTCTGAGGGCCCACCCTCCATCTATACAGAATGGGAGGACATCAACTTTAAATTTAATTAGCATCATGGTTGTCACCGTTGCACACAAAGGACATATCATCCATGTGGTCTAGTTATGTGTGAATCAATTATTTGTGATATGATTGGATCCAAAGTCAGCTCCAAACGAGGTTGTCTTCTGATGGCCACCTACTGCATTAGAGCCTGGGCTAACAGAAGGGTCTTCTGGTACTGAAATGGCCAGGTCCAACCATGTCTATACTTTTTGTATTTTTGTGCTGAATGCAATCAGTTATTTCAGGCAAAGAAAAGCTGACTAGTGTTCTTCAGTAGGATTATGGAGAAATATCTACTCCCACGACCACTACTGTATGTCATATATCTCTCATTCTTGGAGCCTCCAGAAACATATACTGTATGCATAGTTGACATTAGTAGCTGTTGTTATAAGATGAACATTCATAAACCAATAATGTGCGTATTATTACAGAAGGATGTCAGGTCAGCAGTGGATTCCCTCTTACCGGTTGTTGAGCAGACTCAGTAGCTCCCCCGCATGGTAAAGGTCATTCTTTGTTACTCGGCTGAAGCGGAACTCATTGAGGTTGCAGAAGGTCACAGCTGGAAAGGTCATCCTGGCAGCAGCAATCTCATCCAGTTTGGTGACATGTGGATAATCAAAGTAATAGATGATCCTCTCAGTACACACAAACAGCAAAAGTGAAAATGAGCCCAGGAAACATAAAATCCAGATCATCCGCCGACATGAGAAACGCTCATAGGAAAAGATGTGAGCAATGCCATGAAGGGTCGACCCACTGGCAAAGGCCTGAAGTGTCACTGGCTGGGGGCTACCCAGCTCCTCTGGTTCCTTCACATCCATGCGGGCACTGGAAGAACAAGAATAACTTATAAGATGAGATTTATCTTATAGACAAACTTATGGCAATTAGCAGAACATAGAAGAGACCAAATTCACTCCTAGCCTCCTCTTATAATTTTATGTTCTTTACCATACATTCCTTTTTTTAGATAAAATTAATAGAGGGCAGATCGATGAGTTAAAGAGTAAATTACAAGCAACCAGTGTCATTCAGTCTTCTTGTCAACCAGTGTCATTTAGTCTTACTCTACTGTACAAACAATGCAATTACCCACCTTGCTCTCCTTTACCGGCCTATCCACCATTCAATATGAATTCATAGTTACATATACATATAATTTATTGAAAAGTAGCCTGAGTTACAGCCTGTATTACAGACTAGAGCTGAATTCACAATCTTTTGCCTTCAGAGCAAAACTCTTCAACATTCCTGGTCATTTTTTTGAGCACTGTAAGGTAATTTGATGCAGGAAAAGCAGTCTAACTGCATAAAAGGAGCGTAGATAAGCTGTTAGAATGTGTCCTTCAAGATACTCCTGCTGCTAAGGACCACCGGCAGAATTGTGACTGCAGCTCTAAACTGTAATGCAGGCTGTACGAGAATGTTTGGCATGAATTTGCAATGTTACTCATATTTGTTGGTAGATGTCTCTATGTTAAGTATAAGAATACAACCCTGTATAAAAACATGCACAATGCCATTCAACACAATACAGTAATATCATCAATTGTATTCAATTTTAGCTGGAGATAAGTGAGCTCTAATGTAAAAACTTAGCTTCATAAAGAGTGTCGAGTCTAAAGCCGAACTATCACAGTGTTACCGTAAATTTGCACATAGGTAAATTCTGTAACCTTAAAGTGACACGCTCATCAATTACTATCTGCATCTCCCACCAGAAGCAACAGGTGGTATGGTGACATATGCCGCAGACGCCAGAGGATGCCTTGAGTAGGCAAATCATGTCTGGCTGTCAGGTCTCTGCTCTGCCGCTCTGTGTCTCTAATGCTACACTGTTACCCTGGAATCTATACCGTGTACGGAGTTGGAAGCAGGCAGCTACATACATTATGAAGTAGTACTGCAGGATATTGCGATTTAGCTCCCATTCAACAGGCTGTGCGCCGAGCTGAAGGACTCCAGTATGGGAAACTACACAGTGTATGGAGCTGTCTGCCTCCACTCTGTACACTCTAGAGTTGCCCAAAACAGCTGATTATGGAGGATGCTGGAAATCTGACCCCTACTGATTTTATATTGATGGCCTATCCTGAGGATAGGTCATCAATATTTGTAGGACAACCCTTTTAAATTTTAGGCTATCATAAATAATAGTTGTAGATTGTAAGCTCTTGTGAGCAGGGCCCTCATTCCTAGTGTAATTTGTAAAGCGCTGCAGAATATGCTGGCGCTATATACATAATATTATTCTTATTATTATAGGTCTAAGTAAAAGCCTTTAGCCTCCACAAGGGTTATGTTTGTTCCTTTTATTGACTGTGATAAATTTGTCAAATCTTCTACTCATCTGTTCTAGTCTTAAAGAGAATGTGTCATCAGAAAATGACCCATTGTTTAAATCACGTTTTTATTTTAACATATTTTTAAAGAATTTTTGGTGATGTTAGTTTTAATTTTCCATGTCAAAATCTATATTTAAACAAAACCCATAAAGTCCTGCCGTTTTCGCACTGGCCACTAAGCCTAATAATAGGTGCCATTTCCTGGTCTGTACAGATCACTTTACTGCAGTTATCTGCTTATCTGTCTTTCTAATCCTGCCTGTAATGATATCACCTCTGTGTATAGATAAGACAGGATCCACCATTCACAATAGGTGACTGTCAAAGCTTTTCTATTCTTTCCTTGTGCACAGGTCACAGAGCATGAATAATTTATAAATTATTATTAATGCTGTTAAGAACAGCTTGGGCAAGATGGCCGCCCCGATAATCATGTTCGGGAAATATAATAAAAAATCTGTGATCAGAAAATAAAAATAAAAACAGATTAGAAAAAAAGGAGATGTTCTGCTATCTGGTTTTAAGTGGCAGATAAAATTTTTGGTGACATTTCCTTTAAGTTGCGTAAATTTAAGCCTTTAGTAATAACTCTCCCCTATAGGGTTAAATGGAATCCATTCACAGAACATCTGTATAATATATGATTGCACTGAATCCAACACAGCAGGAGCCTCTCTTCCCAGTGACTATCCATCCAGACTGATAGGGTGGTCCCCCAAAGTAGGCAACCCCCCTCAATCAAGTTGATCTGCCCTAAGGATTTGTAAACATGGTTTAGATGTCTAGATCAGAGGTCAGCATGCTGGGAGTTGTAGTTTCCAACACCTGGAGGGCCGAAGGTTGCTGATCCCTGGTCTAGATAGTAAGTATATTGGGGAATACTAATAATAAGAAGTATACCAAGACCCATTTAAGATACACGGAAGAAAGAAAAACACATTTGTAGCCATTCTTGTCACAATTTACAGTTTTTTTAGTCTTCACTCATTTCTTTTTCTTTATCTACGTGTAAACCATTGTTATTCATGGCAGCAAGCTACTAAAATGAAAATCCTTAATAATAAATAACCTATAATAATATACAGTAATGAGAACCCAGCAACAAATGAACACTTTTCACTGACAACTGCTAATGTAAAATAGCCTCCAAGACGACATCATCAACAAGGAGATGAGGAGAAGAGATGGAGATTGCATCTTCCCTCTGCCTCGTGAGTCAGATTATAAATGCAGGTCTGTGTGTATCTCTAGGGAAACGTCGGGGGTATAGTGAATACTTCATATATTGTACATATCTGCCAGGGAGTCTCAGTAAAAGACTCGGTGAGATTAACAGGAATAAGGTGGCCATGAACAATCATTTAGGCTAAGACTAGCTAAATGATAAGGAGAGTAATAATAATAATAATAATAATAATAATAAATAACATACACAAAAAATCACTAAACTGGAAAGTGTAAAGAAATCTTGCATGATGTTACCTGAAGCTCTGCCCACAACTTCAGGCACTGTTATATCATGTCTCCTAATCATCCCAGATCCAGCAGGTTAGTTTAAAATTTTGGCACCTGTCCCGTGGTCCCAGGACGGCTGCCACATGTTCCAACTTTAACTGTATTTGCCTTCTCAGTTGAATACAATGGTGAAGCAGGGAGCCGTCAGCATCTTGCTTCACTATTTTACTACTGTCGGTGGTTTGCAGCAGGCCGGTGTGATACAGTGGTGTCTCAGTCACAGATAGACCAGAGGAGATCTTCTCTGCACCACTCATCATGGGAATGTGGGATAGGTGAGTATTCAAACTAATGGGCGTCACTGTTATGGGGACACTTATGGGGGCCTCATACAGTGTGGGAGGTACTTATCAGGGCCTAATAATGTGAGTGTGAGGTATTAATTGGTGTCTCATACTGTGTGTGGGGGTACTTATCAGGGCCTTATACTGTCTGTGCAGTACTTATGGTTGCCTCATGCTGTGTAGGAGGCACTTATCAGTGTCTCATACTGTGTGTGTGCATGTGTGTGGGGAGTAAACATGAGCACCTAATACGGTGTGTGGGCCACTTAAAGGGGGCTCATACTTTGTAGGGGTCACTTACCAGGGCCTAATACTGTATGTGGGGTACTTATGGGGGCCTCATACTATATAAGCTCACTTATTGGGGCCTCATATAGGGGGATACTAATACTATGGGAGGGGCACTTAAGGTGCCTCATACTGTGTATGGGGACACTTATGGAGGCCTCATACTATATGGGGAACTTATTGGGATCTCATCCTGGGGGGGGACTTATCAAGGCCTAATACTGTGTGTGGTAAAATTATGGTTACCTCATGCTGTGTAGAGAGGACTCATACTGTGTGTGTGGGGTACTTACAAGGGCCTAATATGGTGTGTGGGCCACTAAAGGTGGGCTCATACTTTGTAGGGGGCACTTATCAGGGCCTAATACTGTGTGTGGTACTTATGGGGGCCTCCTACTGTGTACGCTCACTTATCAGGGTCTCATACTGTGTGTATTGGCAGGTACTTATGGGAGTCTAATACTAATACTATGAGAGGGGCACTTATGGACTTCATACTGTATAGAGGGCACTTATGAGGGTCTCATACAGTGTTTGGGATACCTATGGGGTGTATTACTTTGTGTTGGTCACTTATGGGAGAAACAATCTCTAGCGGGCACTTAAAGGGTCCTCATTCAGTATGGGGCACTTAAGGGGTCATCACTTGGGCGGGCACTTATGGGAACTTTTTACTATGAGGGGCACTTAGGGGCATTGCTTTGTGGGGGTACATAGGGACATTATAGTGTATGGGGCACTAAAAGGGTATAATACTGTGTCAAAGGCAGCAAAGGGACATTCTTAAATTGTTGACACACTACAGGGGTATTCTTACTATGTGGCGGCACATAGGGAACTGGATGAGAATGGACATGTATAGACAAGGATTGGATGGAGTTAGAGGCTTGGCTTGGGGTAAAAAAATTTGCTGCACTGCTGATATTGTCCCTCCTTGGGCTTGGCATGGTCACAAGTGCCGAAATTTTTTTACAGAGGGGCTTCATAAAGATGGCATTCAGTCCGATCCCTTTAGTTTTCAATGTTTTTATGTATTTATTACTGATAAATCTGCCCCCATTTGCTTTGCTGACATATCTGTCTTAGTAAATGTTTGATTTCCCCTAAAAAAACGTTTCGGAAGCATCTTGTGCCGTTCCTCATGTCAAACCTCCAGGAAATATATAAATGCATGGACAACTCTATGTTACTCTGACCTTGTGAATGGGGCGAGTCTGATATTGTCCAGTTAAAGCTGACCATGTTAGACTGTTTGTGGACACACCCTTTGGACAATGGTAGCGCCCACTTCTCAATGTATTCATACATTCCCAGGAAGAATTTCAGAGGCACATCTCCAAGAAGAGTTCTAGGAAAACGTTTCAGATCTCTATTTCATGGAATGTAAGTAGTGAGTAAAGCAGACTTGTCAGGAGAGGTGACAGCTCCTCTTTAATCCACATTTTGCTTCAATTAGATAATGTTCTCATTTGCATTTACATTGATAGGAATCTCTCAGCTGTAAGTCTGCCTTGGAGTTGATGATGATTAGACCAAGAGTAACAGATCCAAAATGTTGTCGGAGTGATGATTTTGTCACGATAGAAACGCTTATTATCACACATTGCCATCTATATGAGAAGTGGAGCTGCTCTGGTAAATCAGGACATATCCTGACATTCTTTTCCCAGGCGGAGATATTTCTGTGGTGGCCCAGAGAGGCTTAAAGGCGTTGGGCCAAGGGAAATGGTGAGTAGAACAAGATTTCTATACATTGTCATAAGCCTCAATTTTATGTTTAATTAAAAAGTCATCTAAACCCTTTTTGAAGCCATCTACTATATTTGCTGTGACCAGTTCCTGCGGCAGGCTATTCCAGAGATTCAAAGACCTTACTGTAAAGAATGCTTGTCGCCTCTTATGACCGAATCTTTTTTTCTCCAGTGGTAGGGAGTGGCCTCTTGTTTTTTGAGGGGGTTTAACACACAATAGCTTCCCTTGATATTTTTCGCATGGTCCGTTTATATATTTGTACCGTTAATCATGTGCCCCCTTAGTTGTCTTTTTTCAAGGCTAAATAAGTTCAGTTCATTTAATCTTTGCTCATAACTAAGATCTTCCAGGCCCTTTATGAGTTTAGTGGCTCTCCTCTGTACCTTTTCTAACTCCAGGGCATCCTTTTTATGGACTGGTGCCCAGAACTGAACTGTGTATTCCAGTTGAGGCTACATCAACGCTTTGTATAGTGGCAATATTACATCCCTGTCTCGCGAGTCCATACCTCTTTTAATACAAGGCAGAATTCTGTTGGCCTTAGAGGCAGCTGACTGGCACTGCATGCTGTTATTTAGTCTATGATCTACTAATACACCCAGTGTTACTCCCCCTAGGATATATGCTGCATGCAGATTATTCGCCCCAAGTACATAACTTTACATTTATCTATATTGAACCTCATTTGCCAAGTGGAGGCCCAAACAGTAAGTTTGTCCAAGTCAGATTGTAACTCATTAACATCTTTCATAGACTGGACTGTATTACAATGTTTGGTGTCATCTGCAAAAATAGAAACAGCACTATTAATCCCATCCTCTATGCTATTAATGAATAAGTTAAATAATAGTGGACCCAGCACAGAAACTTGGGGAACACCACTTATAACCAGAGACCATTCAGAGTTGGAATCATTGACCACAACTCTTTGGATACGATCATGAAGCCAGTTTTCAATCCAAATACAAATTATATTTTCTAAACCAATAGACCTCAATTTACCCATTAGTCGTCCATGAGGAACAGTATCAAATGCACAATGTCGACAGCCTTTCCACTGTCCAGGCTTCTACTCACCTCCTCATAAAAACAAATCAGGTTAGTTTGACAGCTTCTGTTCTTAGTAAAACCATGTTGGCTATGACTTATTATATTATTGACAGTGACATAATCCTGTATGTAGTCCCGTAGAAGGCCCTCAAACATTTTCCCCACTATGGATGTTAAGCTTACTGGTCTATAATTTCCTGGTGAAGACCTAGCACCCTTTTTGAAAATAGGTACAACATTCGCCTTGCGCCAGTCTCTTGGTACAATGCTTGTCGTTAAAGAATCTGTAAATATTATGAACAGAGGCAAAGCAATAACTGAACTGAGCTACTTTAGAACTCTAGTTCATCTGGACCCGGGGCCCTGTTCACCAATTTTTTTAGCATATTAAGGACCATATCTACAGTCAGCCAGGTAAGTATGTTATTTGAGGTATTTCCACCAGTGGTACCACCCTCATGAGATGCCCTCTCTTCTTTTGTATATACAGAGCTAAAAACCCCATTTAGGAGCTCTGCTTTCTCTCGATCCCCAGTGACCAACACCCCATTACCATCATTTAGGGGTCCTACATGTTCTGACCTTGGTTTTTTTTGCATTTATATATTTGAAGAATGTTTTGGGGTTGTTCATACTTTCTTTGGCCACCTGTATTTCATTGTGTATTTTTGCTGATTTTATTACCCCCTTACATAATTTATTTAGTTGTTTATACTTTTTGAAGGCTACAGCTGTCCCCTCCGATTTGTTTTTCTTAAAGGCCCTCTTTTTTCATTTATTGCACTTTTTACACTCTTTGTAAGCCATGTGGGGTTTAATTTTATTCACTTGTACTTGTTACATCTAGGAACGCATTTAACAATATACTTATCCAAAGTAGATTTAAAGCACTCCCATTTAGCTTTAGTGTCATTTTGTGACAATAGTTGCTCCCAGTCTATGTCCTGAAGTGCATCGCTCAACCCTGGGAAATTTGCCTTTTTAAAATTAATTGTTTTTGCTCTACCGACCTGAGTTTGTTTTTTACAGTTAAGTTGGAATATAAGTATATTGTGGTCACTGTTACCAAGGTTTTCATGGACAGTGACATTTCTCACAAGATCTGCATTGTTAGAATTTACTAGATCCAGACTGGCCCATAAAATTATCCTGCAAAAAGCTGAGGAATTTTCTTGGCTTTGCAGAAGTGGCAGAACCATACATGTGCGCTTGGCAGCTGAAGGCATCTGTGTTGGTCCCATGTTCATATGTTCCCTCATTGCTGAGAAAAATTATGTTTTATTATATGCAAATGAGCCTCTAGGAGCAACGGGGGCGTTACCATTACACATAGAGGCTCTCCTCTCTACAACTATTGTGCCCTCTGTACTTTGATTGACAGGACCAGGTGTTATGATGTTCTCATTCTCTGGTCCTTACAATCAAAGTGGAGAAGGCACAGCAGTTGAAGAGAGAGCAGAGCCTCTAGGTGTAACGGCAACGCCACCATTGCTCCTAGAGGCTCGTTTGCATATATCAAAACATAATTTTTCTCAGCAATGCGGACACATATGAACATGGGACCAACACATATGTCTTCAGCTGCCAAGAACACATGTAACAGGTCAGCCCGTTTCATAAGTACAAATCTGCTGACAGATGCCCTTTAAAGGGGCTTTGCAGAAATACTCTGATACCCCTGCATGCTTGATGGGACACTTGCTGCAGCAACTGTCTGATGCTTAAAGGAGTTGTCTCATCACAGACAATGGGGGCATATCACTAGGATATGCCCCCATTGTCTTATAGGTGCTGTTCCCACCACTGGAACCAGCACCTATATCGAGAATGGAGCCCCGAAAGTGGTGGAGAGTGCAGTGCATATGTGCAGCCGTCCCAATTTCTATGAGGCCGCCGAAAATAGCCGAACACTGGCTTGGCTAATTCCGTCAGGCCCATAGAAGTGAATGGGAGAGGTGGCCAGTCATGCGCGGTGCGCTACCATTCTATGGGGAGCGCGCTTGGTGGTGGCCGGACCGGAGTCCTCCAGCCACCACCTTGCAGGGTTCCGTTCTCGATATAGGTGCAAATCTTGCTGGAACCTGCACCTATAAGACAATGGGGGCATATCTTAGCAATATGCCCCTATTGTCTGTGATGAGACAACCTCTTTAATGAGTATACAGTACAGACCAAAAGTCTGGACACACCTTCTCATTCAGATTCACACTGAAGGCATCAAAACTATGAATTAGCACATGTGGAATTATATACTTAACAAAGTGTGAAACAACTGAAAATATGTCTTATATTCTAGGTTCTTCAAAGTAGCCACCTTTTGCTTTGATTACTGCTTTGCACACTCTTGGCATTCTCTTGATGAGCTTCAAGAGGTAGTCAACTGAAATGGTATTCCAACAGTCTTGAAGGAGTTCCCAGAGATGCTTAGCACTTGTTGGCCCTTTTGCCTTCACTCTGCGGTCCAGCTCACCCCAAACCATCTCGATTGGGTTCAGGTCTGGTGACTGTGGAGGCCAGGTCATCTGGCATAGCACCCCATCACTCTCCTTCTTGGTCAAATAGCCCTTACACAGCCTGGAGGTGTGTTTGGGGTCATTGTCCTGTTGATAAATAAATGATGGTCCAACTAAACGCAAACCGGATGGAATAGCATGGGTCATGTGACCAACTCCCTGACCTCCAACTGACCCAGGACAGAAAGCCAGTAACTGCTCTAATCATTCCTATGGGAGCCTCACTTTCAGTCTCATAGGAATACATAGAGAATTAGACTTCCTGTCCACACATAAGTCTATGTGTGAGTTGGTGGGTCTAATTGCTGGTCACATGACACAGATAAGAAACTTCAGGATGATAGAAGTCACAAATTCAGACACTGGTAAGAAAATGACATTCACTACAGATTACATGTACATTTCTAGCAGGACATGGAATAAAATTTTTGTTGGGAGTTCTTCTTCAAGTATATAATTCCACATGTGTTAATTCATAGTTTTGATGCCTTCAGTGTGAATCTACAATTTTCATAGTGATGAAAATACAGAAAACTCTTGGAATGAGAAGGTGTGTCCAAACTTTTGGTCTGTACTGTATATTAAAGGGGTTGTCCCACCAAAAATATTCTACAGTTTTCAAACCAGCCCCTGGATCTGATTACTTTTGTAATTACATGTAATTTAAAATGTATCACAGCCACTGAGTTTTTCAATAAAATGTATCTTTATAGCGCCACCTCCAGTTTTTTTTTTTGTCCTGCTCACTGAGATGGCCATACATGCTCAGTTTCATCCTTCAAGGATGGAAAGGATGGACAAGCCCCTTTAGCTACAGCAGAGAAGACACTCCCCTGTCAGCTTGATATCAATCTAGCAATCAATAAATGGGGAGATCTGATTATATGATGGTTGATTTTCATTTTTTACATTAGTCATGGGATAACCCCCTTGATTAGAATTGGCCTAGGGCACAACTCTTTTGTCATGGGAAGAGTAAAGTGAGGCCTCTCCACACCTAATATCAGATCCTCCTCTGGTAATTATTTGCGTTACCCTTGTAGGGTAATTGTAACAATTCTAAAGCATCTATTCTTATGGCTCTACGTTGTGCCATTTCTCTATTATTCCTGCTAGAAGTTTGTGAATAAATTGCCAGCAGTTTGCTATAAAGGTGCAATTTGGTATTTCTGAACAATCTGATGCTATCCAATGAGTGCTGTTGGTGTTAGACTATGCAGCGACCCCTTCCCCCCCCCTTCCCAAATGGTAACACCTATTTATTTTAGACTGACTGCTGGCAATTCATTCATAAACTTCTAGGAAGAATAAAAGAAGAAGGATTAGAGATGAGCGAACATGCTCGAAACGAGCACTGTACCGCTCGGCTCCCCTGCGAGCGTGTTTCGAGCACGTTCGCTCATCTCTAAGAAGGATGCTCCAGAATTGTTATTACATGGGGAATGAAGGCAGTTCCTAAAACAGACATGTCAGGAGAAGTGACCGGTCCTCGTTTATCCACTACATATAGAGATATAAAGCTTCTATGGATTTCTAGGTGCTGTACCTCATTGTGCTCCTGGGAGTTTCCAAGCACCTGTTTCATGCTTGAAGGGATTTTCCAGTTTCTGCAAATACAGTTTAATCATTGTATAATGCATGCATCATTAAATGGGAGTGGTTGTCCTCACTGTTTACTTCTAGAAGATGGAAATCAGCCCTGTTCATGTGGAAAGGTCATTACACGAGAGGATACTGATAAAGCTGAAGTTAGGATTTGTGTTACAGGGACCTGGGTACGATAACTACAAAATGCTGCAGACCTGTATTGGACATTTGTGTGCCTGTGATTTTACACAGTCAAACAGAAAAAAAAAATCATTGTGGCTTGTTTTCTGAACACCATATTAAAGGGGTTGTCCCACAAAAAATATTTCAGTTTTCAAACCAGCACTTGGATCGGAATACCTTTGTAATTGCATGTAATTAAAAATGTATTATAGCTACTGAGTGATTCACTGAAATCTATCTGTATAGCCACTTGCTGTTTGCTCTTTTTATATTGTCTTTGTCTTGCTGAGACTGGTCCTGAGGAGGCTTAAAGGGGTTGTCCGGGTTCAGAGCTGAACCTGGACATACCCAGGATTTCATCCAGGCAGCCTGCCTGACATCAGGATCGCGCAGGGCAAGGGCTCTCTTGATTACTAACACACACTGCCAAGTGGAGGCTTCTGCCCGGGAGTGTGTTCGGTGACATAACCGGCTCTGATGGGCCGGCTTCAGCGCTGCCCTAGCAGTTTTGCTGGCTAGGGCAGCGCTAAGGCCTGCTTATCAGTGCCAGTGACGTCACCGGACTCAATGCTGGGCGGAAGCCTCCGCCTGGCAGAGTCCGGTTCGTCACCGGAACTGGGCAAAATGCCTTTGCCCTGCGCGATTTAGCGATTTAGAGTTGAAGCCCTTTAAGCTCCTACGGGACATCATGTTGTGTTGTGCAACGTGGCGTCATATAGTAAGCCTGTGAGTCAGTACGGCAGAGATATAGCACATACTCTGGAGACTCCTATTAAAGGACGGCAAGCAGATTTCTTGAGAACCAATATATATCAGACATTTGTATATCTTCATGTGTTGAACAACTTTTAGATCCTTTAACTTCTTCTCACATGTCACTGCAGTTGTTTCCATTGAGGGTCCGACATTCCTACCAATAGATATGAGAAATGGGCTGATACACTCTAACATGTATCTTGTCTCTTAGGATTCCACTAACTTTATCCAGAAATTTTCATGAGGGTCACTAAAGAATTCAATGTGCCATTAGCTTAGTAAGGTCAAAGTATTCAGATGCTCCTCACAAAACCAGAAGCCCATCATATCAGCAATGAATGGTGGTGTCAGATTATGGACAGAGGTGGTTAACAGTGCACCCACACATTAACCTGCATGGCCTTTTTATGCAGCGGCAAAGTCAGCGACGTTATGAGCTTAAATTTAGGCCAGAGTAGAGGGTATGACTGCAGGATCAGACTACACAGGGAATGTTTGTAGTCTGTTACCACAGAAACACATAAATGCTGGAAACACAAAAATCTAATGGGGTCATTTATCAAACTGGTGTAAAGTAGAACTGGCTTAGTTTCCCATAGCAACCAATCAGATTCCACCTCTCATTTTCCAAAGGAGCTGTCAAAGATGAAAGGTGGAATCTGATTGGTTACTATGGGCAACTAAGCAAGTTCTGCTTTAAACCAGTTTGATAAATGACCCCCATAAGAGTTTTAATCAAGACATAAGAAAAAGCCTTAAAAAAAAATTGTTGCAAATGTGCACATAGCTTTTTATGTCTCCAAAGCGAGGTAAATTTCATTTTTACCTCTCAGTGCAAAAATTGCTCAAAAATCAATGGACATAGGAATGCATTGAGAAGCATGAAAATCTCTTCATAATTGCTCCAGTCAAGCGAGCTGATTTTCTTCCCCACATGCTGAGATTTCTCTGTGATTTTAAGAAGTAGCAACTACATTGTAGTCTGGAATGATGCAATGTTTTCAGAGAGAACAATTTTCAGAAGAGCTGGGCATGAGAAGTGTCTGCTGGTGGGCATCGCCCTGGCTTCTGCCCGGCGCGGCTTGATGGATGGTATTTCCCTATATACAAATAAGGTGAGATCTGTCAACCAGAGAATGACTCTGCCCACTGAAATGCCAGCGCCTGGTAATGAGGGGGCAGCCTGCAGTCACACTGTGGTGATGGCAGCATGGGTCTGCTGACAGGTTCTCTGTACACCTGTAGCAGAACTGTCCATTCTTTCTATGTAATATTTATCCTGTAGCATAGTCTTATATAGTTAGTGTAGTGATTCCTGAGAACAACCGCAATCACAGAAACTGGGTTAGAATCAATTAGTGTTACGAAGGAAATAAAAACTAAATTATAAATAGGGGTTCCCATTGTAATTTTTATCTATTTACCTATCCATCCATTTATCTCATATCTATCTATCTATCTATCTATCTATCTATCTATCTAGTAGAAAGCAAGGCAGCACTCCAAAGCATATGGTAAAAAACGGAGCTTTATTCCCAAAATTGCGACGTTTCAGCCTTCTCAATGAGGCCTTTCTCAAGCATGCTTGAGAAAGGCCTCATTGAGAAGGCTGAAACGTCGCAATTTTGGGAATAAAGCTCCGTTTTTTACCATATGCTTTGGAGTGCTGCCTTGCTTTCTACTATATACATCAGTGGTGGATTTTTCCTACACCGAAGGGATTGCACCCGCATTACATATTGACTTGTGCTGCTGCTTATACGGATTTGTATCTATCTATCTATCTATCTATCTATCTATCTATCTAATATCTCTCTCATATCTATCTATCTATCTATCTATCTATCTATCTATCTATCTATCTATCTATCTATCTCATATCTACTGTATCTATCTATCTATCTATCTATCTATCTATCTAGTTATCTATCTCATATCTATCTATCTATCTATCTATCTATCTATCTCATATCTATCTATCTCATATCTATCTATCTCATATATATCTATCTATCTATCTATCTATCTATCTATCTATCTATCTATCTAATATCTATCTATCTATTTATCTATCTCATATCTATCTATCTATCTATCTATCTATCTATCTATCTATCTATCTATCTCATATCTATCTATCTATCTATCTATCTATCTATCTATCTCATATCTATCTATCTATCTATCTATCTATCTCATTTCATGCAGGTAATACACACAATTTCCATAATTAAAGTGAATTTCCGTTTTTTTGCAGCCCCATTGAAGTGAATGGTTCTGCGTATGGGTCACAAAAAACAAAACAAAAAAACAAAAAAAGGAACACATATGGAAAAAATATACATTTGTGTGCAGAGACCCTTAGACTGCAATCTCTTATGAGAAGGCTGATTTTTCATCTAGTTTTATTGTCAGCAGCTCTGCAGCCGGTTCTGATGTACTTACTGCGTGATCCCTAAAAAGTAATATAAAATGGAAAAAGTGAAGTTCGCATGTTCTGTTGCCCACTCATACAGGCAGGTGCCCACACTGTTAGAAGGCACATGGCGGGTGCCCACGTTGTCTGCATTGTAAGAACAAACCTGATCACTGCCTACACAAAAAGTCAATGTCTTGGTATTTTATCTGGAAATGACAAGTCCACTCTAGCTGTAAGTGACAGTAGTAGTAGTACAGATGTAGCAAATGTAATCTGATACTTAAAGAGGTTCTCTCATTTCAGTAAGAGGCAGTGGCGTAGCTATAGGGGTCGCAGCGGTCGCAGTTGCGACCGGGCCCCTAAGCCAGGGGGGCCCTGACGGCCCCCCTTGCCACTTGCAGGGCTGCACCGCCAATTAGGCAGGTGCGGCGCGGCCCTGCACATAGTTGGAAGCGCTCATCTCCATAGTCATCTGTATCGCCGTCCTCAGGACGGCGATACAGATGCCTGTACTGCGGGGCAGGGGAGGGAGAGGCGTGTCCCCGTACAGCGCGGGACACAGGCCGGAAGAGGCCTGCATCGCATCGCTGCCAGCTCCATGGAGGTAAGTATAAGTGTTTATTTTTTTTTTTATTGTTGTAGTCTTGGACCGGAGCTCTATTGGGGGCACATGGGGGCATTTTTACTGGCACATGGGGGGCACTGGGGGCATTTTTACTGGCAAATAGGGGCACTGGGGCAATTTTACTGACACTGGGGGCATTATTACAGGCACCGGGGGAATTTTTACTGGCAAAAGGGGGCACTGGGGCAATTTTACTGGCACTGGGTGCATTATTACAGGCACTGGGGGCATTTTTACCGGCAAAAGGGGGCACTGGGGCCATTTTTACTGGCACATTGGGGGCACTGGGAGCATTTGTTACTGGCACATGGGGGCATTGGGGGCATTTGTTACTGGCACACGGGGACACATGTTACTGGCACATGGGGGCATTTCTTACTGGCACTGGGGGCATTTCTCAATGGCACTTGGGGGCATTAATGGCACGGGAGCACTGGGGGCATTTTTACTGGCACTGGGGGCTTTTTTTACTGGCACTGGGGGCATTTCTTAATGGCACGGGAGCACTGGGGGCATTTTTACTGGCACATGGGGGCGCAGTTATTTCTGGGGCATGTTATGTTCACACTATTACGGGGCACTATTTGCTGGGCGCAGTTATTTTAGGACACTCTGTGCCAATAATTATTGAAGGGCACTATCTGTGTGGTACTAGTGGCACAGTACTGGGGGTGGTAGGATGATTTGTCCAGAAGACGGGAGGATGATGGAAAAGTAGTAAACTAAGATTTTTTTCTGTCAAACTGCAGAGATGAGAAATGGCTGAAAAAGCTGAACTCTTGCACCAGGACCCATGAGCCTTTAGCTACGCCCCTGGTAAGAGGCATTTATCATGTGGAGAAAGTTAATACAAGCCACTTACCAATGTATTGTGATTGTCCATATTGTCTCCTTTGCTGGCTGGATTCATTTTCCCATCACATTTTACACTGCTCGTATCCATGGTTACAACCACCCTGCAATCCAGCAGCGTTGGCCACGGTTGCACAAATAAGGAACAGGCACTGGCCTCTTTTTTATTTGAGACCGTGGTAGTGTGATTAGTCTGTAACTTTTTTCTTTAGTGTGCAAGCAGAGCCACCACTGATGGATTGCAGGGTGGTCGTAACCAGTGAAACGAGCAGTGTATAATGTGATGGAAAAACTAATCAAGCCAGCAATATGGACAGTCACAATACATTAGTAAGTGGCTTACATTAACTTTCTCTACATGATAAATGCAATTTGCTGAAGTGAAACAACCCCTTTAAACATGTTTTTCAGCTTTTTTCACTTGAACCCCAGCCAGCTGTGCCTGTTGTAAAAGCCATAATCCCCTGCTCTCCAGCTTTCTTCTAAATGGACAGGTTTGCATGCACTGCTGCAGCCAATAACTGGCCTCAGTGGTGATGTGTCTCCAAGTGACAAGTGACTGCTGGGTCACTTCAGTGCTGAGGCCACTCATTGGCTGTATCGGTGCATGTGACCCTGTCAGTTTACGGGATGGGGACTAGAAGGTTGCAGTAGAGAGCCATGAAGCCAGAACAGAGCCGCGGGGAACAGGTGAGTATAGTTTATCAAACGGGTACAGCTAGCTGGGCTTCAAAAAGTTCCAAAAGCTGGAAAACTTCTTTACGGTCTCATGCACACCATAGTTTTGGTTCGCATCCGATACACTTTTTTATGCATTTTAAGAATCGGCATCTCTAACAGAGGGCAGGAAGTACCGATCCGCAAAATGCTGAACACACACAGCTGGTATCCATGTTTTGCCGATCCACAAAAACGGATACAATCGTGTACAGGAGGCCTAAGGCATTAAATACACAGTAGTCGTAAACGTTAAGAGTTCCAGTACACGCTATAGGCTGACCGTGTAACCGCATGTGAATTACCGCTAATTGCCAGTCTGCACCTGTACAATAAACCTACCATAAACTACACCAAATACAGGCGCAGCTTAGAAATTAGCAGAATAGGTGATCAATGTCTGATCGGTGGAGGTCTGACTCCTGGCATCAGCTGTTGGAAGAGACCATGGCACTCCAGTGAGTGCCACAGTCTCTTGCTAGGTCAGTGACATCACTTTCATTGGTCATTTGGCCTCAGCCCAATTTAAAGAAGAACTCCCGCAAAAAATTTTATTCTCTGACCTGTTAGAAAGGTACATGATATAATCTGTAGTGAATGTCATTTTCTTATCAGAGGCTGAAATTGAGAGTTTCCACTCTCTTCTTATTGTAGCTGTGTCATGTGACCAACTCCCTGACCTCCAACTGACCCAGGACAGGAGGCCAGTCACTTCTCTATTCATTCCTATGAGACTGAAAGTGAGGCTCCCATAGGAATGCATAGAAAATTAGACTTCCTGTCCACACATAAGGTGCTGTGTCAGTTGGTGAGTCTAATTCCTAGTCACATGACACAGATAAGAAACTTCAGGATGATATAACTCAAAAATTCAGCTACTGGTAAGAAAATGACATTCACTACACATTACATCATGTACATTTCTAGCAGGACATGGAATAATTTTTTTTGCGGGAGTTCTTCTTTAAGTGACTGGGCCTGAGCTGTAATACCAAGCACTGCCACTATACAATATACGGCGCTGTGCTTGGTAAGCTGTGAGGAGGCTGCAGCGCTCTCCAAAGTGCAGCACCTTCTCAAACAGCTGATCGGTGGGGGTCATGGGTGTTGGACCCCTGCCTATCTGATATCCTGAGGATCCTGAGGTTATTAATATTAAACACCAAGACATACCTTTAATTGTCGATTTCAAGTTTGCAGAAACTGTGTGTTTATTGCGTAGTGTCACGTTCACATCTGCTACATCTGTATAAGCGATATAAGTAGTAACTATAAGTAATAACAGTAGTAGCTATAAGTAAGAAGAGTAGAAACAGCTGTAATAGCGATGAGAACGTTTCTTGAAATTTGATTCGGATCGGTTGGGTCTGAATAAATTCAAACCGAATTGGCTCTGGGGTCTCCAACTCTTTTGCACACCAAGGCAGCATTAGTAATCTTAAAGTGACAGTGACATATATGGCTATGGGTAAACACACGGCTGCTGGGGGGTAACAGACTTTTCAAAAACAAACTGCGCTGTAGAATTTTTTATATGTTTAAAAAAGCATGGGTAGAAATTCTTTTGATTTGGGGGCAAATGCCTGCTGAATGTATATACACACTGCCTGGGGTCATGTGGTCCTTCTTCAGCTTTTCTGATGCCATTTTGAGAAACTTGTCAAAATGTGGGATTTGACCTGGTCTTTTGGAAAATTCCGGTTGAATTGGATGCATCTCTAGCTGTAAATAATACTAATAAGAAGGCGCCTGCAGTATAAAAACCAATATATAGAGAGATTAAAAGATTCTGGAAGAACTGATGAATAAGCGGCTGACATATTGACCATTGTGGTTTGAGGGAGATTCATTCACTGGTATAAGGTACTGTACATAAAGGGCTGCTCACATCTCGTTTTTGCCGCTAGTCACGTGTTTTCATTAAGATTCCATTGACTCATATGGCTTGATGTACCATAGACTATGGCCAAACGTATTGCATTTCCTATGCCAATACGTTAAATGTATACCTTTTAAATATGTATGCATACAATACTTTAAAAGCTCTAAACACAGAACAGGGGCAGATCTTTCCCTTATATCTTATGTCTGTGGAGGCTCTAATCCTGGTTTTGGTTCACAATCACTGATGGAAATCACTGACCAAACACTGACGTGTGAATGAGGCTTTACTGTAGGGCGCAGAACACTTTTTTATCTATAGTCTGGGTAATAGATTTTCTCTGTTATCAGCCAGTCAGGCTGTGGAAGGCAAGCTTATGCTTATGGCTATCTCTAGCATTGCGATTCAAACATCCAAAAAACCATATGCCTCTGTCATTACCACTTCATTTCACAAATCTCTCCAGTAGCTCATTTCTAGATTTTACATTTACAGTCGGCCAACTTTAGGTGCAGGGCTCCTTTCATTTCCACTCTTATTTGCCCCCCATATTACCCCTGTGTTACACCATGAAATGCAGGCGCGGACGGGTTGGGGACACTCCTGATGATCTTCTCTAAAGCCCTGTCATTTACAACTAGTTAGAGCCACATGCCAGGAAATGCTACCCCAGCCTGCCCACACGATATTACATGGACGAGGCTAAAGACTCCCACAGTGCGGGATGAAAGATGGTGACACAATAAGTAGTCCTGGATAAAAGCTGAGTTCAAGATGTGACACCGGGCGGCAATGAAACACTGCAAATTAAGAGCTAGGAGAGGGGAGGAAGCCTAGGTGGGTGAAGTACTATATATGTAGCAGAGCTGGATTCGTACTGTATCTTGTACTTGTTATAGAAGTGTTAAGATAATAAAACTGAACAGGTTTACATTGTAGTCTTATGGGAACCCATCGATAACACATTATGATACAACGGTGAGTTAGACCAAATGGCAAACTCAGCTCTGCTATGCCTATAAATTGACAAATCAATATACAGTATAGTCATTTATTCTTTATCAATTTTATATTATTTTAACCATTTCCATTGCTAAATTAAAAGGTTAGAATACATGAATACTATAAATAAGTATAATATGAATTAGTATAAAACGTAACATCAATGCCGTATATACTCTATAACAGGCTATACGTTTTTAGGACGTCTCAGACCAATACACAATAATCTTATACATGAGTAAAAGACCTTGTAAGGCACGGAGGAACATACTAAGGCACAAGACATCTCCAAAAAAATAGAAGAACAGAACATACATAGTGACATAGTCATAGCTAGAAGTGCCTAGTAATAAAGGCAGCATACGGATCCAGAAGAGCCATCCAGACCTGAACATCACAGATCTGCTAATGTGGATGGGACGTCTCCCCTGCATGTCACCGTCAGCCACTTAAGTTCCCCTCCTGTATGCACAGGCGCACCTCCCCATAACCTCATATCCACATAAAAAAGTCAGATGCCACCTGAAATCACAATTACCCCAATACCGGGAGCCCCCCCACAACTCTCTACAGGAAATATATGCATGAAATACAGAAATGCCCAGGACGATGCAGGCAATAGAGACTGTTCTCTACAGATAATGACATAAGTAAAATAAAAGAGACGCCAAGTGCCAGCCAGTTACCTAAATGCAGAATCATCACAAAATCTCCAGATGTGGTGAAAACTACTAACACAACTGTATGGACTACTACCTCCAACCTCACAATCACTGCGGAGCCGGCTGCATCCCTACAGAATCATGAGATGGCTGCATGCTACTTATGGCTCACTCCCATAGATACATATGCAGATGTTTGACTTCCCAGACATGAGGTAGGTATATGACAGACATGTATGTACGCAGGATGAGGACTACGGATGATGGGCAATCAATGCTAAACATACATGCATGCATTGCATGCTAGACATTAGAGCGCAGCACTCACCTGCAGGCAGGGCCAGTCTGATCACACTCTGCACTGAGGAGACAGATCGCAGCACTCCCCCCGCACCGCAGAGACAACACAGGACCCCCACACCTTACCGCAGACTCACACACAACACCCTGCTGCAGGCGCTCACACACACGCAGGCTCCCGAGGCACAAAGAGAGAGAGAGAGACAGGCAGCGATGTCCCCGTCAAGCTGTCAGTGACAGTGTGAGCAGAAGAAATGCTCTGTCTCCTCCGCTCTGCCTGTGTATATATGTCTGTCCCCTCTGTGTGTGTGTGTGTTGCATGCGTCTATCTCCTCATTACTGGGATGTGTGTGTGTGTGACCAGCTCCCTTCCCCCAAAACCAGCTGCTTCCCCCATAGAAGCAATCGCAAGGACCAATACAGGAGAGGTTAACCCTTTCACTAAGGCAGTCTGATCACACAGCATCAGCTCCGTCATCCATACCCCCTGGTACAGAGACCTGCACACCAGCAGCTCCGTCATCCATACCCCTACACAGAGACCTGCCCAGCAACACTTCAGTCATTCACACTGCAAAAAAGCCACTTCTGCCATTCATACTTCCATAGGATGGCTTGGTTTACCCACACAGATTTTTGTAGAAGGTGACTGGTCACAAAAAGGTAATACGATCAGATCAGACACATTTTTAGACTTTTTTCAGAACATGCCCATAAAGGTTCTAGCTGTTGGTATAACGGTGTTAATGATGATCAATGGGGGGGGGGGGCTCCACTATAGGGAATAATATATTAATACGGTATACAGTTCTCACCTACATAAAATGTCAGTCACCCCCTACTTCCATAGGATGGCTGGGTTTATCCGTACATATTTTTGTAGAAGGTGACCAGTCACAAAAAGGCAACACGATCAGATCAGACAACTTTTTTGACTTTTGTTCAGAATGTGTCCATAGAGGTTCCAGCTGTTGGTATAATGGAGTTAATGGTGATCAATTGGGAAAGGGGTGGGGGAGTGGTGTCCACTATGGGGAATAATATGATATTAATACGGTATAGGGTTCTCACCCACATAACATGTCAACGAGTCAGCCACTACTTCCATAGGCTGGCTAGGTTTACCCATTTAGATTTATGTAGAAGATGACTGGTCACAAAAAGGGAACATGATCAGATTAGACAAATGTTTTGACTTTTGTTCAGAATGTGTCCATAGAGTTTCCAGCTATCGGTATAACAGGCTAAATGGTCATCAATGGGGGAATAATATGATATCAATATGGTATACGGTTCTCACCCGAAAAAAATCAGTCACCCCCTACTTCCATAGGTTGGCTTTGTTTACCAGTACAGATTTTTTGGCTAGGTGACCAGTCACAAAAAGTCAACATGATCAGATCAGACAATTTTTTTTACTTTTTTTTCAGAATGTGTCCATAGAGTTTCCAGCTATCGGTAAAATGGAGTTAATAGTGATCAATGGGGGCTCCACTATAGGGAATAGTAGAATTTCAATACGGTATACAGTGTTCACTCGCATAAAATGTCGATCAGTCACCACCTACTTCCATAAGATGGCTGGGTATACCCGTACAGATATTTTTGCTGAAGGTGGACCGGTCACTAAAAGGCGATATGATCAAATCAGAAAATTTTTGGACTTTTTTTTAAAGAATGTGTTCAAGGAGGTTCCAGCTGTTGGTATAACGGTGTTAATGGGGATCAATGGGAGGGCTCCACTATAGGGAATAGTATGATATCAATACATTATACAGTTCTCACCCGCATAAAATGTCAATGAGTCTCACGTCCTACTTCCATAGGATGGCTGGGTTTACACATACAGATATTTTTGCTGAAGGTGACCGGTTGCAAAAAGGGAACATGATCAGATCAGACAAATTTTTTGACTTTTGTTCAGAATGTATCTATAGAGGTTCCAGCTGTTGGTATAACGGTGTTAATAGTGATCAATGCGGGGCTCTACTATAGGGAATAGTAGGATTTAAATACGGTATATGGTTCTCACCCACATAAAATGTCAGCGAGTCACCCCCTACTTCCATAGGATGACTGGATTCACCTGTACAGATTTTTGTAGATAAGGGACTGGTCACAAAAAGGCAACATGATCAGATCAGACAAATTTTTTTGCTTTTTTTTCAGAATGTGTCCATAGGGTTTCCAGCTAACGGTAAAATGGAGTTAATAGTGATCAATGGGGGCTCCACTATAGGGAATAGTAGAATTTCAATACGGTATACAGTGTTCACTCGCATAAAATGTCGATCAGTCACCACCTACTTCCATAAGATGGCTGGGTATACCCGTACAGATATTTTTGCTGAAGGTAGACCGGTCACTAAAAGGCGATATGATCAAATCAGACAAATTTTTGGAGCTTTTTTAAAGAATGTGTTCAAAGAGGTTCCAGCTGTTGGTATAACGGTGTTAATGGGGATCAATGGGAGGGCTCCACTATAGGGAATAGTATGATATCAATACATTATACAGTTCTCACCCGCATAAAATGTCAATTAGAGATGAGCGAGTAGTGTTCGATCGAGCTGGTATTCGATCGAATACTACGATATTCGGCGTACTCGATTTTGTTCGAGTATAACGGCGATGGCGCACTTAGAATTCGTTTCCCCTCCCACCTTCCCTGGCGCTCTTTTTCCACCAATCACCATGCAGGGGGGGTATGACAGGCACGCTGAGCACGCCGGCAGCGCGAAAACAGCGTCTACATGCATTGGCTGGAAAAACCATGTGACCTCGAATATTAAAAACTCAGCTCTTCCTGCTCGTACGCATATGCTGCGTGAACTTAGTCAGGGACAGAGGCTGGAGAAGGGACAGACAGATTTTAGCTGTTGGATAGGCAGGAGCGTGATTAAAAGCCCTTATCAGGGCTACTACAGTGGACTTCAGTGATAGCTTACTACAATATAGACTTTACAGAGAACGGCTGCTGTATTCAGGGATAGCTGCTGGAGTAGGGACAGAGAGAGGCATTAGTGGTGTATTAGGTGCTCTGCTACATACCAAACTATATTTGACACTACTGCTGTGTACCTTGAAAAATACAATATATAGGCCTTAACTGGCAACTGCACTGTGCGTTCTCTTGCAAAGTAATTTCTCATAACTGTTGTTCATACACACCGTCTGATCACTGAGTACACGGCTGTGTACCTTGAAAAATACAATATATAGGCCTTAACTGGCAACTGCACTGTGCGTTCTCTTGCAAAGTAATTTCTCATAACTGTTGTTCATACACACCGTCTGATCACTCAGTACACGGCTGTGTACCTTGAAAAATACAATATATAGGCCTTAACTGGCAACTGTACTGTGCGTTCTCTTGCAAAGTAATTTCTCATAACTGTTGTTCATACACCACCGTCTGATCACTGAGTACACGGCTGTGTACCTTGAAAAATACAATATATAGGCCTTAACTGGCAACTGTACTGTGCGTTCTCTTGCAAAGTAATTTCTCATAACTGTTGTTCATACACACCGTCTGATCACTGAGTACACGGCTGTGTACCTTGAAAAATACAATATATAGGCCTTAACTGGCAACTGCACTGTGCGTTCTCTTGCAAAGTAATTTCTCATAACTGTTGTTCATACACACCGTCTGATCACTGAGTACACGGCTGTGTACCTTGAAAAATACAATATATAGGCCTTAACTGGCAACTGCACTGTGCGTTCTCTTGCAAAGTAATTTCTCATAACTGTTGTTCATACACACCGTCTGATCACTGAGTACACGGCTGTGTACCTTGAAAAATACAATATATAGGCCTTAACTGGCAACTGCACTGTGCGTTCTCTTGCAAAGTAATTTCTCATAACTGTTGTTCATACACACCGTCTGATCACTGAGTACACGGCTGTGTACCTTGAAAAATACAATATATAGGCCTTAACTGGCAACTGCACTGTGCGTTCTCTTGCAAAGTAATTTCTCATAACTGTTGTTCATACACACCGTCTGATCACTCAGTACACGGCTGTGTACCTTGAAAAATACAATATATAGGCCTTAACTGGCAACTGCACTGTGCGTTCTCTTGCAAAGTAATTTCTCATAACTGTTGTTCATACACACCGTCTGATCACTGAGTACACGGCTGTGTACCTTGAAAAATACAATATATAGGCCTTAACTGGCAACTGCACTGTGCGTTCTCTTGCAAAGTAATTTCTCATAACTGTTGTTCATACACACCGTCTGATCACTGAGTACACGGCTGTGTACCTTGAAAAATACAATATATAGGCCTTAACTGGCAACTGTACTGTGCGTTCTCTTGCAAAGTAATTTCTCATAACTGTTGTTCATACACACCGTCTGATCACTCAGTACACGGCTGTGTACCTTGAAAAATACAATATATAGGCCTTAACTGGCAACTGTACTGTGCGTTCTCTTGCAAAGTAATTTCACGGCTGTGAAGGCAAAATATTGTAAAAAAAAAAAAATGCGGCGGGGGGCTAGCGGAATAGGACGTGGACGAGGACGGGGGCGCGGAAATGCTGTTGGGGGCCTTGTTGAAGCCAGTGGGGATACAATGCGTGCTGGTGAGGGTCAGCCAGGATCCCGCTCATCCAGAATCCCTGCCTTTATGGGACAGTTAAGCAGGGGGCGGGTTACACCGCTGTTGAGGCCTGAGCAGGTTGAACAGGTGGTGCAATGGATAGCCGATAGCGCTTCCACACTGTTGTCCACCAGCCAGTCATCCACACAGTCTCACTCTGACCCTCCTTCCTCCATACCTGGCCAACAGAGTCATCCCACCCTTGACCCCTCCCAGGAGCTCTTTTCGGGTCCTTTTTCAGATGTGCCGGAAGAATCCCAGGAGCTAGGAGAGGAATTTGTTTGTAGTGATGCCCAAACCCTTGAGTTTTCGCCATCTCCTGCTGATGTGGACCCTGAGCCAGCATCTGTTATCATGAGCGATGATGATGATGAGACGCAGTTGCCATCAAGGGAGGCTGTTGGAATGTCCAGTGGGCAGGAGGAGGAGCAGAGTGAGGAAGAGGAGGTGGTGGATGACGAAATGACCGACCCCACTTGGCCAGGGGTGATGTCCAGCGGGGAAAGCAGTGGAGAGGTGGTGGTCTGCGCAGCACCGAAAAAGGCAGCAAGAGGCAGAGGGATGTCCAGAGGCAGAGGGATGTCCAGAGGCAGAGGGATGTCCAGAGGCAGAGGGATGTCCACAGGCAGAGGGATGTCCACAGGCAGAGGGATGTCCAGAGGCAGAGGACAGTCCAGACAAAGTAGTGAGGCCACAGCCAGCACGGCCGAAGCTGTTCCCGGCAGCGGGCAGTCGCGCGAAGCTCCCCCATCGAGGCCTCGTACTTCTGTGGTGTGGATATTTTTTAATGTTTGTGCGGATGACAAACTGAGCGCGGTTTGCAAACTCTGCCACTCAAAACTGAGTAGGGCCTCTGAGAAGAGCAATCTGACCACCTCAGGCATGCGGCGTCACTTGGAAGTCAAGCACTGGGCTGAGTGGGAGAGAGCAAACGCAATACAAACTGCGCCCGGTCCTGCTGCCACTGCCTCTTCCCCTTTGTTGTGTGCTGCCACTGCGGTCCAGACCTCCAGCCAGGACACCTCCACATCTGCCTCTGCCTCGGCTACTTTGGGGCCTTCTCCTTCAGCCTCCTTCAGTCAGCGCAAAGGTCCACTTGACCACCGACTCATGGACAAGCGCTTGCGGCCAGGGACGCTACATCTCTTTGACGGCACACTGGGTGAATGTAGTGGAAGTGGGGACGGGGTCGCAAACAGAGACGGCCTACCTACCACCCCCGCCCAAGATTGCCAGCATGGGTTCTGATAAACCCCCCTCCTCCTCCTCCTCCTCCTCCTCCTCCTGTGCCTTAACATCTCCCTCAGCCGCTAGCTGGAAGCGTTGCAGCACTGGCGCGGGGAGACGTCAGCAGGCGGTGCTAAAGCTCATCAGCTTGGGCGACAGGAAGCACAGCGCCCCAGAGGTGAGGGACGCCATATTGCAGCAGACGGAGATGTGGCTGTCGCCGCTTCAGCTAGGACCAGGCATGGTCGTGTGCGATAACGGCCGTAACCTGGTGGCGGCTCTGGAGCTTGCCGAACTCAATCACGTACCATGCCTGGCCCACGTTTTTAATCTGGTAGTCCAAAAATTTCTGAAGACTTACCCCAACCTGGCAGAGCTACTGGTGAAAGTGCGGCGCTTGTGCGCTCACTTTCGGAAGTCAACTGTAGCTGCTGCTAGCTTAAAAAAACTCCAGCAACGCCTCCATTTGCCTGAACATCGGCTGTTGTGCGACCTGCCCACTCGCTGGAATTCCACCTATTCCATGTTGGCCAGGGTGTGTGAGCAGCAGAGAGCATTGATGGAGTACCAGATTATGAATCCACGCGTGCCTCCAACTCAGCTCCCTCAGTTTGCCAACCACGAGTGGCCATGGATGGCAGACATATGCGATGTACTGCGTATCTTTGAGGAGTCCACCAAGAAGGTCAGCAGCGAGGACGCTATAGTGAGCGTAACCATCCCGCTCCTAGGCGTCCTTAAAGAATCGCTCATCGCAATAAGGGAGAACGCATTGCACGCAGAGGAGACGGGGGTAGGAGGAGACACAACGGAGCTACACAGTCAGACCACACTTTTGTCTGCTTCACGGTGGCAGTTGCAGGAGGAGGAGGATGAGGAGGAGGAGGACGACGTGGAGGTGGCTGTGGAAGAGGAGGAGGATGCTGGCGGCGAGGGTAGCAGTCAGGCTGTGTGCGTCCCATTGGTTCAGCGCGGATGGGGCGGAGAGGAGGCGGAAGAGGAAGAGGAGGAAATGGCAAGTGATCCTTCTGGTGGGGGCAGTGAGGTCATGCCTATTCAGAGTCTGGCACACATGGCTGACTTCATGCTGGGCTGCTTTTCCCGGGACACACGTGTTGTCCGGATAGTGGAGAACAAACTGTACTGGGTCTTCGCACTCCTGGACCCCCGGTATAAAGATAACGTCTCCTCTTTTATTCCGGTAGAGGAGAGGACGAATCGATTGCTGGAATACCAGAGGGAACTCGTGCAGAACATGATGGAGATTTTCCCACCCACCATCGCTGGCGGCAGAGAGGAGAGGGTCTCCCAGAGTCCCACAACATCCATCAGGCCCACAGCCACCAGGGGAACACTCTCCAAGGTGTGGGACACGTTCATGGCACCCCCTCGTGCAACTTCCATCACTGCGGGGCCCGCTATCAGCAGGAGGGACAAGTATCGGCGGATGTTGCGGGAGTACCTGGCAGACCGTAACCCTGTCCTCCCCGATCCCTCGGCGTCCTACACTTACTGGGTCTCCAAGTTGGACACGTGGCTGGAACTGTCCCTGTACGCCTTGGAGGTGCTTGCCTGCCCTGCCGCCAGCGTGCTATCAGAAAGGGTGTTCAGCGCAGCCGGGGGCATTATAACCGATAAGCGCAGCCGCCTGTCAACCGACAGTGCCGACAGGCTGACGCTAATCAAAATGAACAGCAAGTGGATTGACCCGGACTTTGCTTCTCCAACCGTGGAAAGCAGCCAAAAGTGAAGTGCCATCTGTATGAAGTGCCATTTCCTCCTCCACCTCCTCCTCCTCCTTAACCGCCGTAGAATTGCTCCGTAAATAAGAAAAATGTATATGTTTATGGCTCACCTCTTGGGCCTCCACAAAATGTTTAAGAGGTCTCACCTCTTGGGCCTCCTCATAATTTTTAACCGGTCTCACCTCTTGGGCCTGCACAAAATGTTTAAGAGGTTTCAACCTCTTGGGCCCCCACAAAATGTTTAAGAGGTCTCACCTCTTGGGCCTCCTCATAATTTTTAACAGGTCTCACCTCTTGGGCCTCCACATAATTTTTAAGAGGTCTCACCTCTTGGGCCTCCACAAAATGTTTAACAGGTCTCACCTCTTGGGCCTCCACAAAATGTTTAACAGGTCTCACCTCTTGGGCCTCCACAAAATGTTTAACAGGTCTCACCTCTTGGGCCTCCACAAAATGTTTAACAGGTCTCACCTCTTGGGCCTCCACATAATTTTTAAGAGGTCTCACCTCTTGGGCCTCCACATAATTTTTAACAGGTCTCACCTCTTGGGCCTCCACAAAATGTTTAACAGGTCTCACCTCTTGGGCCTCCACAAAATGTTTAACAGGTCTCACCTCTTGGGCCTCCACAAAATGTTTAACAGGTCTCACCTCTTGGGCCTCCACAAAATGTTTAACAGGTCTCACCTCTTGGGCCTCCACATAATTTTTAAGAGGTCTCACCTCTTGGGCCTCCACATAATTTTTAACAGGTCTCACCTCTTGGGCCTCCACAAAATGTTTAACAGGTCTCACCTCTTGGGCCTCCACAAAATGTTTAACAGGTCTCACCTCTTGGGCCTCCACAAAATGTTTAACAGGTCTCACCTCTTGGGCCTCCACAAAATGTTTAACAGGTCTCACCTCTTGGGCCTCCACATAATTTTTAACACGTCTCACCTCTTGGGCCTCCACAAAATGTTTAACAGGTCTCACCTATTGGGCCTCCACATAATTTTTAACGGGTCTCACCTCTTGGGCCTCCTCAAAATGTTTAACAGGTCTCACCTCTTGGGCCTCCACATAATTTTTAACAGGTCTCACCTTTTGGGCCTCCACAAAAGGTTTAAGAGGTTAACAGTGGAAAGCAGCCAAAAGTGAAGTGCCATCTGTATGAAGTGCCATTTCCTCCTCCACCTCCTCCTCCTCCTCCTCCTTAACCGCCGTAGAATTGCTCCGTAAATAAGAAAAATGTATATATTTATGGCTCACCTCTTGGGCCTCCACATAATGTTTAACACGTCTCACCTCTTGGGCCTCCACAAAATGTTTAACAGGTCTCACCTCTTGGGCCTCCACAAAATGTTTAACAGGTCTCACCTCTTGGGCCTCCACAAAATGTTTAACAGGTCTCACCTCTTGGGCCTCCACATAATTTTTAACACGTCTCACCTCTTGGGCCTCCACAAAATGTTTAACAGGTCTCACCTCTTGGGCCTCCACATAATTTTTAACACGTCTCACCTCTTGGGCCTCCACAAAATGTTTAACAGGTCTCACCTATTGGGCCTCCACATAATTTTTAACGGGTCTCACCTCTTGGGCCTCCACAAAATGTTTAACAGGTCTCACCTCTTGGGCCTCCACAAAATGTTTAACAGGTCTCACCTCTTGGGCCTCCACAAAATGTTTAACAGGTCTCACCTCTTGGGCCTCCACATAATTTTTAACAGGTCTCACCTTTTGGGCCTCCACAAAAGGTTTAAGAGGTTAACAGTGGAAAGCAGCCAAAAGTGAAGTGCCATCTGTATGAATTGCCATTTCCTCCTCCACCTCCTCCTCCTCCTCCTCCTTAACCGCCGTAGAATTGCTCCGTAAATAAGAAAAATGTATATATTTATGGCTCACCTCTTGGGCCTCCACATAATTTTTAACACGTCTCACCTCTTGGGCCTCCACAAAAGGTTTAAGAGGTTAACAGTGGAAAGCAGCCAAAAGTGAAGTGCCATCTGTATGAAGTGCCATTTCCTCCTCCACCTCCTCCTCCTTAACCGCCGTAGAATTGCTCCGTAAATAAGAAAAATGTATATATTTATTGCTCACCTCTTGGGCCTCCACATAACTTTTTAACAGGTCTCACCTCTTGGGCCTCCACATAATTTTTAAGAGGTCTCACCTCTTGGGCCTCCACATAATTTTTAAGAGGTCTCACCTCTTGGGCCTCCACATAATTTTTAAGAGGTGTCACCTCTTGGGCCTCCACATAATTTTTAAGAGGTCTCACCTCTTGGGCCTCCACATAATTTTTAACAGGTCTCACCTCTTGGGCCTCCACATAATTTTTAACACTTCTCTCCTCTTGGGCCTCCACATAATTTTTAATACGTCTCACCTCTTGGGCCTCCACATAATTTTTAATACGTCTCACCTCTTGGGCCTCCACATAATTTTTAAGAGGTCTCACCTCTTGGGCCTACACAAAATGTTTAAGAGGTGTCACCTCTTGGGCCTCCACATAATTTTTAAGAGGTCTCACCTCTTGGGCCTCCACATAATTTTTAAGAGGTCTCACCTCTTGGGCCTCCACATAATTTTTAAGAGGTGTCACCTCTTGGGCCTCCACATAATTTTTAAGAGGTCTCACCTCTTGGGCCTCCACATAATTTTGAAGAGGTCTCACCTCTTGGGCCTCCACATAATTTTGAAGAGGTCTCACCTCTTGGGCCTCCACATAATTTTGAAGAGGTCTCACCTCTTGGGCCTCCACATAATTTTGAAGAGGTCTCACCTCTTGGGCCTCCACATAATTTTGAAGAGGTCTCACCTCTTGGGCCTCCACAAAATGTTTAAGCGGTCTCACCTCTTGGGCCTCCACATAATTTTTAAGAGGTCTCACCTCTTGGGCCTCCACATAATTTTGAAGAGGTCTCACCTTTTGGGGCTCCACAAAATGTTTAAGAGGTCTCACCTCTTTAGCCTCCACACAATTTTTAAGACGTCTCACCTCTTGGGCCTCCACAAAATTTTCCATGAGCCTCTGGCCAGCCCACGGCCTCTTCCTGCCTTTTGCGGTCCTACGCATCCCTCAACATCCCCACTGCTTTACCTGCTAGACATGACACTGGGCCAGGTCGGGTCACTGACATCTCAAGCGCCAACAATTTGGGCATTTTAAGGCTTCTGCATGTGTTTGAGTTGTTTTTACATTTTAAAGAAGACATGTCTGACCACATCTCACACACACACACAATGACAATTAGGGGTGGGGTCTATTTGCTTTCCCCCTTGCCTATGCCATCTGTGGTTGTCATAGGCAACGTGATTTTAAGGGGTGCAGAATTTTATCTTCTTTTTTGTCTAGTTTGGCTTGGGGTCCATGGCAATGTAGAGGAAAGAAGGTTTCCTTGTATGGTCTCACTTTACAGAGAGGTTAGATTGTGTTTGGAGTGTATTGTTGAGAGGCTGTGATAGTGGCGTAATAGTGCGACTTGGGCGCGTTATATGCACCCAGACATGCTTCCCCTGCTGTCCCAGTTGCATTCCAGCAGTGTTGGCATCCTTTTCTGAGGTTCCAGGGTGGACTTGGTGACCTCCAAGTGGTCGAATTGAGATTTCCAAGTGGCGAGCATTTTTTTCCCATAGTCTTTAATGGGATTCGATATCCGGTCGAATAGTCGAATTTCGCGGTCTATTCGAATCGAATTTCGAACTTTCGAATATTTCACTACTCGCTCATCTCTAATGTCAATGAGTCTCACGTCCTACTTCCATAGGATGGCTGGGTTTACCCATACAGATATTTTTGCTGAAGGTGACCGGTTGCAAAAAGGGAACATGATCAGATTGTAGTGTCCCACTAAAGTGTGTACAAGGGGACACTCCAAAAGGGTAAATAGCCATGTCATATCTTATATATAATGCCATTTTATTGTTATGTATTTGTGAATTAATGTGAAACCTCTATGGCTGAGTACTGCAATATTATTTCCCACCACTAGATGGTGGCATTCTGCCTTCTATATAAAGCCCAGTAACAGGAAGTTAGAGTAGCAGAGGATAAGTTAGATAAGAGTAAAGAGAAAGAGTAAGGAGGAGGTGTAAGGAGTTAGTTAAGAGGAACCAAGTACTGTGCAGGAGGAAGAAAAGTGGAGAACCTTTCCTAAAGGAAAAGGCTGTCATTACCCCTGACACTGGCCATGTCAGGACAACATGTGACAAGTAACAGCTAAATTACTAGAACCCTGAACATATTCTTGGACTGTCAAGCCTGACAGAGGTAATCGACCGTCCCTGGTCTTCATGGACTCTGCCAGCACCCATGTGGTCAAGAGAAGCCTCCGGCATCTGACTACAGTATCAGCAACCAGGTACAAGTTGTTTGTTGGTCTACACTTTGGATCCCTCCGGGAGGTGCAGCCATCATTATATATATTTCAGGAACCTGCTGGTGCAGACGTGTCATTCCTGCCCCACAGAGTATCCTTCTAAAAGAAAGGTCTTATGAAAGTGACCTTAATATAATATTGTCCAGAACCAGGGCTAGTTATAGAAGATCCCACTAGGAGTAAAAGTAACAGGATTTAAAGAGACAGTGCCTAACTAACTACCTATTAGAACCACCTACCAGCCAAAGAGGACATCTTATCCATAACCAATTGTAACATCATTTATTGTGACTATATGAACTCAAGGCAAAAGTAAAGATACCTCTTATTTGATTAACAACTGCCTCCTCATCATTGCAAAGGGTGTGTCTACCTTTAAAAAGACACTGGCGTCACGAAACACCAGGGCCCAGCCGTCCAACACGGTCAAACTCAACATCCAGGGCACCTCAACTGACCATCCTGGAGCCCTGCGTATGGAGCGTGCCCCGAGGGAAGTCGTGTCCACCCTCCTCACAACTGCACACTGCCCAGGGAAGATTCAACTAACCGTGAGTAGAACCACCGGCTACACCGTGTACACTGTGACAACTTATCTACCCTATCACTCACATATCCCTGCGGCTGGTGGCTGCAAGATCAGACAAATTGTTTGACTTTTGTTCAGAATGTATCTATAGAGGTTCCAGCTGTTGGTATAACAGTGTTAATAATACTTTTTCCTACACATCATTATAGCCACTGCCAATACTAGGACTCGAAAGTGAGGAACCTCTGGCCACAGGGAGATTTGCCTATCACCTGAGTTTTTCATAGTTCCATGAAAAGACCTGCACGTCATGTCCATCCCTCAGATGGAAGCACCTGCAGTCCGTTCCTGTGATTTATGTGATTTATCCTCTCTTAGGGAAACCTTTAGACTGCTTGTGTCATCCTTACCTTAGAAAGGCCCGCACATCACTCCGGTCATTTATCCTCAGTCCCATGGAAAGACCTTCATATTACTTCTGTTATTTATAGTCCCATAGAAAGACGTTCACATTACCTCAGTTATTCCTAGTCAATAAGAAGACCTCCGTACCACTGTTGTCATCTATACTCCCTTAGGGAGACCCTCAAGTTACTTTCATCATTTCTACTTCCATCTTATACCCTGCATGCCATGTTTGCCTTTAATTCTGCCTCCAAAATTTCAGCAAGTTGCCATTTGTGACTCTATGGAAAAATCTGAGAATTGCTTTTAAAACATTAAGCAAATTGTTTCTCTATTTCATATTTGTAAAAAAAAATCATTTGCATTACTTCTGTCAGTTATCCTGCACATTACTCATTTATACCTCCCCCCCCGTATAAAGATCCGCACATTACTCATGCATACTCCCATATAAAGACCTGCGCATTACTCACTTATACTCCTATATAAAGAACTGCCCATTACTCATCTTTACTCCCATATAAACACCTGCACCAGAGGCGTAGCTAGAGGTTCAGCACAGGGGGGCGAAACATACTTGAGTGGGCCCCCCACTTAATATTGTATTAGAAAGATGACTGTATAAACTGCTAGATCATCTATGCTGTTAAGTACAGTACAATAGACTTTCTACATACCCTAGTGTAAATACTCTACCATATAATGCAGTAAAATATAGGAGTAATAGGAGTAAAAAACAAGGGGACTCTATTGTTAAAGGAAACCTGTCCCCAGTTTTTACATCACTAAACTAACAGTCCCCTGCCCCCATCAGACCTCAGATCAGCGTATTGTGCCTCCATCAGACCTCAGATCAGCGTATTGTGCCCCATCAGACCTCAGATCAGCGTACTGTGCCCCATCAGACCTCAGATCAGCAGAATGTGCCCCATCAGACCTCACATCAGCCTATTGTGCCCCCATCAGACCTCAGATCAGCGTATTGTGCCCCATAAGACTCCAGATCAGCGTATTGTGCCCCATCAGACCTCACATCAGCCTACTGTGCCCCATCAGACCTCAGATCAGCGTATTGTGCCCCATCAGACCTCAGATCAGCGTATTGTGCCCCATCAGACCTCAGATCAGCGTATTGTGCCCCATCAGACCTCCGATCAGCGTATTGTACCCCAATCAGATGTCAGATCAGCAGAATGTGCCCCCATTAGTCCTCACATCAGCCTACTGTGCCCCCATCAGACCTCAGATCAGCATATTGTGCCCCCATCAGACCTCAGATCAGCAGAATGTGCCCCCATCAGACGTCACATCTGCCTATTGTGCCCCATCAGACCTCAGATCAGCGTATTGTGCCCCATCAGACCTCAGATCAGCGTATTGTACCCCCATCAGACCTCAGATCAGCGTACTGTGCCCCATCAGACCTCAGATCAGCAGAATGTGCCCCATCAGACCTCACATCAGCCTACTGTGCCCCCATCAGACCTCAGATCAGCGTATTGTGCCCCATAAGACTCCAGATCAGCGTATTGTGCCCCATCAGACCTCACATCAGCCTACTGTGCCCCATCAGACCTCAGATCAGCGTATTGTGCCACATCAGACCTCAGATCAGCGTATTGTGCCCCATCAGACCTCAGATCAGCGTATTGTGCCCCATCAGACCTCCGATCAGCGTATTGTACCCCAATCAGATGTCAGATCAGCAGAATGTGCCCCCATTAGTCCTCACATCAGCCTACTGTGCCCCCATCAGACCTCAGATCAGCATATTGTGCCCCCATCAGACCTCAGATCAGCAGAATGTTCCCCCATCAGACGTCACATCTGCCTACTGTGCCCCATCAGACCTCAGATCAGCGTATTGTGCCCCATCAGACCTCAGATCAGCGTATTGTACCCCCATCAGACCTCAGATCAGCAGAATGTGCCCCCATTAGTCCTCACATCAGCCTACTGTGCCCCCATTAGACCTCAGATAAGCAGAATGTGCCCCCATCAGACCTCAGATCAGCCTACTGTGCCCCCATCAGACCTCAGATCAGCGTATTGTACCCCCATCAGACCTCAGATCAGCAGAATGTGCCCCCATTAGTCCTCACATCAGCCTACTGTGCCCCCATTAGACCTCAAATCAGCAGAATGTGCCCCCATCAGACCTCAGATCAGCAGAATGTGCCCCCATCAGACCTCACATCAGCCTACTGTGCCCCATCAGACCTCAGATCAGCGTATTGTACCCCCATCAGACCTCAGATCAGCAGAATGTGCCTCCATTAGTCCTCACATCACCCTACTGTGCCCCCATCAGACCTCAGATCAGCGTATTGTGCCCCATCAGACCTCAGATCAGCGTATTGCGCCCCCATCAGACCTCAGATCAGCGTATTGTGCCCCCATCAGACCTCAGATCAGCGTATTGTGCCCCATCAGACCTCAGATCAGTGTATTGTGCCCCCATCAGACCTCACATCAGCCTACTGTGCCCCATCAGACCAGCGTATTGTACCCCCATCAGACCTCAGATCAGCGGAATGTGCCCCCATTAGTCCTCACATCACCCTACTGTGCCCCCATCCGACCTCAGATCAGCGTATTGTGCCTCCATCAGACCTCAGATCAGCGTATTGTGCCCCATCAGACCTCAGATCAGCGTATTGTGCCCCATCAGACCTCCGATCAGCGTATTGTACCCCAATCAGATCTCAGATCAGCAGAATGTGCCCCCATTAGTCCTCACATCAGCCTACTGTGCCCCCATCAGACCTCAGATCAGCATATTGTGCCCCCATCAGACCTCAGATCAGCAGAATGTGCCCCCATCAGACGTCACATCTGCCTACTGTGCCCCATCAGACCTCAGATCAGCGTATTGTGCCCCATCAGACCTCAGATCAGCGTATTGTACCCCATCAGACCTCAGATCAGCAGAATGTGCCCCCATTAGTCCTCACATCAGCCTACTGTGCCCCCATTAGACCTCAGATCAGCAGAATGTGCCCCCATCAGACCTCAGATCAGCCTACTGTGCCCCCATCAGACCTCAGATCAGTGTATTGTACCCCCATCAGACCTCAGATCAGCAGAATGTGCCCCCATTAGTCCTCACATCAGCCTACTGTGCCCCCATTAGACCTCAGATCAGCAGAATGTGCCCCCATCAGACCTCAGATCAGCCTACTGTGCCCCCATCAGACCTCAGATCAGCGTATTGTACCCCCATCAGACCTCAGATCAGCAGAATGTGCCCCCATTAGTCCTCACATCAGCCTACTGTGCCCCCATTAGACCTCAGATCAGCAGAATGTGCCCCCATCAGACCTCAGATCAGCCTACTGTGCCCCCATCAGACCTCAGATCAGCCTATTGCGCCCCCATCAGACCTCGGATCAGCGTATTGTGCCCCCATCAGACCTCAGATCAGCGTATTGTGCCCCATCAGACCTCAGATCAGTGTATTGTGCCCCCATCAGACCTCACATCAGCCTACTGTGCCCCATCAGACCAGCATATTGTACCCCCATCAGACCTCAGATCAGCGGAATGTGCCCCCATTAGTCCTCACATCACCCTACTGTGCCCACATCAGACCTCAGATCAGCGTATTGTGCCTCCATCAGACCTCAGATCAGCGTATTGTGCCCCCATCAGACCTCAGATCAGCGTATTGTGCCCCCATCAGACCACAGATCAGCGTATTGTGCCCCATCAGACCTCAGATCAGTGTATTGTGCCCCCATCAGACCTCAGATCAGCGTATTGTGCCCCCATCAGACCTCAGATCAGCAGAATGTGCCCCCATCAGACCTCAGATCAGCGTATTGTGCCCCCATCAGACCTCAGATCAGCGTATTGTGCCCCATCAGACCTCAGATCAGTGTATTGTGCCCCCATCAGACCTCACATCAGCCTACTGTGCCCCATCAGACCAGCATATTGTACCCCCATCAGACCTCAGATCAGCGGAATGTGCCCCCATTAGTCCTCACATCACCCTACTGTGCCCCCATCAGACCTCAGATCAGCGTATTGTGCCTCCATCAGACCTCAGATCAGCGTATTGTGCCCCCATCAGACCTCAGATCAGCGTATTGTGCCCCCATCAGACCTCAGATCAGCAGAATGTGCCCCCATCAGACCTCAGATCAGCGTATTGTGCCCCCATCAGACCACAGATCAGCGTATTGTGCCCCATCAGACCTCAGATCAGTGTATTGTGCCCCCATCAGACCTCAGATCAGCGTATTGTGCCCCCATCAGACCTCAGATCAGCAGAATGTGCCCCCATCAGACCTCAGATCAGCGTATTGTGCCCCCATCAGACCTCAGATCAGCGTATTGTGCCCCATCAGACCTCAGATCAGCCTACTGTGCCCCATCAGACCTCAGATCAGCGTATTGTACCCCCATCAGATCAGCAGAATGTGCCCCGATTAGTCCTCACATCACCCTACTGTGCCCCCATCAGACCTCAGATCAGCGTATTGTGCCTCCATCAGACCTCAGATCAGCGTATTGTGCCCCATCAGACCTCAGATCAGCGTATTGTGCCCCCATCAGACCTCAGATCAGCAGAATGTGCCCCCATCAGACCTCAGATCAGCGTATTGTGCCCCCATCAGACCACAGATCAGTGTATTGTGCCCCATCAGATCTCAGATCAGTGTATTGTGCCCCCATCAGACCTCAGATCAGCGTATTGTGCCCCCATCAGACCTCAGATCAGCAGAATGTGCCTTCATCAGACCTCAGATCAGCGTATTGTGCCCCATCAGACCTCAGATCAGCGTATTGTGCCCCCATCAGACCTCACATCAGCCTACTGTGATGTTTTTTTATTTTAATCTTATGTGGCTGGGTGGGCTGATCTGAGGTCTAAAAAAGGGGTCGCTAAATACAAGTGAGCGCTTCCATAATGGAAGCGCTCACTTGTATTCGCCTGATAGTCATCCTTGCTGGGCCCCCCCTGACTCACTGGGCCCGGAGCCGTCGCCCCCCCCCTGCCCCCCCAGTAGCTACACTTCTGACCTGCACATGACTTATAGTATGTATACCCCTATACAAGGACCTACACTTTATTCGTTTATACCCCCATATAAAGACATAAAGACCTGCACATTACTCATCTATACACTCATATAAAGACCTGCACATTACTCATCTATACTCTCATATAAAGACCTGCACATTATTCATCTATATTGCTATATGAAGACCTGCACATTACTTATGTATACCACCATATAAAAACCTGCACAATACTCATCTATCCTCCAATATTAAGACCTGCACAGTACTGATCTATACTCCCATATAAAGACCTAGACGTTACTCATTTACACTCCCTTATAAAGACCTCCACATTACTCATCTATACTCCCATATAAAGACCCACACATTGGTCATCTATACAGCCATATATTCAATGCATATACAGCAAAAGTTCACGGGTGAGGGGGGGGAGGTTCCAGCAACAGGGGCTGCTATCCAGTACAAAACTAGATAAAAATAAGTTGCAGTATTTCAAAAGTAGTTAAAAGGAACCTGTCACGTTGAATATGGTGTGTGGGCTGAAAGCAGCATGTTATAGAGCAAATTGATGTATAGTTTTAAGGAAAAAGAGTCAGTATAACTTGTATTTCATTCATTTAAACTCCTGTTCTTTCTGAGCTTTGGTCAATGAGACGGTCTTATCAGTGACTGACAGCCTTCGCTCTATTACTGTGTATACAGAAACAGCTGTTAATCACTGATAGGACTGTCTCCTTGACTTCAGGGAGAGCTGTCAATCACTGATAGGACCGCCTCCTGGACTTCACAACCCAGAATGAGCAGGGATATAAATGAATGAAATACAAGTTCTACTAAATCTTTCCCCACAAAACTATATATCAATCTGCTCAGCTCCTCCTACTCTATAACATGCTGCCTGCAGATTATTTTGCACATTCATGGTGACAAGTTCCCTTTAAAACCTAAGTGGCCTAATCACCCATCTGAAACAACAATAGCAATGTTTTATTTCTATCCCAGGACTTTTCTAAAGCAATGCAATGTTACAAATGACTAATAAATATAGGCACAAGTGATAATCAGCAACAATTAGTTACAGTGCATTAATACTGTGCATTACAGCATCACTTATAATCAAACTGGCGCTAGTTTACATACATCATTAGAGTACATGTACATAAGCAAAAGCTGTATGGTGTTCCAAGAAACCCAAAGGATAGTTCACATCAAGTGATAAAAATGTAAATATTAATTAACCTTCATGAATGTATAACAAAGGGACTAGCTGCTGTGATGACTCTCATACACAGCTCACACATGAGATCCTGCTCCCGTTTCTATGAAGGAGCATGAAAGACATTATACACCAGTACTGAGCAGTGTTGGTGTGAATACAGCACGGTTGTTAGTAAAACACTCATTTAGGGCCAGCAGCAGCGTCCCTGTCTGTCTGTGTGTGTCTCTGAAGCAGCTGCCTCATCCTCCACAGCAGCTGTAACCTGATATTCTAGCGAGGCTGATAATTCCTCTTTATCACTGCCCCACTGGCAACTAGTGAAGTAAGAATAAGTGCAGGAAGGTGCGGGAAGAGGAGAGGATTCTTATACCTTACTACGGTGGGGGGAAGAAGTATTTACTCAGCCACCAATTGTGCAAGTTCTCCCACTTAAAGGGAGTCTGTCACCTCATTTTCACCTATATAGCTAACAGCAGTGCCCCACAGACGATTGCATACACATCTCAGACATACCTGTGTGCACTGTGTGTGTGTATTCCTCGTTCAGAAAAAGCACTTTTATTCTGCAGGAAAACAGCTCCCAAGTGCCCGGCTCTGCTGCTGCTGCAAACCAGACTGGAGGGGGGAGGGCAGCTTTAGCTGCTCATATCTTGGGATTAGTAGCAGATAGAACAATGGTTCTGACCTTCTTTGAAAGCTGACATTCCATTATTGAATTATATCCAGTATATCAGAAGATATAGCTGTTAGAAATCGAGTCAGGAGAGAAAGCTGTTTTCAGTTTCACTTTCAGCCGGGCACTTGGGAGCTGTTTTCCTGCAGAATAAAAGTGCTTTTTCTTGACATGTAATACAGACACACAGTGTACACAGGTATGTCTGAGATGTGTATGCAATCTTCTGTGGGGCACTGCTGTTAGTTATATAGGTGAAAATGAGGTGACAGACTGCCTTTAAAAAGATGAGAGAGGCCTGTAATTGATATCATAGGTAGACCTCAACTATGAGAGACAAAATGAGAAAACAAATCCAGAAAATCACACTGTCTGATTTTTAAAGAATTTATTTGCAAATTATGATGGAAAATAAGTATTTAGTCACCTACAAACAAACAAGATTTCTGGCTGTCACAGACCTGTAACTTCTTCTTTAAGAGGCTCCTCTGTCCTCCACTCATTACCTGTAGTAATGGCACCTGTTTGAACTTGTTATCAGTATAAAAGACACCTGTCCACAACCTCAAACAGTCACACTCCAAACTCCACTATGGTGAAGACCAAAGAGCTGTTGAAGGACACCAGAAACAAAATTATAGACCTGCACCAGGTTGGGAAGAATTGAATTTGCAATAGGCAAGCAGCTTGGTGTGAATAAATCAACTGTGGGAGCAATAATTAGAAAATGGAAGACATACAAGACCACTGATAATCTCCCTCGATCAGGGACTCCACTCAAGATCTCACCCCATGGGGTCAAAATGATCACAAGAACTGTGAGCAAAAATCCCAGAACCACACGGGGGGACCTAGTGAATGACCTACAGAAAGCTGGGACCAACGTAACAAAGGCTACCGTCAGTAACACACTACGCCGCCAGGGACTCAGATCCTGCAGTGCCAGACGTGTCCCCTTGCTTAAGCCAGTACATATCCGGGCACGTCTGAAGTTTGCTAGAGAGCATTTGGATGTTCCAGAAGAGTATTGGGAGAATGTCATATGGTCAGATGAAATCAAAGTAGAACTGTTTGGTAGAAACACAACTCGTCGTGTTTGTAGGAGAGTGAATGCTGAATTGCACCCAAAGAACACCATACCTACTGTGAAACATGGGGGTGGTAACATCATGCTTTGGGGCTGTTTCTCTGCAAAGGGACCAGGACGACTGATCCATGTACATGAAAGAATGAATGGGGCAAACCTCCTTCCATCAGCAAGGGCATTGAAGATGAAACGTGGCTGGGTCTTTCAGCATGACAATGATCCCAAGCACACTGCCAGGGCAATGAAGGAGTGGCTTCGTAAGAAGCATTTCAAGGCCCTGGAGTGGCCTAGCCAGTTTCCAGATCTCAACCCCATAGAAAACCTTTGGAGGGAGATGAAAGTCCGTGTTGCCCAGCGACAGCCCCAAAACATCACTGCTCTAGAGGAGATCTACATGGAGGAATGGGCCAACATACCAGCAACAGTGTGTGCCAACATTGTGAAGACTTACAGAAAACATTTGACCTCTGTCATTGCCAACAAAGGATATATAACAAAGTATTGAGATGAACTTTTATTATTGACCAAATACTTATTTTCCACCATAATTTGCAAATAAATTCTTTATAAATCAAACAATGTGATTTTCTGGATTTGTTTTCTCATTTTGTCTCTCATAGTTGAGGTCTACCTATGATGTCAATTACAGGCCTCTCTCATCTTTTTAAGTGGGAGAACTTGCACAATAAGTGGCTGACTAAATACTTTTTTCCCCATTGTATACTATTCATTTATGAAAAAAAAAACAACTCAAATGGGGTTACTACTTGGATATTGATATTTTATAGATTTTTTTTGTTGAAACTTACTGACAGGCACCAGAGGCATACTGTAGCTATAGTGGAAACAGGGGAAGCGGCTGCTACAGGGGTCGAACTTAGAAGAAGCCCACCCAGGAAGAGGACCAAAAGATTTTATTGTCAGGGCCCCCTCAACAGTATTATACAATGACATTATATACAGTGACAGTATACACAGTGACATGACATACAGTATACACATGTAGGAAATGGACAGAGCGGGTGCCGGCCTGGTCTGAGATAGCTATCTTGACTAGCTGCAGGAGTGACAGTTGCATGGGAGGAGGCGGTTGCTGGGTAGGAAGGCCTATTGAAACTACTGTAGTCATGGGAGAGTATGGGGCTCATGCACAAAAATATGTAGAACATTTGGCAGGATTTCTTTTCAATGAGGGGCTGTGCTCACTGGATGTCTTGAGAGTGGAGCAGAACTGCTGAGTTTTAGCAGACGACCCAGATCAGGAGGCTGTTTTTCCCAGTAACTAGTGCTCCTTTGGCTGTCCCAGTGCAAATAGTGCAATATACAAAAATAAAAGTCTCAGTGTCCTCCAGAGGCCTTTCAATGACCTCTTGGGGGACATTACATGGAAAAATATATTCAAATAGTTAAAAATAATTTTAAAAATGTGTAATAGGGAATATTAATTATTGATATTTTGGGATGTACCAATAATTAATATTCATAAATAGGCATAGACCCGCTTTCGCTAGTTCCGCCTATTTATACCTACGTAATTTCCTACTGCCTTACACGACCTAAAATGGACTTAAAGTACAGGTTACAACAATACTATAAAAACACTGCACACTGTATTATAAATAATAACAATATTTATTATTTATTAACAATACAGTACAACGAAACCTAACTACACTGCACAATCCCGTTTAACTCCAACCGCTTTACTACCTAAACAATATATACACACACAAATTACAGATTGCAGCCCACCCTCACCTACACTAAACTGTCCCTGGGATATAAAGGGTTAAATTGCAGTAGGGATAAATGGAGGGTTAATGTAGATATAGGGAATCAGGATCAGGATTAAATGGCAGGGATGGGATAGTGGCTGGATATCAGGGGTTAGGAATATTGGTGGTACAGGGGTATGGGCAAGCAGGGGGTTTATAGGGCAGGGCACCAGGGGTTAATTAGCTTTGGTAGGGTATTGCAGGGCAAGGCACTAGGGGTTAATAGTAGGGAAATCAAGGGGTCATTGGTGGTTCAGGGGAAAGGGTTACTCAGCCTTCCAGGGGGTTAATGCTCGTCCCAGGGGATGATCCTCGCTTGAGTGGCTCGTCTTCTAGGGGTTAATTCCCGCTTGTATGCTCGTTTCCAGGGGATGATTCTTCCTTTGAGATGGCACGGCTCAATCTGCCGAGCACAGCGCGATCGGGTTATTTAAACCCGGTTGCGCTCGCTCCCGCGCTGCCGGCGCGCTCGCTTCCGCACGAGTGCCGGCGCGGTGATATGACGTCACCGCGCTGGCCCGCGCTGTTTCCCTGGCGGAGGATCAAAGAGATCTCTGGGGGTGCGCTGTGCATCTCCGGCGCTTGTAATTACAGCGCCGGAGGTGCGCGCCTTACAGAGGCAGGGAAACCTATTGTTTCCCTGTCCTGTTAATTGCCCCCAGCAGCTCTGAGGGTAATTAACAGAAGGGACAGAAGATCATATCGATCTTCTGTCCCTTTGAAGTACCTGGGACTGGACTAATTAGTCCAGTCCCATGTCTCCAGCTATCCCCAGCAGATGTGCCATTGTCCATCTGCTGGGGGCTATGGAGGTGGGGGGGGCACCCTGCTTCAAAATACATGTATCTAGATACATGTACATGACTGTGAATCAGGCACATGTATCTATATACATCTGGGGGCACAAGGGGCCTCATCTACAAGTGGGGGCATATATATATAGGATATATGAATATATAGATATAGGTGCATGCTACTGGGGGCACATGCACACATATCTATATACAGTTAGAGCACCTGGTGGATATACACATCCACCAGGGCTACAGGCCTATGTCGCCGTGGGGCCACAGACCCTCAATTTGGGGCCACCCTTATATGTATATACATAGGTGTATATACATATATTATAGGCTGCTCCTCCACTTCCTTCTACAAAATGTAAAAATAAAAAATATAATAAAATATAAATAAAAGAAAAATAAAAAGGAAAAAGTGCAAAATTAAAATAAATTTGTCAGTGACCCCAGAGATCTTTTAATGACCACTTGGGGGACATATTATATGGCAAAAATGTATTAACAAAATAAGTAAAAAATGATAGATGAGATGAAAAGATAAATCATAAAATACAAAAAAAACCAAAAAATAAAACGCCCATGCCAACCAAAACTGACTCAATTATCGCCCCATTTAATGAAACTATGCATAATATATATCAAACCGACTGTCAAAATAAGCCGTACCAGCCACCGTGCCTGCAACTCTAAGCCTGACGAAGGGCACCCCGACCAGGGCCCAAAACGTTGCTAATACCATACCACTGGCATTGAACAAAAATAAGAAAATTATGATCAAGCACGTCTTGAATATTTAAAAATTCTGTCAAAATAAGGAACTCATTTCAATAATTTATTTTGATGTCAGTTTGCATATTTAAAGAGTAAAGATCTTTAGTTGGGGAAAAAATGACTTTAAAAAAATGTTTTACACAGTTTTCCCCAAATGAAACTAAAAAAGAAAAAAAATCTATAAAAAAGTAAATAATACGAATAAAATATAGTAAAAAGCCCTTTGTGTCACGTAAAAAAAAGTGACAAAAACTATGTTGACAGTTCAACAAATCAAAAGTTGCAACTGTTAAACCACTATGTGCGCTAAATCACAAAAAAGTGTCTGGTTATTAACCCTTTCAGTACCGGAGGTTTTTTCGGTTAGGCATTTTCGTTTTGCGCTCCCTGCCTTCAAACAGCCATAACTGTTTTATTTTTCTGTTCACATAGCTGTATGAGGGCTTGTTTTTTGTGGGACAAGTTGTACTTTCCAACGCCACCATTTAATATTGCATATGGTGTAGTGGGAAGCGGTAAAAAATTCCAAATCGGGTGAAATTGCAAAAAAAACGCTATTCCGCTACAGTTCTACGGGTTTGTTATTTACAGCGTTCGATGTTCATTAAAACTGACCAGTTACTTTCATTCTACTGGTCAGTACGAATCCGTCGATACCTAATATGTATAGTTTTTCCTGCGTTTTGATAAAAGTGATAAAATAATTATAAAGTTGGCCTTTTTTTTTGTCATATCTTGACCCCTATAACTTTTTGGTATTTATGTATACAGTGCTGTATGGGGGCTCATTTTTTGCGGGGCGATCTGAAGTTTTTATTGATACCATTCTGGGGTGTGTATGACTTTTTGATCACTTTTTATGTAATTTTTTAGAAAAAAAAAGCGACAAAAAACAGCGAATCGCCATTTGGACGCTTTTTTCAGCCACACAATTCGCCGTATTGGAATTTTTTTATATTTTAAAAGTACGGGCGTTTTCGGTCACGGTGATACCCATGATGTCTATATTTATTGTTATTTAGGTATTTATTTTTTAATTATACGGAAAGGGGGGTGATTTGAACTTTTATATATTTTTTATTTTTTATATATTTTTTAACATTTTCTGTGATTATTTTAAAGCTCAAATATGAGCTAATATATATTTTTTTTCTTTATGAGCAATCAGGGATTTACTAGATGGAGATAAATCCAAGAATTGCTCATTTCTTATCCTGGCCTGCCATCTAGTGGCCAGAATAAGAATTGCACTTTGAAAGCTGTAAACCTCATCAGCGAGGTTTACAGCTTTCAGATCGTGTACAGACACCCCGATTGACCACACGGGGTTCTGTACACCAGCCGGAAGCGTACGCTTCCGGTTAAAGACGCAACTAGATGCCGTTATCACGGCATCTAAAGGCCCAGCAAGACGCTGCTGATGGGGTAAGTAGCCGCAAGTCTCTGCTGTTAGAAACAGCAGAAACTTGCCGGCCATGACGCCCGCCGCACGTGCGAGCGGGCGCCATGTGCCCGCATCGCCCCAGCGCCGTACATGTACAGCGCTGGGAGTCTAAGGGTTAAAGGCTTTTTATGCCTCGTCATTAAATGGTTAACCAATGAGTACTTTCGCTGCTAGTAATGGAAAGTGCTTACTGGTTATTTGAATGTGATAGACTCAAACCTATCAGACATTTAGGTCATATGCTGTGGAAATTCTACACAGCCAGTTTTCACTTTCTGATAAAGCCTCATTTTGCAAATCTGACATATAATTTTATGAGTAATAACTTTGGAATGCCTTTACTTATCCAAGTAATTCTGAGATTTTTTTTGTCAGGACACATGTTACTTTATGTTAGTGGTAAACTTGAGTTGATATATTCTACAACTTCATTTACAGAAAATTTTGAAAAATTAGCAATTTTCTAAATGTCTCTGACATATAGTGATTCCCCACTAAATAGCTATTAATAAACATAGCTATTTTATTTTTGGGATGTTAGAAGGCTTAGGATTTTAGAAGCAAGGAATAGTTCAGTTCTGAAGTGACTTTGAGGGGCGTATGTAATATAAACCACCCATTTTAGAAACTACTCCGCTCAAGGTATTCAAACTGATTTTTAGAAATGTTACCTGTAACCCTTTAGGTATTCCACAGGAATGAAGACAAAATGGAAGTGAGCAAACAAAAAAAAAAAAAAAAAATATATATATATATATATATATATATATATATATATATATATATATATATAAAAAGTTTTAAACTGCTATATGGGAACCCGGCTGGGCTGAGACGGGAAGAAGCGCCATATAGCTTTTGGAAGGCAAATTTTGCTGGAATGCTTTTGGTACAACATTGGTACATAACATTTGCAGAGCCCCTAAGTACCCCTACAGTAGAAACTACTTTATAAATGACCCCATTTTGGAAACTAAACCCTTAAAAGAATTCAGTATAGTGATTATAGTGGAGGATGGACATACAACAGGGCTCAGGAATAAAAGAGCATCAAGTGTTTCTGAGGCAACTTCTGTTGACAACTGTAGAGACTCTGGGGTGAAATAATAAATGGAACCCGCAAGAATTGACCTCATTTTGGAATCTAGGCCCCTTAAGGTATTTATGAAGCCAATGCAGGCAGCAGAAGGGAAGAAGCGCAATTTTGCTTTTGGAACTCAGTTTTCGTCACACATTTACAGAGACTGTGAGGTACCCGTACAGTGGAAACCTCAAATAAGTGACGCCATTTTGGATACCACAACCATTCAAGGAATTTACCTAGGGGTATAGTGATTAGCTTCAGAAACACTCAACATGTAGCCTTATTCTTTTGCCTTGACACACAGGAATCTATGCAACCTAAAAGCATTTATCAAGGGGTTTAGTGAGCATTTTGACATGATAGGTGCTTTGCAGAAATTAATGAGCTGGTGTAATACCCCAGAGTTCGTGTACCGTATATTACTATTTTTTTTACTGTATTGCACATATTTCTTATGAAATGTGAATGTAATGACATGTAATGCACTTAGTTCACCAGCAGATGCAGTATGGTTGGTTATGTTTGGAAATAGGAATGGAACTTATCATTCAATTCCTCCCCTCTTTGTAGGGGTGGGCTGGTCTGACTTCCTGCCAAGGGTGGGCTGAGGTAGGGAGAGTCATTCTAAAGATGGAGAGTGAGGAGTGAGGGGGAATGTGATTCATCCCAGGCTCCTCTGGGCCATTAGGCCTTCAGAGGCAGCTCATCCGTGAGCATCGCCCTGATGCACGTGGGAAAAAGGAGGACTGCCAAGTGGGAGTTCACAGCGCTGACCAACCTGAATCTGCTGCGCAATGGCTACCTACCTTTCCCACATACTGAGGCCGCAGTGTACTGATTTCAATGTGTACTGGAAAAGCTGGAACTAGTGAGCTGACTAGAGCTCAGGAGGAGTCCTTTTAAGTCCGTGTATCTGCTGCCAAGACTTCCTCCCAGCTGCCTGCTGAATGCAACACACCTGATGTCATACTACTGGATCTTCCAACCACCGAAAGTGACCTATCCACCATTGATGAGTCAACTGATACTGCCCCATGCACTTTGGAGCCACAAATGCGGAGCTCTTTGCTATGAAAGACCAAGGAACTATCCTCTACTGCTGTATGAAAAAGGAAAAGGCCAGGGCCTATGGAGAAGTTTCCAAAAGAAGGTGATCCTGCAGTTTACCAGAGGACCGCAGATGGAAATCCTGCTGGAGTTACAGCTGCAGAGGGCACCATAGCCAGAAATAACAGCTCTTAGGATTCCACATCCCAGGATACAGTTGATGCGAACAAGGCCATGGATTCCAACCAGGCTTGAAGTTCTTCAGTAGAGCTGGAAGACCTAGGAGCCCTATGAGCTTGAGGAAGGTGAGATACATGAGACTGGCCCCTGTTTGTCTGTTTTAATGTTTGGCCCTACACAGCCACAGCCTACAAAAAGGGACTACATTCTACTCCAACTTGGCGCCTGTTGTGTCTTACCTTCTCAGGTTAAAACCCACCTGAGATCTGTTATACAACATTTTAGGCACCTGGAAGGAATAGACTCAAACATCACCTTAGCTCCTCATTTGTGTTGCTGGGACTCTTTGTGAAGAGCCGCAAGTGTGGGACCCATTGTTCACTGCAATGTTTAATCACCTTACCCTCTGCTATTGACTGTATTGGAACTGAGTCGCAGTGTGACCTGGTATTGTGTTTCTGGGACTCTTGTTCCAATGTAGCTGCAAGTCCAGACTTACTTGTGTTTGCACTTTAAGTGGACTTTTTATCCATTTTAGTCTAGAATAGTTAACACCCCTCCTTGGCACTATCTTGGACCGTTCCTTGGAACTCTAGCCTTTTATGCCCCTGTAGTATTTATGTATAAGCACTCATGTGCTTAACCTGGTCTCTTCACAGCAATGGGGAGGGGGTCAGTGAGAACTGTGGCCTTGGACATCTGATGCAGGACTACCAGGAGGAGACCACAAGCACAACCCAAAGACGGCCTGCTTTTCACCATGGGAATGTGTAATACCCCAGAGTTGGGGGTATTATGTTTTTGTTGTTTACTGTATGTTACCTATTTCTTATGCAATGTGAATGTAATGACATGTTATGTACTTGGTTCACCAGCAGATGAAGTATGGTTGGCATATTTGGTAATAGGAATGGAATTTACTAATCCATTGCTCCCCTCTTGGTAGGAGTGGGCTGGTCCAACTTCCTGCCAAGGGTGGGGCTGAGGTAGAAAGAGTCATTCTAAAGATGGAGAGTGAGGAGTGAGGGGCAGTGTGATCAATCTCCCGCTCCTCTGGGCAATGAGGCCCACAGAGGCAGCTCATCTGTGATGACCACTACTCCAGAGAGCCTGCAGGGTCCTAGGCCACAGAAGATTAGCAAGTTACGACGTATTAGGCAGCAGAGTAATCAAACATCTTAGCTAGAAAGACTCTTCTGCAAAAGTAGTGAGAAACACGTTAAGACACCATCACGAGAGTCAGGACAGGCATAGCTGGAGGCCTGCGTCATACAGTGGACACCTGCAATCACAGTTGCCAGAGTAAAGCCATAGGGAAGGGAACCCATAGAGAGACAGCATCAGCTAGCTAGTTTTTGAATGTCATCCTTGCCGCATTGCCAGCCACCATACTCCATCATCTGGGAGGAGAGCAAGTGAACTTTGTACGATGAAGGTCCGCCGAAATGTGTGTCAGGGCTGGCGCCATCCTGGAGGAGACACAGTATGGGTAACTGCTCTTTGTTCTGAACATTTTGTTACTGATAACTATTGCACTTTGTACTAGCTGCTGATGAATGTGCTGCTATTCATTATTGCACTCAGTAAAGTAAGACGTTTGTAATTTGTTCAATTATTTCTGTCTGGTTCCTTTCATCATCATCATCATTATCATCATCTCTTTCACTGCATCGAACCCCATTGAGCAACGGCCTGAGGTAGGACACCGTAAAACACTACATCAGGGCCACTACCACTCCAATCCTCTACATTGACTACCACAGGGGCTCGCTGCACTGGGTGCACATGTTGCTAAATGAAAATTGCAAGTTTTTCACAGATATAGTATTTCAGTGCCCTGTATGGCGTGCCCAGCATATGCCATATGAGACGCAACACATGCCTTAAATTCTTACATGGATTCTAAATGCCATAAATGTGGACAAATGTGGATAAATGTGGACATAAGCTGCTGTTTGAGTACACCGCAGGGTTCAGAAGGGAAAGGCCACCTTTTGGCTTTTGTAGCACAGATTTCAATGGATTGGTTTATGGGCATCATACTACTATTGAACAGTCCCTGGAGTATCAGTACAGCCATTTTTTGAGAACCATACTTAAAAAGTTTTATTTCAACGGAGCTGTGTGATGGCTTATTTTTTTGTGAGATGAGCTGCCATTATTATTAGTAATATTTTGGGGTACATAAAACTCCCACTGCCCCTGTGCCCGGCCAGATCATTGAACTCCTTTCCCACAGTACCTGTGCCCACCCAATCATTGAACTCCGGCTGTGCCATCTTCTTACACGTGGAAATCAACGCATAACTTACAGTGATATTAGTGTATTGACACTTACAGGTTTCTATGCACTTTTTGACACCAAAGCTGAAAGTAGATTAAAATAAAAGTAGATAAAATAAAATACGTCCTCACCTTTTTTTATTCTCCTTTTCCCCACATCCATAGTACATGTATGGTAGTTGCTGGGTCTTTATAGATTGTGTCTACTCAGAAGCTGAGCAGGCGCCATAGCCACTGGGTGCCTGCTGTTTTACACAGCAGACTTTTAACCCCTCAAATGCCATGGTTATTTGTGACCAAGACATCTGAGTGGTCATTTACTGGGAGTCCTGCACTCCCAGTGACTCAACGGCTTATCCACGAAGAGATTGTGGAAGCCAGCTGTTGCTTTGGCAGCCTGTGGACTTCTGAAAGCTCTGAGGCCAGGCATAGCAAAGTTTCTATCAAGCCCTGCCTGTGGTAAATCATTGCAGTCTATGGCAGAAGTGATCGGACAATCACCTAGGGGGAATAAAAATAAATGTGAAAAAACTAAAAAAAAAAGTTTTTAAAATTATTAAATATAAAATTCAAGTCACACCCTTTCCTGATTTTACAAATAAGGAAAAATAATGAAAAAAAAGTAAAATACTGTGATATCACTGTGACAGAAAATGCCCGCTGTTAAAATATAAAAGTAAATATCATGTATGGTGAATTTTTTTCACTGTGAATTTTCAACTGTAGAAAAAAAAATCTAAATGGATGATTTGTTGTTTTTTTGGTCGCTTACCCCCGAAAAAGAATAAAAAGTGAACAAAAGGTCATATACACCTTGAAATGGTATGTAATATAAACTACAAAACATGAGCCCTTACACCACTCCATAGACATAAATATAAAAAGTTATGGGGATCAGAATATGGTGATGAAGAAAAAATATTTTTTTCAAAATTTTTATTGAAAACACAAGCAAAAATATAAAGATGTGCTATTACTGTAACTGCACTGACCCGTTAAATGCAGTTATATCATCTTTACTGCATAGGGACTGTCATAAAAAAAACCTCATAACACAATAGTGGAATTTGTTTTTTTTTTCAATTCTACCCTATTTAGAATTATTTTTTAACTTCCCACCACATCATAACAAAACTCCAAAGAACAAAGAATAAAGGGAAGACAGTAGTCTATAACTATATATAAAAAAATCTCAGCTTTATTAGATCAATGTGGGATATATGAAAAATCAGATAAAAAGGCTGAAAAGAGCAGAACGAGATATGATATATTAATACCTACAATCACCTACAGAACTACACCTGGCCAAACATAGTCAAAATACAAAAAATGAGAGCCTGAAGAAGTCATCACATGTGACCAGATAATACCAGTAATACATATCTGGTTACATTATAAAAAACATATTAATAATAGAAAGTATAAATACAAATGGAAAATAAATAATTCCCTTGTTTGACATACCTAGAGGGCAATGATATGTAGGTTGTCAGAAAGATGATAATAATCCCAGTAAAGGGTAATGTGCACTTTCACCTATAATGAAAATAGTCATTACTATATTAACAAACCCATCAGGCAAAAGATATCCTACTCCTTGACAAGATATCCTACTCCTTGGATATCTGGTCATTTAAGTGCAATAGAGACAAAAAAAGACACTTCAATAGCAAGACATTTGAGATACTATCATAATAATGATGTGAACTCTCTTAAATTCTGGGGGATAGAAAAGGGTTTCTTAGGCCCCAGAGGAGGGAACCTAGATAAGAAACTATTGAAAATGGAGGCGAGATGGATTTACAGGCTCAATACAATGAGCCCAATGGGTCTGAATGACGGCTTTTCCTTCTCGGCCTTCCTTTGATTGAAAAAGGTCTCATATAAATATGTCCCTTTAATTTAGGAAATATTATGCGAGATGAGGAAGTGGAGCTAATGCTATTAATATTTAGAAAAAACATAATAATAACTTCATATTGGATATAAATATGATATATATATATATAAAAAAGGTGTATATCAAATAACTGTGGATTGACAGTATCCTGAAAAGCTCCCTAAGGGTTAATATAAATAAGTAGATATACCTATGAGTGCGGCATAAACATGAAAATGTGATATGGCATATTAATCTGGTAATTAAGTGGGATGCCTACTATTTATTATTATTTTTTCATAAGTACTAACAAGTGGCAAGAATAATACAGTAATGTAAATATAATGAAATATATGGATGCTAATATCTGGCAATTATGAATAATATTATCGGTAAAATATAGATGAGTATTAGCTCCTATATAATATATCCCAATAAACAAAGGCATATAACTGCCAGTTATGCCTAGCGCTTTACATAGGAATAGGTGATTTAAAACCTATCACCTAAGATATGCGCAGTAGACTTGATGCCATCTAGTCTGTGTAAGTGCAGAGCGCGCGGCATACTTAGAGGCTGGACCGGACGCTGAGCATTGACGTCATCCCTGCAGACTACCTATGCAGGTAAGTACTGCTGCTAACCCATATGGAGAGCCTTTCCTGGAGATGTCCATCAACAGCCCGAGTGCTCCGATTTGAGGATGATTAAGAAGGAGGTCTCTTCCTCCTCATATATAACTAGTACTACGGAGCGCTCGTGTTAGATGCTCTGATACCCCTGAGGACGCCATGTACATGGCGAAACATGTCGGGGGAGCGCTAGGCGAATCTTTTTAGGCAGAGAAGCGCTGGTGATTAGATAGCTAGATAGTGGATGTACTGCAGACGCCCCTCATCTCTAGCTTAGTAAAACTCCACCACTAATAGGAGGCAGATCCGAGGGGACCCTGGGGTGTGTGGTGTATTTGAAAAGAGGGGAATATGAATGGAAAAGAGGTGTTTAATGGGAAACATATAATTGAGATTGAGAACAATAGCACTTCCCTATCTTTCCCTTCCTCCTGTTAGGAACTGGGATAAGAGGAGAGAGTGCTCATTTTCAATAACTACGATAGAGAAAGATATTAACATCTATCAACTCATGTGAATAAACATTACATATGTGGCAATTGGTGTGAAGAGTGAAAAACACACTAAAAAAATTGCACATAATATACCCTCCTAAAACCACAAACCAGGAGAAAACCCCCCTTGCCAGATATTAGTGTGGTATATAGAATAAAGTGAAGTAAAATCAAAAATAAAAATAAGGAAAATACACACCTACGCTTCTCTAAGTTTTAAAACACAGTACATTTATTTGTTAAAGCACCATTATATATTTTTAAATGGGATAAAAATAAAAGTTATTTTTTTATTTAGATGAAAAAAGGCCACAAACAGAATTGTATAGCCTTTGGCTATTTGGTTTTTGATACGTTGAATATATTCTGGGCCACTGAGGGTCTTTTTTGTAAGTTAGTACTACTCCTTGACAAGGTGCAATAATAGATGGCCAGAGTGAACACTTCGACGTGCCCTTCACCCTCTGGCTTCTGTGGTTTATGGTTAGTCAAGTAAGTGTGATTATTGGGGTTATTATTACATTTTAGCCATATTTATGGCAAGTTGCATATAAGACCAAGTTCAGACTGCATTAATGCCTACCACTGGGTGGTATACATTTAAATACTAAAAAATGGTATTCAAACATGAGGGGTCACACAAAGTTCAAAGGATTAATCTGTCCTGATGTCTGTTTCCAGCTGTTTTGCCAGAATAGTGCTATTTTGTTCACAAAAAAAGTCAGAAATGAATGGAGAGCAAGTTAAACACAGTTCGGTGAGGACTCCACTTTCCATATTGCAGTGACTCTTCGATTACTCAAATGATTACCACTGACGGAAAGCTCAGCAGAAGGTTTTAACAGATTCTGAACCTGGCCTAAGTTGCCTCTGCATGCCACCAGCAGATTGGTGCACAATGTAAACCACAAAACTAACCCAAAAGTGCCACACTTGCCAATATAAAATATCACTATTATAAAAAATAGCAGTTTACAGGATTACATACAGAAAGGAGAATCTCACAGCAGAGACCAAACTGGAGCTGGTTAATACAACTTTAGACCCCCATCCTAAGATATTCTAGTGACTGTCAATCCATTACTTTCCAGTGGCTCCCAATCTTTTCCCCCTCCTTTGTCTGCTACACTGCTCAGGTGCTTGGAACCTTTAAGTGGTCATAAGACACATGAGGAGGTGGATGGGATATAGCTGTCACCATGTAACAAATCCAGTGGCGTAGCTAAAGGCTCATGGGCTCTGGTGCAAAAGTTCAGTTTGGGCCCCTTTTCCTCAGTGCTTTGGGGCATCTACTCTGCTGCTTCAGGCAAAAATTAAAATGGCACCTCCCCATTCCAAATTCTTAACCTAACCCCTTTCCTTCAGCCCTACTGTTAAAGACATACTTGAAAAACATTATGTAAAGTGCTACAAAACCTACAGGGTAATACCTCTTACATCGAGTGACGTCTTCTCTAATGTAGATGTTCTCATTCCTCATCTCCATAATTCAGACCAGACCACCATGATGATTTCTTTCAGCCACCTTATAATGTGCACCAGTACAAAAAACATCCTCTTATGATATGTGCCTGTACGAAAAATGCCCCCTTATAATGTGAGCCTATTCAAAAAATATGCCCTTACCTTTCAGATCAGACCCCCATATTAGACCTAAAATTTGAACCCTATTATCACACTGCAGATCAGACCTCAAATCAGACCCCCATATCACCCCTCAAATCAGAACCCCACATCACATTGCAGATCAGAACCCCATATCAGACCTCAAATTGGAACCCCATATCAGACACAGGACCGTAACTACCATAGTGCCAGACCATGTGACTACTATGGGGCCTAGGGCAAGAGGGGGTCCAGTTGGGATCATCCCCTTTTCTACTGGAGGTGTAAACTTGGTCAGGACTCCACCTTATAAAGGAACAGCTTTTAGCAAATGGGGCAGTGAAAATAATGGCCCAAGGGTCACTGAAAGGGCTTTAGGCGGAAACCCTTCTGTCCTGTGTGGGGCCTGGTTTGATCCTTGCAAAGGGGCCCTTACTTCTCTATGTACGCCACTGACCAGACCCCATATGACACCTCAATTCAGGCCACCATATCAGATCTTCAGATCAGACCTCTATATTAGATTAGACCCCCATATCAGATTCTCAGATCAGACCCCCATATCAGACCTCAATCCAGAACCCAATATCAGATCCTCAGATCAGACCCCCATATCAGATCCTCAGATCAGAGCCCCTTTAGACTACTGTCTATGTATATTAGTCTATGACAAATAGTTGTGTTCAAGACCCACAGATGTAGCAGAGCTAAATTCAAACGTGAAAAGTTATCATGAAAAGGAAATAAAAATTACAAAGCAAGCCTCATTCCAGCTGAACTACAAATGAGGGGGACAAGCACTGTTTTTCTGGGAGACCCATATTCTAGTACTGTACGTATGTTGGTAGCAAATATAAAGAAAGGGATAAACTAAAAGAGCAATAGTCCCACAGCACAGACGTGATGGAAAACTTTCCACAAAAATAGCCAAGCACCAAAATCTACTTGTACTCAGCGCTTATATAATATCACAGATTTATGTTGTCTGATTCATTTTTAGTTTTCTTCCAGAAACCAGTCTGCCCGAATCAATGTGTGAGGAGTATACAAAGTGTAAAAAACTTTACTTTTCTTTGTATTAGATGGATGAAACATAAACTAAAATCTAAAAATACTGTTCACACTGAATTCCTAATTGGAACCCAGACTAAAAATGGCACTTTACATGCAGAGCACATAATATTCCCTGCTGTCCTAAATGTAACAGACAGCACTTTATTACATACAGACGTGGCGCTGTGTGCACAAACACTACACGGAGACAGATCATTGTACCAAAGGAGAAAAATAACTCTTTGCCACAATGTCAGGGTAATGTATGCAGTGAGATGGTATATATTAGATCCTGTTAGGTCTGGTAGGTTGCTCTGCGCCGGAGCAACCTGCCCGATCTCCTTAATGAGGCCTTAGTTGGTCTGTTTTGTTAATGGCCGCGCTGTACCTCCACTACCATGTAGCCATGATCAATACAGACCCACTGAACAGTGCTGTCTCATTAATTTAATTAGAGCCCGTTGCAGTCCCTTCCACCACGCGGTACTCAAATGCAGCACGGCCGCAACACACAACCATGCCGTATGGTTATATCCTTAGTAACTAGTCATTTACACCAATCAATCATAGCATTTAGGTAGGATCCCCAAAATGCCGCAGCCATGTCAGACTTAAACCAATCACATAGGCTGTAGGCAAGTTTTTCAGCTACAATGTGAATAGCCACACAGTTTTGCAGTATTTCCAGTAGAAATGTGTGGCCAATCAACAGCATTTGATGCAGGTTTTGGTTGCATGCGGCTACTGAACAGTCAAAGACCCTGCCTCAAATCGGTGACAGGTGAAGCAAGTGAACAGTCGCTTCTTGAAGTTGATTTGATAACTTATGGTCAGTGGTAGCTAGATAACCCGAACCTTTTACGTCAAACTTGAAAACACAAGTTCACTCAACACTAGTAAGGATCTGACAACTTTGACAAAGGGGAAATTGTGATAGCTAGAGGACCGGTTCACAGAATGGAATTCTATACATAGAACAGAATGAGGAACGACTGTTCTAGCAATCGTTCCTTCCCCATTCAGTATGCATTGGCCTGTGTAAGCAGGCTAGGGCAAACGAGTGCCAATGGATGTCTTATCTTCCACTGGCACTCGCACTGCCTAAAGATAGGGCAATGTAATACCAGCCTAACCTAGTAGTACATGATGACCATTCAAATGTAGCAAGTAATACTTGTTTGTATCTTGTTCAACACAATGGGAAGCGTTCTTTGCCATCGATCTTTGTCTGGCTCATAAAGGGAAGTCCTGAGTTGATGCAGAGGATGGGAGTGGCAGTGGCCTTCATGACGTGTTGTGCCACAGTGTACTCCCTCAGGCCATTGCTTCCTCGGGATCGATGCAATAGAAAGGTATAACTTGTGGTACATCCAACATTAGTAAGTACAGAGTGCAGTTTCTGTCACCATATGATGAGGTATGGTGGCTGGATATGCAGCAATTAAATGCCACTTGCAGGCGCTTGTGGATATAGGGGTTCACTATGTGATACAGGCTCAGTACTAGACTGGCCTGGATGTTGTTTAGATGATGGGTGTCTGAACTGTATTTCCCTCACCTGCAGCAGGGTCTGTGAAGATGTGGTTTGCTGGTCACTCTGCTGAGTGCACACACTCTAGCTTTTACTATGGAAGCAGTTTTGGCTCTGTGAATCACTTTGGATTAGTGGTCTCAAAAGAGAACCGGATCAAGCAGCTCAAGCATGTGCTTCCTTCCTTTTCTCTGTCTGTACTCGAACGCAGGAAGTAGGACCAGACCACTCCTACCAAGAGGAAAGGAACAGGGTGGTTAACCCTGTCCCTGCCAACCATACCTCCTATGTTGGAGTATAGGGCATAAACATAACATTAATATGACATAACAATTGCAGATATCCCCTGTTCTGGGGCACTGCATACATGTTATTTCTATGTTGTCTTTATGTCATTTTATAGCAGATAAAATGTTAAGTTTAATATAATCATGAAGCGGTAGCCAATACCTTTAATCTTTTTGCTTATGTGTTACCGCATAGCAGGTTTCTATATGAAAGGTACCATACCTGAGCAGTCTCCATTTATTTGCTACAACGGTCATATTTCAAAATGAACAGTATTCCTGCCCGCTGTCCGCGTCTTGGTAATTAAAAGAGGTTTGAATGGAAGTTTCAGACTACAAAGACTTCGACTTCTTAGGAAGAAGAGGCACTGGAAGCTTATTCCACCATCTCAGTGACCAGATTAGAAACTAAAAGCCTTAAATCCCATGAGGCATCCCCCAGGCCCATTTTCCTTTACATAAAGTCTGGTGCTCATTAGAGCATTGAAATGAGCATATCTCAAAGTGATAATGACGAAGTCACGGGCATGCTCCTGGCGTAAATACCCAGGCCAGTGGCAAACTAGAGGTTAACTTTGCCCATTGAGTTCATTAGTGGAAGATAAGAATTTCAACTTTCCTTATATACGTGGCGTGCACCAGCTGATGCCTTCTCAGAGGAGCAGCTTGAAATATTTTAAAATACGCCATTTAAAGTTTTAATCTTATATGGAGAGGAATAAAAGGGCAGGTAGCTCAGTGCTAATTATAAAATGCAATCATTTGTGCTGGAAGCCGAATATGCGTTCGTGTTAACATTTATTTTTTAAAGGATGGCTTTTATGAAATTGAAAATGAATTAATGTTTTATTAAATTACTTCATACCTTTTCGCAGAGTCCTTGTCTAAAGCTCTGGTCCAGGACAAAAAGATTTTATTGCAGTGCACACACAGTGAAAATATAGTACAGATAAAAAGGGCAACTCCCCAAGGGCTACCCCCACCTAGGGGTCTCCGTCAGCCATGACGGTGTGCCCTGGAGGCCTGGCAGCAGACTACAATGAAGAGTGAAATCTTTTCTGCGCCACTGACAGCCTCTCCCCTACAGCTACCAGACCTCATTATCTGCTTGGTGCACTTAAGATGGCACTATTATGTAGGCACCATATGGGGGTATTATTTAGCTGTATACATTTTAGCTTTTACCTGTAGTTTGATGTTTCTGAGCTACTGAGCCGTTTCCTTTTCTGCCAAAAACAACAGAAGGGGGGCACGGCACAATGTCTTGCCCATCTGTCTCTAAAAACATTGTTCTTTAGCATTTGTTTACATGCAGGATTGTTATCCATGGATAAAAGATCACATTAACCACTTAAAGACACAACCAATTTTCACCTTAAGGAAGGAGACAAATTTTGCTAATCTATGTCACTTTATGTGGCAATAACTTTGAAATCCAAGTGATTCTGAGAAACTACACCGCTCAAATTATTCCAAACTGATTTTATAAACTTTGTTAACCCTTTACATGTTTCACAAGAATTAAAGGAAAATGGAGGTGAAAATTCAAAATTCACTTTTTTGCCGATTTTCCATTGTAATCCATTTTTCCCTGTAACACAGCAATTGATAACGACAAAACAAATCTCAATACTTATTACCCCAATTTTGCTGTTTACAGAAACATCCCATATTCCTAGTGTCACTCAGATTATAGAGTATCTAAAAAAGTTGTTCTATCTGGAATATAGAGAGGTTATAGAAGGAATAAAGAGCAAACATTGAGATGCTTCTTTGGGAAGTGCCATTTATTGCTTGGCACCCATTTCACTATATCAGAATTGAATTCCATTATCTTTCCTTTTCAGAAGACACAACGGTATTTGAATAAGGAAAGGAGAGGTGTGGGGTGTTAGAGGAACAAGTGTTAATACATTGGTGTGGTGTGCAATGGCGTAACTACAATTGACCGGGCCCCACAGTAATTTTTTAATGGGATCCCCCCCTTCCCCGCCTACAACTTCTTCTCAACCCACAACTCACGTGCTACCCCCACTTCTGTGGCTAGTGAAGATTGAGCACTCAGACAAGTTGAGGGGGCCCTGGCAATAAAATCTTTTAGTCTGCCTCTTGAGGAAGTCCCTTGTGGGTCTGGGCCCCAAATCAGCCACTTTCCCTATGGCTACGCCCTTGCATTACTGGATCAGGGACATTGGTCGACTGGCTTCAGTTCTAACAAATGATGATATATACTGTTATCTGGGGAGCTGGAGGGGAAAGTGAGGAGCTTCTATGTGAGAGACAGGCACTGACACAAGGTTTGGATGTTAGTTTATTGTTTCTTTCGTATTGTTTTATTTTACTTTTACAGATACATAATGTATGGCATAGCTTATATGACTCTGTACCTAGAAATGTGGAGTTGTAATCCTTCTTTTCACTGTTTGTATATGCTGTACAAAAAACCCTAATAAACTGTTTTGTAAAAAAAATAAAAAGAAACACCCCGCACCCCATTTGTGTTCATAAACTGAGGTACAGTGCCTTGCGAAAGTATTCGGCCCCCTGGAACTTGTCAACCTTTTGCCACATTTCAGGCTTCAAACAAAAAGATATAGCATTTTAAATTTTTGGTGAAGAATCAACAACAAGTGGGTCACAATTGTGAAGTGGAACGAAATTTATTGGATCATTTAAACTTTTTTTGTAATAATAAAACTGAAAAGTAGGGCGTGCAAAATTATTTGGCCCCCTTGCATTAATACTTTGTTGCGCCACCTTTTGCTGCGATTACAGCTGCAAGTCGCTTGGGGTATGTCTCTATCAGTTTTGCACATCTAGAGACTGAAATTCTTGCCCATTCTTCCTTGCAAAACAGCTTGAGCTCTTTGAGGTTGGATGGAGAGCGTTTGTGAACAGCAGTTTTCAGCTCTTTCCACATATTCTCAATTGGATTCAGGTCTGGACTTTGACTTGGCCATTCTAAGACCTGGATACGTTTATTTTTGAACCATTCCATTGTAGATTTTGCTTTATGTTTGGGATAATTGTCTTGTTGGAAGATAAATCTCCGTCCTAGTCTCAGGTCTTTTCAGACTCCAACAGGTTTTCATCCAGAATGGTCCTGTATTTGGCTCCATCCATCTTCCCATCAATTTTAACCATCTTCCCTGTCCCTGCTGATGAAAAGCAGGCCCAAACCATGATGCTGCCACCACCATGTTTGACAGTGGGGATGGTGTGTTCAGGGTGATGAGCTGTGTTGCTTTTAAGCCAAACATATCGTTTTGCATTGTTTCCAAAAAGTTGGATTTTGGTTTCATCTGACCAGAGCACCTTCTTCCAAATGTTTGGTGTGTCTCCCAGGTGGCTTGTGGCAAACTGTAAACAAGACTTTTTATGGATATCTTTGAGAAATGGCTTTCTTCTTGCCACTCTTCCATAAAGGCCAGATTTGTGAAGTGTTCGACTGATTGTTGTCCTATGGACAGACTCTCCCACCTCAGCTGTAGATTTCTGCAGTTCATCCAGAGTGATCATGGGCCTCTTGGCTGCTTCTCTTTGTTTGAGATTAAAGTTTAGAGGGATGGCCGGGTCTTGGTAGATTTGCAGTGGTCTGATACTCCTTCCATTTCAATATGATCGCTTGCACAGTGCTCCTTGGGATGTTTAAAGCTTGGGAAATCTTTTGGTATCCAAATCCGGCTTTAAACTTCTCCACAACAGTATCACGGACCTGCCTGGTGTGTTCCTTAGTCTTCATGATGCCCTCCGTGCTTTAAACAGAACCCTGAGACTATCACAGAGCTGGTGCATTTATACGGAGACTTGATTACACACAGGTGGATTCTATTTATCTTCATCAGTAATTTAGGACAACATTGGATCATTCAGAGATCCTCAATAAACTTCTGGAGTGAGTTTTCTGAACTGACAGTAAATGGGACGAATAATTTTGCACGCCCAACTTTTCAGTTTTATTATTACAAAAAAGTTTAAATGATCCAATAAATTTCGTTCCACTTCACAATTGTGACCCACTTGTTGTTGATTCTTCACCAAAAATTTAAAATGTTAGATCTTTTTGTTTGAAGCCTGAAATGTGGCAAAAGGTTGAAAAGTTCCAGGGGGCTGAAGAAGGCACACAGCAAGGCTCAGAAGGGAAGAAGCACCATATGGTTTTTGGAGGGCAAATTTAGCTTAAATGGTTTTTGTGGACCATGTCACATTTGAAGAAACCCTAAGGTACACCTACAGTGGAACCCCCCACAAAGTTACCTCATTTTGGAAACTGCACCACTCGAGGAATTTATTTTTATTTATTTATTTTTTTTTAAGTTTTACATTATCTTTTAATAACGTATTGTGAAGTTTTTTAGAAGACCAGTTTGTGTGGATACATTCCGTTCGACAGAGAAAACACTGAGCGCAGGTATCCACAAAGTTGGGGCTCTTTCTTGATGACAGGCAGGAGCTGTGAGTCAACGAACGTCTGGTCTGCTTTGCGTTGTTGTGTGACTTCGTATTTTTTCTTCTCTGTGTCAAAGATCTCACCCTCCTGATGCTTGGGTTTACGCAGCTTCTTCTTCTTGAAGTATGTGTCAGTTAGGTGTTTCGGGATCTTGACTTTTGAGATATTAACTTTGGTGGATGTGGCAATGACAAATTTCTGGTGAGCTCTTCTAAGAGGAACTCTGTTGATGACCAGAGGGCCCGTTACCAAAAGGAGTCCAGACTGAAGTTGCTTCAGGAAGACAACGCGCTTTCCCCTGTGACGTCCATCAAGAAGGATCAGCACAGTTCCAGGAGTGATGCTGGCATGCAGGTTGCGCTTGTGCTGGCTGAAGGATTTCTTGACGTGGCTGAGCAGCTAGCGAGGAACTTCTTCGGTGGGATAATAACGCGGCATTTTACGGAGCTTAACGACACGTGTGCCGCCATTCTTATCTCCACCTACTGTCTTCGTCACGGTTGTTTTGGGCTTCTCCCGCTTCTTCTTCTCAATCTTAGTTACAGGGGCTGTGTACTTGCGCTTGTACATCGCCTTTGTTGCAAACATTGCAGACCGGGAATACCTCCCGATTCCACGTGCCAGCACTGGGTTGCGACTGGCATGATGCTTTCGGACCTTCTTCACAGCCTGCTCTCCTGGCGCCTGCTCTCCGGCCACCTTCTTCTCAGGCTTCTCTGCTGCCTTCTTCTCTGGCTTCTTCTCCACCTTCTCTCCGGCAGCCTTCTTTTCAGCCTTCGCTCCTGCCACCTTCTTCTCAGGCTTCATTTCCTACAATAAAATGTTGCATAAACCTACCATTTTTCATTTTTACAAGAAGTAACAGGAGAAAATGCTTAACAAAATTTAGGGTGCTTTTTATCCTGTTACTTCTTTGAATTGGCAACATCTCAAGTGTGGTAAACTGCTGTTTGGGCACACGGCAGGGATCAAAAGGGAAGAAGCGCCATATGGTCTTTGAAGGACAGCTTTTGCAAGAATGATTTTCGGCCACCATGTCACATTCGAAGAGACCCTGAGGTACCAATAGAATGGAAACTCCCCAAAACTGATCGATTTTGGAAACTACACCAAAGTTTAAAAAAAGTAGGCGCATAAGGACTGATTCATATATATCCACTCTGTAGCATGCTCTGTCTATTGTATTTGGCAACATCTATAATACATGCAGTTTCATTGCCGCGTACATCGTGAAAAATGCCTCAAGGCGGCCCACTGAGACTTTATTGCCCAAGGGCCCACATGAACCTAGCCTTGCCCCTGCCAGTGATCAAAGCAGCGCCGGGAAGAGGTTAACTGCAGGACGAGAATGCCTGTCCTAATGGGGGAAGGACCTGCAGTTTAGGACAAGTATTCTCGTCCTGCATTAACAAGAGGTTAAAGGAGTTTTCTGGTTTGCATAAACATCCTTTAAAGTAACCATTTATGATGGTAGCTGTCATTTTCTAATGTATTTCTTTTACAGTTATTACTCCAATCTCCTGTTCTGGGCTATGGTCGCACTGCAAGGCCAGACTGGTGCACTAGACTACCAGAGAATCCTACAGTGGGCCCAGTCTCTGAAGTCATATTGGGCCCTAAAGTTCCAGTAGAAAAATTCAATTTGGAGATGCCTTTGTAGCTAACCATTGCCACCAGAGTTTATTTCTTTGATTACAAACCTATTAGACTTTATTGATGATATAGAAGTTGGGCCCTGAGAATAATTTCTTCTGGTGGGCCCAAAGAATCTCAGTCCAACAATGGGTCACATGACCAGGTCCATGGAGCTCTTTCTTATTTCCTGTGAGGTTATGTCCATGGACGAGACAGTGATAGGGGAGTGTCTATGTAACTAGATGGTTGGGAAGAGCTATAAACTAGCTGGGCGTCATGAGGGGCAGTGTCTTGACGGTGTGGTAGAGAAAGGAGAAGTGCATCATGGGTTTGGTTGGATACAGTAACAGAAAGTGCTACATACAGGTTAGATTACCAATTAACCATTGCAGTGATTAGTGGTCCATGAAAAGCTCTATTCACATTTGAATCTCTTTCGAATCATTTGGCACCTCAGTGAAAAATGACAGACTCCACTGCGAGTCATGGAGGTCAACAGTACTGGTATGGATGGTACGATAATGCTTTGTGGTTTATTTTATAAATGTAAACCGGAATGCAATTGTGAACAGAGTCTAATTTAATAATACTGTTATATGTAACATTTTTCCTATCTTGCCTGGAGTTACATGGGTTTTATGTGAAGTCAAACAATACCTGAGCACAGGCAGATAGCAGCCATTTGTAATCATCGTCCTCCAAAGCTCACCACTATTGCTGCAGAACTCATTACAACTGGAAAATTGCCTGCCAAATAAATACTTTTCTTTCCTTCAAGGAAATTAGCAAAGGCGGTTACAAATGATTGTAATATTCTTTATTTAGTGATTTCTCACATATTCTGTTTTCATTAAAAACCACAGTATTTGATCTGCTGGAAATGAAGCAATGGGCAGTCATTTTATCAAATGCTATATTCCCAGGTGCCAGCATCCTTTAAAGACATCAAGACGTCTGGCGGCATGGACAGACAGACAAGACGACATGGCAGATCTGGTTAAGTTGCTGTGGCAGGTCAGGGAAGTGATGGCCTTGCACTGGGGCAAATACATCCAGGAACTGCGTAGGAAAGCCAGCTTCAGCACCTGGGTGGTGAGGTGCCTTCTCTTACCCCAACACTCACTTGGAAGCCAAGGCTGCTAGAGCTCTACAGCACTGGCAAGGTGTGGGGGGCTTAGTGTAGGTCTAGAAGCCCCACCGGGACCCTCCGATAGTGAGAGCCTGATCCCACTTGGCACGCACTTCTCCTGCTGCCGGAAGCACTCCTATGCAATAGCCTTCTGAGTGGCAAGGAGTGATTGATCCTTTCCTTTTCAGAGGGTAGCTGGACAAGCGGCTTGCCCTCTTCCTCAGCCAGATCTGGAACATCCACACATGGTCGCCATTGTGCTTAAGAGGGCGCCCCAAGTATTCAAGGTGGCAGCCCACATGTTTCCATTGGGGCCCAAGCAGGAAGATGAGGAGGGAGCATGCCAGGAACCGAAGACAGGATGAGCAGTTGACGAGGTAGAACTCTGGTGACACTGGTGGAAGAAAAGGACTTAGATTGTGAGCCCCAGTGGGGATAGCTTGATGAATGTCTGTAAAACACTGTGGGATATACTAACACTATGTAAGTGTATAAAATAAATTTAAAAAATAACTTCAGCAGATTCTGCAGGGAAGATGCCAACTCATGGTTGTTCTGAATACTGAGGCAGCTAGGTTAGGTAGCTGGTTTGTTGTGTGGGAATGGGGGCAATGCAATTCTATTCTGACACCAGCAAAGACATTGATACAGGTTGGTTGGTGTCGATTCAGCACTTAGGTGGCCTAGTGGTTGTTTGGTGAAGGGTAGCTTAGCTGCAGTGTTGTAGACGCACATTGCTGTCTTTATCTTCTCAATGCTTTACTTGGGGCAATTGATAAAGTTATATAGTTATATAGTTAATAGGGTTGAAAAAAAACATAAGTCCATCAGGTTCAACCAAGGGATAGGTGGGGACGTGAATCCCAGTAGGAAATGAGACTCACATTTCTGCACGTTTTCATAAGCATTAATGTCATTTACTTTTAAAAAATCATCTAAATCTTTTTTTAAAACTGTCCACTGTTCCTGCTGTGACCACATCCTGAGGAAGTCTATTCCACAGATTCATAGTTCTAACACTAAAGAAGTTTTGACGCTTCTGGAGACTGAACTTTTTCTTCTCCAGTTGGAGGCAGTGCCCCCTTGTCTTTTGAGAACATTTTACATGGAACAGTTTTTCACTGTATTTTTTGTATATCTTATTTATATACAGTGGGGAAAAAAAGTATTTAGTCAGCCACCAATTGTGCAAGTTCTCCCAATTAAAAAGATGAGAGAGGCCTGTAATTGACATCATAGGTTCACCTCAACTATGAGAGACAAAATGAGAAAACAAATCCAGAAAATCACATTGTCTGATTTTTAAATAATTTATTTGCAAATTATGGTGGAAAATAAGTATTTGGTCAATAACAAAAGTTCATCTCAATACTTTGTTATATATCCTTTGTTGGCAATGACAGAGGTCAAACATTTTCTGTAAGTCTTCACAAGGTTGGCACACACTGTTGCTGGTATGTTGGCCCATTCCTCCATGCAGATCTCCTCTAGACCAGTGATGTTTTTGGGCTGTCGCTGGGCAACACGGACTTTCAACTCCCTCCAAAGGTTTTCTATGGGGTTGAGATCTGGAGACTGGTTAGGCCACTCCAGGACCTTGAAATGCTTCTTACGAAGCCACTCCTTCATTGCCCTGGCATTGTACTTGGGATCATTGTCACGCTGAAAGACCCAGCCACGTTTCATCTTCAGTGCTCTTGCTGATGGAAGGAGGTTTGCACTCAAAATCTCACGATACATGGCCCCATTCATTCTTTCATGTACTGGCTTAAGCAGGGGGACACGTCTGGCACTGCAGGATCTAAGTCCCTGGCGGCGTAGTGTGTTACTGACGGCAGCCTTTTTTTACGTTGGTCCCAGCTTTCTGCAGGTCATTCACTAGATCCCCCCGTGTGGTTCTGGGATTTATGCTCAAAATTCTTGTGATCATTTTGACCCTACGGATGAGATCTTGAGTGGAGCCCCTGATTCGAGGGAGATTATCAGTGGTCTTGTATGTCTTGCATTTTCTAATTATTGCTCCCACAGTTGATTTCTTCACACCAAGCTGCTTGCCTATTGCAAATTCAATTCTTCCCAACCTGGTGCAGGTCTATAATTTTGTTTCTGGTGTCCTTCAACAGCTCTTTGGTCTTCACCATAGTGGAGTTTGGAGTGTGACTGTTTGAGGTTGTGGACAGGTGTCTTTTATACTGATAACAAGTTCAAACAGGTGCCATTACTACATGTAATGAGTGGAGGACAGAGGAGCCTCTTAAAGAAGAAGTTACAGGTCTGTGAGAGCCAGAAATGCTTGTTTGAAGGTGACCAAATACTTATTTTCCACCATAATTTGCAAATAAATTCTTTGAAATCAGACAATGTGATTTTCTGGATTTGTGTTCTCATTTTGTCTCTCATAGTTGAGGTCTACCTATGATGTCAATTACAGGCCTCTCTCATCTTTTTAAGTGGGAGAACTTGCACAATTGGTGGCTAACTAAATACTTTCCCCCCTCCCACTGTATTTGTGTAGGTTTTACCATGTCCCCCCTTAGACATCTCTCTCCTCAAGACTAAATAAATTCAATTCTTTTAATCTTTCTTCATAACTAAGACCCTCCAGGCGCCGTGAGCTGTATATTCCAGATGAGGTCACAACAACGCTTTGTAAAGTGGTAATATTACATCCCTGCCCTGCAAGTCCATGCCTCGTTTAATCCATGACAATATCCTGGTTGCCTTAGAAGCAGCTGATTGACATTGTGCTGTTATTTAATCTATGATCTACAAGGACACCCAAATCCTTCTCTATAAGTGACTCCCCCAGTGTTACATCCCCTAGGACATATGAAGAACAGAGATTATTACTACCAAGATGCATAACTTTACATTTATCCACATTGAATCTCATTTGCCAAGTTGATGCCCAATCACTCAGAGTGTTCAAGTCAGCTTGTATTTTATGGACATCTTACATAGACTGCACAGTACTACACAGCTTAGTGTCATCTGCAAAAATAGAAATGGTTCTATTAATCCAGTCCTCGGTATCATTAATAAATAAATTAAATATTAGAGGACCCAGCACTGAACCTTGGGGTACACCACTTATAACCCAGGACCATTCTCAATAGGAATCATTGACCACAACTCTGGACATTGTCCTTCAGCCAGTTTTCAATTCAATTACAAACTATACTTTCCAAGCCCATAGGTCTATAATTACCTGTGGAGGACCTAGATCCTTTTTTGAATATGGGCACATTTGCCTTGCGCCAATCACTTGCACTGTACCAGTACCTGAAGAATCTTTAAAAATTATAAACGGGGACAGCAAAGACTGAACTGAGCTCTTGGATGTAATCCATCTGGATCCGGAGCTTTGTTCACATTTACCTTATTTAACTTATCTTGGACCATATCTACAGTTAGCCAGTTGAGTATATTACTGGATGTTCTAACAGCCCCAGCACCACAGATATCAGCTCATTTCTCTTCTTTTGTATATACAGAGATAAAAAAACCATTTAGTAAGGCTACTTTCACACTAGCGTTTTATAATTCCGGTATTGAGTTCCGTCATATGGGCTCAATACCGGAATAAAACGCTTCAGTTTTGTCCCCATTCATTGTCAATGGGGACAAAACTGAACTGAAGACAACGGAATGCTCCTCAAAGCATTCTGTTCCGTCTTCAGACCGGAGAGCAAACCGCAGCATGCTGCGGTTTGCTCTCCGGTCCAGGCATCCGCACCAAGACGGATCCGTCATGACCCCCAATGAAAGTCAATGGGGACGGATCCGTTTGGTGTGACACAATTGTGAACGGATCCGTCCTCCATTGACTTTCAATGGAGTTCATGACAGATCCGTCACCTGCACACATACATACATACACACATACAGACATACACATAAACATACACAGACATATACACATAGAAATACACATACATACTTACATGCTCCCGGCAGGTCTCCACAGCGCAGGAGGAGCAGGACGGCTCACACATAGGATGATTCCACCCGGCGCCCAGCAGAGGGCGCTGTGGGGAATCGTCCTATGTGCGCACTGTCCTGCTCCTCCTGCGCTGTGGAGACCTGCTGGGAGCATGTTAGTATGTATTTGTATTTCTATGTGTATATGTCTGTGTGTGTGTGTCTGTGTGTATGCACTGTGTGACATGTGTGGGGCCGGAGCACGGTTCTGGCCGCACACCTGTCCCTGCAGCAGCACGGATCCGGCTGCACCCTTCACCTGCCGGATCCATGCTGCTGCTAGTATGAAAGAGGCCTAACTCTAACTTTTCCTTATCTTCAGTGACTAACCATCCTTTACCATTATTTAGAGGGCTCCCTGCTCAGACCTTGGTTTTTTCAGCATTTATATATTTAAAAAAAAAAACATTTTTTCTCTCTTTTGCCATCTGCTGTTTGTTTTGTATTTTTTGCTAACTTTATCTAATTTTACAGATTTTATTAACTCCATTGTAAACTTCAAATGCTACAGCTAACCCCTCAAATTTGTATTTTTTAAATGCTCTTGTCTTTTTATTGCCCTTTTTACAGTAGCTATAAGACATGGGGGGTTTAATTTTAGCATTTATACTTGTTACCTAAGGGAATAAAATTTTTAGTGCAGTTACTCAATGTGGATTTAAAGCTCTCCCATTTATCAGCAGTATTATTATGTGACAGTCCCAGTCTATGCCCTGAAATGCTGCCTTCAAACCAGGTAAATTAGCCTTTTTAAAATTCAGTGTTTTTGCTCTACCTGACAGAGTTTGCTTCTTATAGTTTAGGGGGAATATAATTATATTGTGGTCACTATTACCTAGTGTTTCTTGAACAAGCTCTGCATCATTAGAAATTACCAGATCCAACAGAGCATTGCCCCTAGTGGGAGCTTCTACAAACTGGCCCTTAAAGTGGTCCTGCAGCAAGTTGAGGAATCTTCTCCCCTTTGCTGTTGAGGCAGAACCACGACCCCAGTAAATATCTGGGAAGTTAAAATCTCCCATCTCCCTGTGACCACTGTACCAGCCTGTGCGGCTCACTCTATTTGGTTATACAGTTGTGCTTCTATCTCCTCTGTCATGTCTATAGATTACACCAAATATTATTTTTTCAATGTTTATATCCCTTTGAAATTCCACTCATATGGTTTCCACATCCTCACCATCCTCACCCACAATTGTGTCTTTTACACTTGTCTTCAGATCACTCCTCAAATACAGGCACATGCCACCGCTTTTTCTATTGACCCTTTCTTTCCTAAATAGCGTAAAACCCTCAATATTTACAGCCCAGTCATGCAAAGAGTCCAAACATGTCTCAGCCACACCAACTACATCTATGTGTTCTTACAGTACCATAGCCTCCAGCTCCCCCATTTGCTAGACTTCTAGCATTTGTAAAAAATACTTTTTAAATTACTATTACCTGTAAAGTGAATATCTGGGATTTCTGAGTACCTTGGTTGATGTTTGTATGTAACAGGTTCTTGTTACCAGCAGTTCTATTTTTCATTGGTGTATAGTTCTGCCCAGTCTTCTCCCTACATTCCTCACTAACCCCAACCCCCACTAAATCCCCACTGTCCCCTCCTATATCCCACTCTCTATCTACACTATCTACCCCCTTATTAGTATGACCCCCCCCCACCCTCCCACGAGATCCTAGTCTAAAAGCTCCTCCAGCTGTCTAACCATTTTTTCTCCCAGGGCAGTTGCACCCTCCCCATTAAGGTGCAGCCCGTCCCTACTGTAGAGCCTGTAACTGACAGAGAAGTCGGCCCAGTTCTCCATGAACCCAAACCCTTCCTTCCTGCACCAGCATCTGAGCCATTTATTTAACTCCCTAAGCTCCCGTTGTCTCTCTAGTGACGCTCGTGGCCCTGGTAGTATTTCTGAAAACACTAACTTGGAGGTCCTGGATTTCAGCTTCTCTCCTAGTTCCCTAAAATCATTTTTAAGGACCTTCCATCTCCCCCTGACTTTGTCATTGGTGCCAATGTGTACCATGGCCGCTGGGTCTTCCCCAGCCCCACCCAGCAATCTGTCAATCCGCAATATGCCGAACCCGAGCACCCGGGAGACAACACACTGCTCAGTATTTACGGTCTCGGCAACAGATGATCCTGTCTGTCCTCCTAATAATAGAGTCCCCTACCTCCAGCATCTGTCTGACCTTTGCTGCACTCTTTTTCCCAACCTTTCTGCAGCGGTCATCTTCCTGGTAGCAAGGAGAAATGGCCTGCTGAATTGTCGCTGGTCCTTGGCTTTCATGCCTAATATCAGCCAAATAGGCATATTTACTAGAGCCTTCCAGCTCAGGACCAGCCTCCCTGGCACTTTTCCCTCTACCCCTTCTTCCTACATTAACCCAACTGCTGACCTGATAGTCCTGATCTTGCCCTTCTCCATCCTCCTCCTCTTCACTGACCCCAGCCATTGCCTGCACAGTGAGGTCTAAGCCTCTCTCCAGGTTTGCAATGCCCCTAAGTATTTCAAGCTGCTTATTTACATCCAAGATCTGGGCTTCCAAATATGCAACGTGATTGCATCTAGTGCAAATGTATTCACCCTCGAATGGCTCTTCTAGGCATGCATACATTGCACAGGACACACACTGAGTGGCAGTGTCCATGGAGTACATGTTATATGGGGATGAACAGTACAGAAGGAAAACAGTAAATATGAGTTAAGATTTAGACCCTGTCAGCTGTAGTTGGAGAACTAGCTAGAATCAAGCAAACAATTCACAAGGAAAATCTAGCAAACCTTAGTTTCTTGCTTCTTGTCTTAAACTCCACTTATTCACAAGGCCACTTAGTACAGCAAGCTCAGTGGAGCAAAACCACGGGAGAGCCACGGGTTGGAGACCATTGCCTGAGGTATCAGGTATCAAATTGCATTGTCCTTTCAAATATTTATTTCAGATTCTATTATTTTTCTTGAAAGTGATATAATTAGAATCCACTGTTGTCTCCCATAAGGAATGTCATTTTTTAAACTGCACAATAACAGCAGAAATGGAAGGCAAAGAGTCGGATACCACCAACTGGGAATATTCTAGTGCCATCTACTCTAATACTGATTGCGCTAAGTTAAAAGCCTTTATACCCTGCATTGATTTTCTTGGGTAATTTCAGAAGTGCTCCTAAAGAGCCCAGTGCTACTTGTGGTCATAATTTAATCCAAGAGATCTATGGAATTTACTTAAAGAATGGGAGGACCTAGCACTAACACTGACCAGAGAAGCAAGACATTCTATAAAAGATGACCATTCCTGTATTTCTTGTCCCATAAAAGAGGTGATTCATTGTAACCAGGCAAACAAGTTTATGCTCTATCATCTACTGACAATCCAAAACCAGTATGTGCCTGACAAGAAATTATTTTTCCAGTTTTGTTACATTTTCAAATCCATGTCACAATTACAGGATTATGATTTGTATATTCGATGAATAGATTAGTTGGATTCTGGCTTCTTATGGATACTGTATCAGCAGATGACAGGAGATCATCTGGGTGAGACTGAGATGAGCATGCCATCCATTCCACTACCTCATCCATTTCTCCTCCACTACAATTTTGCTCCTTGGTGCGCCTGGTGGAACAACGGCCAAGTATTGCGAATACTACTAGTAGATGCTCCGGCTACAGGTCCTTTGGTACTTCTGCCCTGTGCCACCTTCTCCTTTTTTTAGAGCTCGAGGTCTGGCTGGAACTGGATCCCTTTTGCTTATCCATTCCAGACATTTTTCAATTCACTCTGTGACCCTGCAGCTGGTCTTTGTCCCTGTATCTCCCTGTCTCTCCCTATCTCTCCATGTCTCTCTCTCCCTGCCTGATTAAATACTAGCCCTGAACTGGCCCTGCACTTGCCCTACAGTATCCCCGATATGTGTAATATGGATTCCCAGAGCAATTACACCTCAATTTTCACAAAACAGGTCTCAGAGTCTCAGAACTTCACACACAGTGCTTCTGCTCGTCTCAGCAGTCGCAGCAGAAGTGATGCGTCACTGGCTTACCGAGCCTGAGCCAATCAGAGCAAGCCCTGCCCACTAGGTCAGGTGACCGCTTTTTTCCCGGGCTTTTGCACACGATAAATGAACTAACAGTAAAATTTTGCTAATGAATTGAATTTGTACGCAACAGTAACTTATACGTAGCAATAGCGTATAATTTATAGGACAAACTACGTAGCGAATTCGTACAAAGCCGAAGCGAATCACCTAATATTCGGATTCGCTTTGCAGCTAAAAATTTCCAAGATTCGATACGAATCAACGAATCGGCGAATAGATTCGCTCATCTTTAATTATGATATATTAAAACACAAATTCCTAAAGAACTAAGTGATTTCATTTGATGTTACGCGATTGTTCAGAAGTAATCATCCTTATTGTTCATGTTCTGCATGAAATTGTTACATCTATAGACACTTTCAGGTAGAAAGTTGGAAGAAAGAATATGGTCATTCAATGAGACCTCAGTTGAAGCTCCTTGGGCGAACCAGAGGAGATAATTCTGATTCTCCATCTATAAAGAACATGTGTATGTCAAGTTTTCATTTCATTGTATTCCTTGTATTCTTTAGTGTAAGGCCAGAATATACATAAGATACATGTCAGCCATATACTTAGGCCTTGTTCACACATCAGTTATTTGATCAGTTATTTCCATCAGCTTTTGTGAGCCAAAACCAGGAGTACAGGCTACACAAAGATAAGGTATAATGAAAAGTTCTGCAACTTTTCTGTATTTTTGACCCGCACCTGGTTTTGGCTCACAATAACTGATGGAAATAACTGATCAAATAACTTATGTGTGAACAAGGCCTTAGTTAGTAGACAGTTATAATTTCTGATCTCCTCATTTTTACTGAGCAAGTATGTTTTCTAAGTAGAATGATACTTTTCTGGCAGAAGCTGACCTCCATAAGAACAAAAGCATCAGGTAGTTTAAATTCAACTGCTTGATCTTTATTTCCCTCGACATGTGCAATTGAGGGAGAGTCTGGAGGCTCCCATGCACAAAATTGTCCAGTTTGGATGACATACATCTAATGTGTAAGGTCAGCTTTAAAGGTTTTTTATAAACCAGCCCATAAGAAATAGACCCTACGCACAAGCGATTGGTTCCAACGTCACCTCCAAAAAGATTTGTCTTCTGCTGGACGTTTGGGGTCCATTACTGTGTCAGACCCTGGATTTACTGGAGGATCCTCTGGTAATTTGATGGGCCATTCCAACACTGCGTCTGATTGCTAAGATAGATTTAGATAAATAAGATGGAAGATGTATTTACTGTGCATACACAAGAAAATTGTGGTTTTGTGGCCCTTGACATCAAATTGGACATCATGCACTTTCTCATGAGATATAAAATAGGAACACACATCTGATTATGGTCAACAATGACTAAAGCAGTTGCCCTTTAGTTTTATGTTAGTTTCAAAGACCTTTCCATGACTTTCAAAAGAGTGGGTGAAATAGTCATCAGAAGACCATGCCTTCCACCAGCATCAAGAACTCTTGATTTGAAAGGTATAATATGTTTTCAACATTCAGATGACCTACAAACTCTACGACATAACAACTATCAAACACATAAAACTGTCAGAACACCTTAAAACACTGAAACAGTACAATTTAGTGGAACAAAGTAATGACTAAAGAGTGAGAGCTGCTCATTCAGATGATTCAGGGAAGTCTCTCTAATATATTTGTATTGTAAATGGTAGAGTCATAATTCTGCATATCAATATCAAGATGTAATTACGAAGGAATATATCTGGTCGGGATGACGACCGTGAAATTGAAAAGGGAAGTTACATTTGTTAAAGACCTGTCTTATTGTATCAAGGGGACATTTTTATCTACTCGCTGTAGAGTTCCCAATTCAGTCTGTTTTCATTATGAATAATATTCAAATATTAGCATTAATAGAAAATGATTAAAAAGAACAGATATAAATGAAGTAGTGGCGCATGGGTAGGTCTGTGAATTTAGACTGATTTTTAGGCATTGTTCACACATGTGCCAACAGGGTGAAGGTGGTATGGGTGATAACTATATAAATATTGCCCCCTCCCCTCCTATGTGTAACATAGAGTAGGTAGCTAGGTTATGTAGCAAACCTTTAAATAGGTTTTCCTGCAGTATGATCTGTCAGATCAGTGAGAGTATGATGACACCCATGCCAATTAGCTGACGAAGAGGGGCCATGGCACAACAGCGTGCACTGTCCCCTCCATGGTTTACCAGGCATAGCATTGTATATTTGATAATAGCTGTGCCTAGTATTGCAGCACAGACCCATTTACTTGAATGGGACTGAGCTACATGGAGTTGCAGTACCTGCCACAGCCACTACTGGATGTATGGCACTGTGCCAGGGAAAGAATCAAGGGATACAGCACCTTCAGTCATCTGATGATTAAGGCTACTTTCACACTGGCGGCAGGCCTGATCCGGCAGGTGAGGGGTGCTGCCGGATCAGGCCTGCCGCAGTGACATGTGTGGAGCCGGAACCGCGCTCCGGCCCCACACATGTCACACAGTACATACATACACATAAACATAAACATACACACACATATAGACAAACAAACACACATACATACTTACATGCTCCCGGCAGGTCTTCGGAGCGTCGGAGGGACAGGACGGCTCGCACAGGTGACGATTCCCCACAGCGCCCTCTGCTGGGCGCCTGGTGGAATCATCATCTGTGCGCGCCGTCCTGTCTCTCCGACGCTCCGAAGACCTGCCGGGAGCATGTAAGTATGTATGTGTGTTTGTTTGTCTATATGTGTGTGTATGTTTATGTTTATGTGTATGTCTGTGTCTGTATGTGTCTATGTGTAGCCGGATCCGTAATGAACTCCATTGAAAGTCAATGAAGGGCGGATCCGGTTACCATTGTGGTCACACCAGACGGATCCGCCCCCATTGACTTGCATTGGGGCTCATTCCGGATCCGTCTTGGTGCGGATGCCTGGACCGGAGAGCAAACCGCAGCATGCTGCGGTTTGTTCTCCGGTCTGAAGACGGAACGGAATGCTTTCAGGAACATTCCGTTGTCTTCAGTTCAGTTTTGTCCCCATTGACAATGAATGGGGACAAAACTGAAGCATTTTATTCCGGTATTGAGCCCCTATGACGGAACTCAATACCGGAATTTTAAAACGCTAGTGTGAAAGTAGCCTAAGTGTGCTGGAAGTCTGACTCCCACATTCTGAATTTGATGGCCTATCCAAACAATAGGCTGTCAATATTACAATCCCCCCAAAAAACTCAAAACAAAATGAAAATCCTAATTAGAGAGTTAGTAGAGTTCTATCAGTATTAGTAAAAAAAAAACAAAAACAAGGAAAACTTATAGCTGGCACTTTTCTAGAATAATTACAATAAGAAGTTCTGTCTTTGACAGGTGTTTCCCTTTAAAGGCTTTTTTTTTCTCACTTCAGCCAATAGCATTTGTCATGGCAGGGGTGCACCTAGTTTTTCGGCTGCCTGAGGCAAAAACTGAAACAGCACCTCCTCATGCCAATTTCTTAACCTAATCCATTTGCCACAATGAAAGCACTCAATGCCCAAGGCCCTTCTGCTGCCCACCTCTTGTCCCTTACCTGGTTCTGCCCGAGGCAATCGCTTTACCTGGTTTCATTGGTGGTGCACCACTATGTAGTGGAAGTTAATACCAAATGCTTACTAATTTATTATGATTGTCTATATGCAATGTGCAGCCCCTCAGGACAGATCAGGTCCCAGTGTTTAGGAATTTGCAGAAGTTATACCACCCCTTTACAGTCCTCTGAGCGACAATTTGCGAAACTGTATAATGGTCCTCATGGCAGAATAATTGGATAGTTAAACATGGCAGTGTGAGAGATGCTGCTAAAATCGGTCCTAAGTAAATGATTTATGTGAACAGTCTAGAATTCTCACTGACAGTACTTACGTCTTCAGAATTTTGGTCACTTTTGAGTATAGGCATTTCAGAGGTGGGCTAATGGGCATGTTTCCAGTTTGATGGTTGCCAGCAAGTCAATTTGTCTAGGCCATGGTATTTAGATACAGGTGCAGCCCTGGTGTAAAGGAATGTCTATCTACTGCTCTGTTTGAGAGTGTGGTGTTAGAACCTGGGTGGACACATAAATGAGATCTAGAGCACCCATCTTAAACAATGGTTTCAAGTCAAAGCTTTTAGTTAAGCTATATTTCATGAATTGATCTCTCAGATCTTTTAGGTGGATTGGGCTTCACTCACCTAACAAGTATATGGAGTGTACTTTCTTGTGGTATACTGTAATACCAGATGTAAATGAAGGAGACCCACTCACAAACCTCAAGAGCTTGTAACCTTCTACTTGTGGTGTGATATTCAATGGGGACACATATTTATTGCAAAAGGGATGATGCCTTCCAAAATCGGGGTTTGACCATTCATTGTCTAGGTCCCATCATGTCTGGGTTGAGGCGTCTTTTCTAAGACAAGGTAAGTGAGCCCTTTGGAATTACATGGATTTCTCCATTGATTACTGATAAAATTAGATCTCTTTGTTACCTGAGGGGCCTATTACACTGTCCAGTGTTCAGGCAGGACAAGTGCTTATCCATAATACACGCGTTGATTGGCAATTGCAAGGTATATGGGGGAGGAATATCTACCTCAGTCGTTCCTCCCTCATTCAGTTCTATTTACAATCAACAGCATATCCCCAATTACAGAAGGAGATGTTCTGTTGATAATTGGACATCTTTCATTCTGATGAAATAAACAAGTGTGTGCTCATTTATTGGCCGACTGGCGGCACAATTTTACAGGCCAAATTATCAGTAACAAGCTTTCATATCAGTGTTTTTTTTCTGATGATTCGACCAAGAATCACTCAGTGTAATAGGGCCTTAAGTCACAATTATAGAAGAACATAATATACAATGTAACTACCGTTACATTAATAACACACAAACAGTAGTGCCATTCATGTCTTTTATTGGGCGTGTCGAATAAACAACTACAGTGCAGGGAGAAAAAATAAGTTAATGACCTCTCCAGGAGCTAATTGCCATTTCAATTGTGTTTTCATTAAGGAGAAAGGTGTTGATTAAACAGGTGCTTTGTTCACTGTGTAAAGGCACACAAAGCCTGGTTACTGACATATTCATTCTCAAAAATATAAGTTAATGTGAACCATGCCTCGATGCAAACAACTTTCAGAAGACCTCAGAAGACATGTCATAGAGGCACATGAAGCTGGGAAAACCTTGCAAAATACCTGTATGTACATCAATCTACAATTAGACAAATTATATGCAACTATACATTTGTCATCTCTCTAGAAGTGGGTGTCCTGTTAAGATTACTCCAAGAGCACAACAGACAATCCTGATAGAGGTGAGAAAGAACTCAACGGTAACAGCAAAAGACTTACAAACTCTACAAACAACAAAAACCTGTGTTTATGTGTTCACTATAAGCAAAACACTGGACAAGAAAGGTGTTCCTGGAAGGACACCACCAAGGAAACTACTGCTGTAAAAAAAAAAAAACAGTGCAGCCCATCTCAGTTTTGCCTGGGACCATCTGGATGAATCATGGACAAATGAGACAAAAATATAACTTTTTAGCACATTGTTATGTTTGAAGGAAAAAGAACACAACACTAAAGCCTCATCCCAAATGTGAAGCACAGTGGAGGGAGCATCGTGGATGCTTCTGGCCATCGAGGGAATAATGAATTCTAAGGTGTATGAAAACATTTTACAGAATCCAAGGGCAAAAATCTATGACCACAAGCTGATGAAACTTTGAGTGACGCAACAAGACAATGACCCAACGTACACAAGATAAACAAGTAAATCAACTAAACAATGGTTAAAAAAGTCAGAGTCTGGACCTCAACCCAATCAAGATGCTATAATATAATTAGAAGAGGGTTGTGCACTTGATTGATGAACTGGGACACATTTATAGGCCTGAATGGTCCAAAGGTCCGCCTCAATGTTGTCTAAATCTAATTTGCAGCTACGGGAATGGTTTGGTGGAGGTGATTGCTGCTAAAAATGGATCTACAGGTTATTAAATTCAAAGTTTAACTTACTTTCTCTCCCTGCTCTATGGATGTTTACTCAACATGATCAGTAAAATACATGAACGGTAATCAATGGAGAAATCTGGGAAATTCCAGGAGGTTCACTTTATTTCTAATATAATTCGAGCCAGGGGTGCCTACCTAGTATGGTGTGTGCATGTAGGTTACAGGTAGAGCTTTACATAATGATATCCTCTCTTATGCAATCTTAGCTTATGTACATGGTGTAAGCTGTTTCCATGACAATAAGAAAAGCTTCATGTAAACCTTTTTCTCATTACCGTGCTCTCCCTGTCTATGTTCCCAATCCTTGTGTTTCTCGCTGAAAATAATGAAAGATTTTATATCCTCACTGCTATATTGGGAAGCAGAAGTTGTAACATTTTGTCAAAGCTGCTCCTTTGTACAAAGTAGTTTCAATGAACAGTGAATGTCGGTGTCAACTGAGACAAATGATGTGCACACTAGGATGATGATGACTAGAATGGTTATGAACGTGCCCGTCATATGATGCATGGGGTAAAATAAAGGTTAGTGACCTTTACAATCTTACAATTTTATCACCATACAATGTAGTCTTGTTTTCAGGTAGGTTCTCCAGCCAATCACTTCTAGGTCAAACATATCTGTTCTGGCCACTGCTAATCCTGAGAACAAGGGTTCTGCAACATCTTGTACCTCATTGGACACAAGTTTTTGTTTCTCATAACAACCAGGTTTAATTTTTTTCAGCGCACAAAGTACAAAACCGATTAAAGGTGTTCTATGGGATTTTCATATTGATGCATAGGATAGGACATCAATATGAGGTAGGTGGGGGTCTGACTACCAGGACCCCTGCCGATCAGCTGTTTGAGGAGGCCATGGCGCTCCAACGAGCTATGATGAGCGCAGCGGCCTCTTCACAGGTCACCAAGCACAGTGCTGTACATTGTAGCCACCTATGCGCATGACCGAACTACAGTGATTTCCTTGGCTTATTCGCTCACACAAATATATGGAGAGCAGCAGGGATCACCAGCTTAAATGGGTGAGTATTTGTTTTTTTTATTATGGGAAAATGGTATATTTAATATGGTAGAAAAAATGTATATATCGGACAACACTTTTAATAAAATGCCAGAGATGCCTCTCTCCAAACCTTACAAACCCATTATAATGTAGCCTACTAACCAAACTTCTGGATGCGACTACCAAGGGATTAAATGATTTAACCTTGAACAGTAGTACCCCCATGCGAACATTTTTTTTTTGCTCAATAGACATCCCCTCTCACTAGTCAGACCACACATGGAGTACTGTGTACAGTTCTGGGCTCCTGTGAACAAGGCAGACATAGCAGAGCTGGAGAGGGTTCAGAGGAGGGCAACTAAAGTAATAACTGGAATGGGTGGACTACAGTACCCAGAAAGATTGTCAAAATTAGGCTTATTCACTTTAGAAAAAAGACGACTGAGGGGAGATCTAATAACTATGTATAAATATATCAGAGGTCAGTACAGAGATCTCTCCCACGATCTATTTATCCCCAGGACTGTGACTGTGACGAGGGGCCATCCTCTGCGTCTGGAGGAAAGAAGGTTTGTACACAAACATAGAAGAGGATTCTTTACGGTAAGAGCAGTGAGACTATGGAACTCTCTGCCTGAGGAGGTGGTGATGGTAAGTTCACTAAAAGAGTTCAAGAGGGGCCTGGATGTATTTTTGGAGGGTAATAATATTACAGGTTATAGTTACTAGAGAGGGGTCGTTGATCCAGGGAGTAATTCTGATTGCCTGATTGGAGTCGGGAAGGAATTTTTTTCCCTAAAGTGGGGAAAACTGGCTTCTACCTCACAGGGTTTTTTTTGCCTTCCTCTGGATCAACTTGTAGGAAAACAGGCCGAACTGGATGGACAGATGTCTTTTTTCGGCCTTATAAACTATGTTACTATGTTCTGTATGTTTTATTCAATAAACTACAAGATGTAAATAATTAATACCTCTAATTAAGGCATTAGATTAGTCACAATTTACAGTAAAGGAGTTCTCCCATTTGCACACCAGCAATCCCACAGATTACCAGTGGTACTGATAGGGACAAAAGAGAAGGAAAATAAAAAGAAAATGATATATTTTTCAGTGGAAACAATGCAAAGTAGTTTTAAATTACAGTCTATAGCTATTCTGGGACTTTTCTATATAAACTTGATTTGTGGAATAACCTTTTCAATAGTTGGTCCTTAAAGGGTTAAGGTGTATTCACATATTTCATGCCACTCACAAAATAACCTTAAAGGGGTTGTGTCACTTAAGCTAGTGGCATTTTTCATGTACAGAAAATTAATACAAGCCACTTACCGTATTTTCGCTTTATAACACACACACAAATATTGCTACACCTGGGAAATAGTGACCATAATATAATAACCTTCCAACTGTCATTCAAAAGAGCGTTTCTTCAGGGAGGAACAAAAATACCAAACTTCAAAAAAGCAAAATTTAGTCATCTAAGAGAGGCCATAGGCCTAACTAACTGGGACAAAGTTCTCAAAAATAAAAATACAGCCACAAAATGGGATATTTTTAAAAGCATCCTAATATCTAATTGTGAGAGGTACATACCTTATGGGAATAAAAGGTTAAGGAACAAGAAAAAAACAAATGTGGATAAATAGAGCTGTAAAGAAAGCAATAAATGACAAACAGAAAGCATTTAAATCTCTAAAACAGGAGGAGAGCGAGGAAGTATTGAAAAACTACAAGGAAAAAAATAGAATATGTAAAAGACAAATAAAAACAACCAAACTAGAGACCGAGAGATTAATCTCCAAAGAGAGTAAAACTAACCCTAAAATGTTCTTTAATTATATAAATGGTAAAAAGTATAAACCTGAAGGTGTCGGCCCCTCACAGAGTAATGAGGGGGGAGTTGCAGAGAGTGATGAGGAGAAAGCAAAGCTACTAAATATCTTTTTCTCCACTGTATTCACTGAGGAAAATAAACTGTCAGATGAAATGCAGAATATAAAAGTAAATTCCCCATTAAAAATTCCCTGTCTGACCCAGGAAGAAGTAGAACTGCGTCTTAAAAAGATTAAAATAGACAAATCACCAGGACCGGACGGCATACAACCCCGTATCCTAAGAGAATTAAGTAATGTCATCGCCAGACCCTTATTTCTGATATTTAAGGACTCTATACTGACAGGGAGTGTTCCACAGGATTGGCGCATAGCAAATGTGGTGCCAATATTAAAAAAGGGTCCAAAAACAGAGCCCGGGAACTATTGGCCAGTAAGTTTAACATCTGTCGTGGGTAAACTGTTTGAGGGTTTTCTGAGAGATGCTATCTTGGAGTACCTCAATGAAAATAAGCAAATAACTCCACAACAGCATGGCTTCATGAGGGATCGGTCATGTCAAACCAATTTAATCAGTTTCTATGAGGAGGTAAGTTCTAGACTGGACCGCGGCGAACCAATAGATGTCATATATCTGGACTTCTCCAAAGCATTTGACACAGTACCACATAAAAGGTTAGTATATAAAATGAGAATGCTTGGCCTGGGAGAAAATGTCTGTATGTGGGTAAGTAACTGGCTCAGTGATAGAAAACAGAGGGTGGTTAGTAATGGCACATATTCAGATTGGGTCACTGTCACTAGTGGGGTACCACAGGGGTCAGTATTGGGCCCTGTTCTCTTCAATATATTTATTAATGATCTTGTAGAAGGCTTGCACAGTAAAATATCAATTTTTGCAGATGACACTAAAATGTGTAAAGTAATTAACACAGAAGAGGACAGTACACTGCTACAGATGGATCTGGATAGACTGGAGGCTTGGGCAGAGAAGTGGCAGATGAGGTTTAACACTGACAAATGTAAGGCTATGCATATGGGAAGGAATAATGCAAGTCACCAGTACATACTAAATGGTAAAATATTGGGTAACTCTGACATGGAAAAAGACGTAGGAATTTTAGTGAACAGCAAACTAAGCTGTAGAAGCCAGTGTCAGACAACTGCTGCCAATGCCAATAAGATAATGGGTTGCATCAAAAGAGGCATAGATGCCCGTGATGAGAACATAGTCCTGCCACTTTACACATCACTAGTCAGACCACACATGGAGTACTGTGTACAGTTCTGGGCTCCTGTGAACAAGGCAGACATAGCAGAGCTGGAGAGGGTTCAGAGGAGGGCAACTAAAGTAATAACTGGAATGGATTTGACCACTAACTATTCACTAATAGTTACCGAGTAGCCCGTTTTATATCCTCCGTTATGAAAATATCGCAAGGCATCTACAAAAAACTCAAAATCAGCATTAGTAATGGGGTCTTCATACACACGTTCAAGAGTTCTCATTTCTAGCTTCATAAGCTCCATACAATCATGTTGTTCACCTGGGGAAAGATGGCATGAACAGTGGGAACAATTTGAAACAGAATGTGAAAAAGCAGAAAGACAGGCAGATCAGGAATACCCATTTTGGTGGGAAGATAAATTTCCCGAACATTTAATCCCACAATACCCAGGTGAACAACATGATTGTATGGAGCTTATGAAGCTAGAAATGAGAACTCTTGAACGTGTGTATGAAGACCCCATTACTAATGCTGATTTTGAGTTTTTTGTAGATGCCTTGCGATATTTTCATAACGGAGGATATAAAACGGGCTACTCGGTAACTACACAAACTGTGGTAATAAAAAAAGAACCACTACCTCCCTCCATGTCAGCGCAGGAGGCGGAGTTGAAGGCACTCGCTGAAGCATGCAGGATAGCTGAAGGAAAGACGGCAAACATATACACTGACTCAAGGTATGCTTTTGGTGTTGCCCATGATTTTGGCCCTATCTGAAGAAGCAGAGATTTTGTTGCTTCCACAGGGAAACCCATAAAGAATGCTGAAAATTTGAAAGAGTTGTTTGAGTCCCTGGCACTCCCCAAACAGGTGGGCATTATTAAAATTCAAGCTCATACAAGAGAAGCCTCACCACAAGCTGTTGGAAATAAACTGGCTGACACAGCAGCCAAAGAGGCAGCACTTCTCCCTTTAAAGGTAGAAGAGGTGCTTATAGCAGACGTAAAAATGAACGAAATAAATATTGATTTGTTAAAGCAATTGCAGGCTCAGGCTGTAAAACAAGAAACAGAAAAATGGAAAGGAAAAGGTGCCGTCCGAGAGGAGGAGGGTTTATGGAAAGCTGGTAGAAAACTATGCCTACCTCGTGCTTTGTACCCAATGATGGCTCAATTGGTTCATGGTCCTACACATGTGTCCAGGGAGGGAATGTGTGATACAGTGCTTGCATGGTGGGTGGCCCCAGGATTCAGCAATGCTGCTACCAGGTTTGTACAAGGCTGCATGATTTGTGCCTGCCATAATCCAGGTAAGACCGTGTATGTTACAAGAAGGCATACCCCTAAAGCTATCTACCCATTTCAGCGACTGCAGGTGGACTATATTCAATTGCCAACTGTTGGTAAATATGAATATGTCCTAGTGTGTGTGGACCTGTTTTCCGGATGGAAAACTGTCAATGTAATTTAGGATAAGTCCCAAATTAGGAGACTTCACTGGTGCGTAGTGTCTTGATTCTTAGGCTGGCCGAACCCTAAGGGGTGATCATTAACATACATTAACATAATTTGAATCCCACAGGCAACAAAAGTGAAGTCTCCTAATTTGCGACTTATCCTAAATTACATTGACAGTTTTGGTGCCGAAAGAACCCGGGATCCAGTGGAGGTCCAAGAGGACGATCGTAACGGGGCTCTGGTCATACGACATATGGGAACCTGCATATACACCGGTGGCTAAGATACTTTATTCTTACTATGCCTCTTTCCCATATGTAATGGCCATGGTCCAGGTATTGTCCTCTTGCTGAATCTGACCACCTGGATTATAAGAACACAGTTGGCTGTGGGTTTTCTTGGTTGTTTGTTGTTTGTTAACTGTGCTGTCTGTTGTTGGTTTATTGTTAACTGTGGTTTTGGTTTTGTGTTTGTAGAAGTAACTAGGCCTAGTTAGTAGTTAGTGTTTTAGTGTTTTGTACTGTGTAAAGTGTGAGGCACAGGGGAGCATTGGTAGGTGTTTGCTTTGTATCTTAACATCTTCAAGGGTAAATGAAAGCTGGAGACACCATGTTAAGTGTTACCTTTGAGGGTGGGAGTGAAGGATATAAACCATGTTGTGTTGCTGTGTGGCCTGAAAGTGTAGGACGTAGAGAGCGAGATACTGTGTACCGAGGTGTACATTATATTACAAGGAACTATGGCTTAAGGAGAAGTCCAGGGCTGTGTGTTCAAAGATATTGCATAAGTTGGAAGAGACAGTACGGGAGGCAAAAGTGCAAAGGTCCAGAGTTCAGTGGAAGGAACTAGGATTAGATTTGAGTAACAGTGTGTCTGCAGCTGCATCGTATAGTCACTAGAGTGCCCACCTCTCTGTGAGGTCCACAGGGATCCTGTAGGCCAACCTGTATCTTTGCTTTGTGCATCGTGTGAGCAGGTTGGTGCCCAGTTAGTTACGCTGTGCGTGGTTTAAGCAACTGGGGCTGGTTAGTTACGCTTTGCGTGGTTTAAGCAACCAGCGGTACGTGAATCATTGGGTTCACGTGTAGTGTAGTAGGACAACACAAAAGGTGTGTGTGTCCGATTGGAGAAGGGACGGATCCACTCTTCTCCAATGGGGATCAGGCAGTCAAAGGCTCTGAAAGAGGGGCGCCCCTCAAGGAGGGAGGTGACTGCAGTGGATGTCATAGAGAGACAGTGTGGGGGAAGGGCATTGAGAGATGTAAGCAGAATATTCAAGAAAGCAGGCATGCCTAAGGATGGCTGCTTAAGCCTGGAAAGGTGGAGAGAATTTCAAAGAAAAAACAGAGTCAGGTGTTACAAGGATGGGTCCCAAACAATGAAAAAACAACCCTTTTACAGTATGTGGATGATTTACTTCTATGTTGTGAAACTGACGATGATTGTAGAGAAGATAGTATATCTCTCATGAAATACCTAGCAGAAAACAGGTGCAAAGCTTCCAAAGAAAAGCTGCAGTTTTGCCTAACCACTGTGATATTTTTGGGTCATTGTATTTCACATGGAATTAAGCATTTATCACAAGAAAGGATCAGATCTATCGTAGAAGCACCCTTACCAAAAAATGGCAAACAGCTCAGAACATTTTTGGGATTGATTACATATTGTAGAGAATGGATACCATCGGCATCAATACTTATGCAACCATTGTATGATGCACAAAACAGACAACCATTTTCTCTTACCCCAGAGGAGGTGGCAGCTATTAATCACCTCAAGGGCTGTCTAATCTCTTCACCTGGGTTGGGTCTCCCAAATTATGGAAAAGTGTTTTTCCTTTTCTGTCATGAAACACAGGGACATACTCAGGGAGTTTTTACTTAGTTGCATGGAAGAAAGCAGAGACCAATCGCCTATTACCATGCTAGATTGGATGTTGTAATAAGGGGATCTCCTTCGTGCATTCGAGCTGTTGCTGCAGCGGCACTTTTAAAAGATAAAGCCACAGATATTGTGCTAGATCACCCTTTGGTTTTAATGGTTCCTCATGCTGTAAGTGAGATTCTTAACCAAACTCACACCAAACACGTCAGCTTCCCGACTTACCAAATATGAGACCAGTCTTCTCACTCCTTCTAATCTTACCATTAAACGTTGTACAGTGTTAAATCCTGCTACATTACTCCCTCAACCTCCAACGGAAAATCAAGAGTAGGCCCAGGGAGAGGAACCTGTTCAAGAGGAGGAGCCCTCTGATGATGAATGGCTTAATAGCCCTGATCTGGGGGATCCAGTCAGAATGTAGTCAGGGGGGCTATTTTCTCCTGAAATAAGCTGCATTTCAGAGGAGGAGATGTGAAAGAAATTTCGTTTGACCCTTGGCTCTCAACCTCGTTATCAGAGGCCAGTATCTTATCTAGGCCAAGGGTCAAACAAAATTTCTTTCACATCTCCTCCTCTGAAATGCAGCTTATTTCAGGAGAAAATAGCCCCCTTGACTACATTCTGACTGGATCCCCCAGATCAGGGCTATTAAGCCATTCATCATCAGAGGGCTCCTCCTCCTGAACAGGTTCCTCTCCCTGTGCATCCTCTTGATTTTCCGGAGAAGCAGCAGGTAAGGGGGGTACCATTGGAGACTTAGAATTAATAGTAGCATATGCATCAGAGTCCAGTCCTGTTGTATCAATGTCCGCATAATTCAGATCGTTCAAGTCCAGGTCATTCAGCAGATCGGTGCTAATGGGATGCATAGGTATATATTCGCCTCTTGAAGCTTCTCCATAACTGACATTGACTATGTGTGTTGTAACAATTGTGGGTCTGTGATGACGACAGCGTCTCCTTCCTGCCTCTATGCATGTCACTGCTAACTTAATCAGAAAATACAGGATTAGAATGATCATAACTAGAGATGAGCGAACATGCTTGTCCGAGCTTGGTGCTCGTTCGAGCATTAGGGTACTCGTAACTGCTCGATGCTCGGACGAGTATCTCGTCATGCTCGAGGAAATGGCAACTTCCGCATCGTGCTTTTTTGGCGCCTAAAAACACAGCCAATCACAAGCCAGGAGACTCTGCGTACCACCCAGCATCACGTGGGGCCCTTACATGTCGATAGCAGGGGTTGGCTGGCCTGATCAGGTGACCCTGGAACATACTACTGACTGGCCACGATGCTCGTCTCAGATGCCGTCTGGATATCGTTAGGGATAGAGCTGCTGCCTTTCAGGGACAGTGTTAGGGCCTGAATTTAGTTCTCAGTTAGGCAGGGATCACCCACAAAGAACCCAACAGCCCTTCTAAGGGCTAGAAGACATTTTATTTATTTATTTTTTGTCACTTGGCTGGCTGGCACTAGTAGTGCAGCTATCGCCATATCTAACCCTGTTTTTTTTTTTTGTTCTATCTCAGTGATACAAATCCATTGCACACAGCACTGTGGAACCATTCTGTGTGTCACAGTTCAGCACTGACTCACTCCAATCCATATATACTGTCCAGGTGACACTTTCTGTACGTCACACAATACAACCAAGCCATCTGCTACCAATATCATCTACCGCTTGATCCAGAAAATTCTCTGTGTGACATTTCTCTGGGTCGCAGACTAAATAGCCACCGTTAACAGGGTGTCAGTCAGTTCTACCATATTTCCTGCACGTCACGTTCCAAAAAAAAACAAAATATAAAAAAAAAAAATTATTATTTCAGTTGTTTTAGCTCAGTGATACAAATCCATTTTACTCAGCTGCGTGTAAACTTTCTGTGTGTCACAGTTCAACACATTCGCTCCCATCCGTATATACTATCCAGGTGACACTTTCTATACGTCACACAATACAACCAAGTCATTTGCTACCAATATCATCTACCGCTTGATCCAGAAAACTCTCTGTGTGACATTTGTCTGGGTCACAGACTAAATAGCCACCGTTAACAGGGTGTCAGTCAGTTCTACCATATTTCCTGCACGTCACGTTCCCAAAAAAACAAAATATAACAAAAAAAAATTATTATTTCAGTTGTTTTAGCTCAGTGATACAAATCCATTTTACTCAGCTGCGTGTAACTTTTCTGTGTGTCACAGTTCAACACATTCGCTCCCATCCGTATATGCTGTCCAGGTGACACTTTCTGTACGTCACACAATACAACCAAGTCATTTGCTACCAATATCATCTACCGCTTGATCCAGAAAATTCTCTGTGTGACATTTGTCTGGGTCACAGACTAAATAGCCACCGTTAACAGGGTGTCAGTCAGTTCTACCATATTTCCTGCACGTCACGTTCCCAAAAAAACAAAATATAAAAAAAATAAATTATTATTTCAGTTGTTTTAGCTCAGTGATACAAATCCATTTTACTCAGCTACGTGTAACCTTTCTGTGTGTCACAGTTCAACACATTCGCTCCCATCCGTATATACTGTCCAGGTGACACTTTCTGTACGTCACACAATACAACCAAGTCATTTGCTACCAATATCATCTACCGCTTGATCCAGAAAATTCTCTGTGTGACATTTGTCTGGGTCACAGACTAAATAGCCACCGTTAACAGGGTGTCAGTCAGTTCTACCATATTTCCTGCATGTCACGTTCCCAAAAAAACAAAATATAACAAAAAAAATTATTATTTCAGTTGTTTTAGCTCAGTGATACAAATCCATTTTACTCAGCTGCGTGTAACCTTTCTGTGTGACGCAGTTCAGCATACTCACTCCAAACGGTATATACTGTCCAGGTGACACTGTCTGTACGTCACACAATACAACCAAGTCATTTGCTACCAATATCATCTACCGCTTGATCCAGAAAATTCTCTGTGTGACATTTGTCTGGGTCACAGACTAAATAGCCACCGTTAACAGGGTGTCAGTCAGTTCTACCATATTTCCTGCACGTCACGTTCCCAAAAAAACAAAATATAACAAAAAAAAATTATTATTTCAGTTGTTTTAGCTCAGTGATACAAATCCATTTTACTCAGCTGCGTGTAACTTTTCTGTGTGTCACAGTTCAACACATTCGCTCCCATCCGTATATGCTGTCCAGGTGACACTTTCTGTACGTCACACAATACAACCAAGTCATTTGCTACCAATATCATCTACCGCTTGATCCAGAAAATTCTCTGTGTGACATTTGTCTGGGTCACAGACTAAATAGCCACCGTTAACAGGGTGTCAGTCAGTTCTACCATATTTCCTGCACGTCACGTTCCCAAAAAAACTAAATATAAAAAAAATAAATTATTATTTCAGTTGTTTTAGCTCAGTGATACAAATCCATTTTACTCAGCTGCGTGTAACCTTTCTGTGTGTCACAGTTCAACACATTCGCTCCCATCCGTATATACTGTCCAGGTGACACTTTCTGTACGTCACACAATACAACCAAGTCATTTGCTACCAATATCATCTACCGCTTGATCCAGAAAATTCTCTGTGTGACATTTGTCTGGGTCACAGACTAAATAGCCACCGTTAACAGGGTGTCAGTCAGTTCTACCATATTTCCTGCACGTCACGTTCCCAAAAAAACAAAATATAACAAAAAAAAATTATTATTTCAGTTGTTTTAGCTCAGTGATACAAATCCATTTTACTCAGCTGCGTGTAACCTTTCTGTGTGACGCAGTTCAGCATACTCACTCCAAACGGTATATACTGTCCAGGTGACACTGTCTGTACGTCACACAATACAACCAAGTCATTTGCTACCAATATCATCTACCGCTTCATCCAGAAAATTCTCTGTGTGACATTTGTCTGGGTCACAGACTAAATAGCCACCGTTAACAGGGTGTCAGTCAGTTCTACCATATTTCCTGCACGTCACGTTCCCAAAAAAACAAAATATAACAAAAAAAATTATTATTTCAGTTGTTTTAGCTCAGTGATACAAATCCATTTTACTCAGCTGCGTGTAACTTTTCTGTGTGTCACAGTTCAACACATTCGCTCCCATCCGTATATGCTGTCCAGGTGACACTTTCTGTACGTCACACAATACAACCAAGTCATTTGCTACCAATATCATCTACCGCTTGATCCAGAAAATTCTCTGTGTGACATTTGTCTGGTTCGCAGACTAAATAGCCACCGTTAACAGGGTGTCAGTCAGTCCTACCATAGTTCCTGCACGTTACGTTCCCAAAAAAACAAAATTGTAAAAAAAATATAAAAAAACAAATATAAAAAAAAATTATTTTTTCAGTTGTTTTAGCTCAGTGATACAAATCCACTTTACTCAGCTTTGTGTAACCTTTCTGTGTGTCACAGTTCAGCACATTCGCTCCCATCCGTATATACTGTCCAGGTGACACTTTCTGTACGTCACACAATACAACCAAGTCATTTGCTACCAATATCATCTACCGCTTGATCCAGAAAACTCTCTGTGCGACATTTCTCTGGGTCGCAGACTAAATAGCCACCGTTAACAGGGTGTCAGTCAGTCCTACCATAGTTCCTGCACGTTACGTTCCCAAAAAAAACAAAATTGTAAAAAAAATATAAAAAAACAAATATTAAAAAAAAAAATTATTTTTTCAGTTGTTTTAGCTCAGTGATACAATCCATTTTACTCAGCTTTGTGTAACCTTTCTGTGTGTCACAGTTCAGCACATTCGCTCCCATCCGTATATACTGTCCAGGTGACACTTTCTGTACGTCACACAATACAACCAAGTCATTTGCTACCAATATCATCTACCGCTTGATCCAGAAAACTCTCTGTGCGACATTTCTCTGGGTCGCAGACTAAATAGCCACCGTTAACAGGGTGTCAGTCAGTCCTACCATAGTTCCTGCACGTTACGTTCCCAAAAAAACAAAATTGTAAAAAAAATATAAAAAACAAATATAAAAAAAAATATATATTTTTTCAGTTGTTTTAGCTCAGTGATACAAATCCATTTTACTCAGCTTTGTGTAACCTTTCTGTGTGTCACAGTTCAGCACATTCGCTCCCATCCGTATATACTGTCCAGGTGACACTTTCTGTACGTCACACAATACAACCAAGTCATTTGCTACCAATATCATCTACCGCTTGATCCAGAAAATTCTCTGTGTGACATTTGTCTGGGTCACAGACTAAATAGCCACCGTTAACAGGGTGTCAGTCAGTTCTACCATATTTCCTGCATGTCACGTTCCCAAAAAAAACAAAATATAAAAAAAAAAAATTATTATTTCAGTTGTTTTAGCTCAGTGATACAAATCCATTTTACTCAGCTGCGTGTAACCTTTCTGTGTGACGCAGTTCAGCATACTCACTCCAAACGGTATATACTGTCCAGGTGACACTGTCTGTACGTCACACAATACAACCAAGTCATTTGCTACCAATATCATCTACCGCTTGATCCAGAAAA